>JBAIZL010000001.1:181004340-181234340 GCA_036971475.1 Prosapia bicincta
GAAAATTGATACCACAAATACCTTATATAAAACATATACAACAAACTTACAAAAAACCCAACTTCAACAGAATGCTACAAGAGGAACATAAAATCAAAAATAAAAAGACCTACCTTAAATATAATTACAAGAACAAAAAAATAACAAGTATACAATAAAGAGCACGATACCCCAACATACAAACCACACAACAAAAGAATTAAACATCTCAATAACTTAAACCACAAAATAAATATAGATAATTATAACATATCTGAAATATAAAAAAATTGCCTGTAACGACTGCAACGCAATTTACATAGGAAAACCCCAAATCATTTTTAATAAGATTTTTAGAGCATTTCAGAGCATTCATAACAAAAAAAAAACATCAAATGTAATAGAACATGTAATATTACACAACTAACTAATAACAAATTAGCTGTACTTGAAATAAATTTTAACCCAATAGAACTTAACTTACTAGAATAATACCATGTTTATAAAAAACAAAATCCCAATTAACTAGCAGACATCATATTAAGAAGACACACTCTTCAAAAACATCATACACAAAACACACGAAGAAACGGATAACACACCAACAAGTACCAACAACACAGACCGAATTCCATCAGAAAAGTAGAGAAAATTAACTCATTGATTCGACAATGGTCAAGAGACCGAAAGGTGCCTCGTCACAACTAATTGCATTTAGTGGTGAAACAATTGTATACAATTACCAATAACAACTTTATACATATATATATATATATATAAATATATATATATATATATATATATATATATATATATATATATATATATATATATATACGTTCATCATGTAAAATATATTTTTATGTTATATGGTTGTTTTTCTTATATTTCTCATATTTTCGCATATTTCTCCATGCTTCTGTATACCTATTCCGTCATTCGTGTGCTATACCTGTAGCGGGTCATGTTAGTGCTGCTTTTGTAATGCATTTATATGCATTGTGTTCTCTACAATTTTATGCATACCTTACGAGCTGTCTATATATTATATGTTATCATGTACTATGACCATTCAAAATATTATTGTGAACTAAGAACGCTGTCTCTGTGAGTCATGTCGCAGGACTCTATCTTTTGTCAGAGACATTGAAAACCCTAACCCCCTTAAACACAAATATATGCATATATGAATATACGGGAATGACAAATATATAAATTAAAGGAAAAATTTCGTCAATTTATAACTTATATAGCTGGATCTATTTTAATTGTAAAAGCAAATACTAAAAACAAAACTGATATATTGATATATAATAAAATGATATATATATATATATATATATATATATATATATATATATAAAACATACGCTATTTAAATCAAAAGCTCAATAAATAATATGTAGAAAATTATTTTTCATGGGTTGTCAAAATTTATAAAAAAAATTTACTTCATAAATTCATACATTTTTCATAAACACATTTTCCCTCTAAAATACTTTTTTTTTCTGAAAATTCAAATCTTCGTTTTGGAAATCTGTTTGTAACTAGATCTTTTAAACTATTACTATTCTGTTTATTGATTATGAGTATATATTTGACATAGCTGTACAGATCCTACCATCAGTAGCTAGAAATCAAAGACAGTTTTCTCATTTTATTTAATTATCCTCTCATAAGAGAGACTCTTAAACTAAACAAACTAATAAATGCATTTGACCCCTATTATAAAATACTTCCCCGAGATGGAAGACGTCTGTTATTGTCCTTCGGAACAATTGATCCTTAGAATCAATTCGGAACAAACCTTGCTGAAACAATTGAAATTTCGTAGCTACACTATTTAAAGATCTAGTGGTTTAGAGGATTCAGTTGAGTTTAATAACGTCAAATCTGTATTGAAGTATTGTTGAGAGCAACGGAACAGGTCTGGGTCTTTAAAGACTATGAAAAACTACCTAATATCTCTGAAGGGGATTTTCTTATATTAAGAATTATTATATACTGCCGTCTTACCAATTTTAAAAGAAATAATTTAAAGACAGGGGCTTAAATTCAAATCAAATTTATCTGAATGAAACTATATAATTTTTTATTATAAATTTATGGAATATAAATATTGTAAATATTGTAGATATTGTAATTATTGATGACAACATTGAAACAAATAGGTCGGGGTTATTGAACACCATGTAGATGACAAGGGCATCAGACTTGACAGGGGATGAACTTGGAAAGGATGCCGAGTGTCAAAGTCAATCAATTTTAGAAACCCAACACTTTCAGTCAACATTTTTACATCGAATGTTGAAAATACATTACAATTCATTTAATGTTAAAATATCTTCAAAGTTAAAATATCTTTTTTTTTAAATACACACACACACATACAAACACACACACACACATACACACACACACACACACACATACACACACACACACACACACACATATATATATATATATATATATATATATATATATATATAAATATCGCAATATGTTTTCTTGTGTATTAATAAAGAACAAATGTCAAAATACAAATACAAGAATTATATTTGAATTGTAAATTCAAATATAATTCTTGTATTTGTATTTTGACTTTTGTTCTTTATATATATATTTATATATATATATATATATATATATATATATATATATTAGTATTATACTATTTAGGTTTTGTAATTTTGTGCGCACCATGGTTCTAATACTCGCGTCATTTACCATTGACAGTAAAACACCACCCCTATTATATACAAAGACTATGTATTGTCATCAGAGTGCAACGGATGGACTCACAGTGTGTTGAATTAAACTATCTAATAATTTGACAACCTAAGGCACAAAAAAACTCGTTAAAACTCTAACATGTTTGTTAAACTAAACGTAAGATTACAGAAAATTAAATCACTACAGAATTCTAAAATAAGGATCTATTTATATTCTGAACGTAATTGATATCGGCCACAAAATGTGTTCCTGGTGAAGTAGAAAGTCTTCATAATAACTGAAAAGTATATTATTGGCCAACAAAAAATTATGACAATAATTTAAAAACTTTCTCTTCATAACACAAACCCTGATTTCAAAAACGAGAGTTTTGTCTAAAAAACAGTGTAATGCGATTGAGTACAATATATTATAGCTACAAAATATGTATATGTCTATTTACATTCGATTTGTTAAAAAAAAAAAACAAAGACAGTAAATTATAACAAAAAAAGACCAACTGATTTACCAGTTTAATGGCCTTCATCGTTGTATAAGTTTCTCATTGCGCGAAACAAGAAAGAATTCACTTTAACGTTATTTTACCTCATAAATTAGAAACTATCATTATTGTTTAAAACGAAAATTATGGTATCTGCGTTTTAAAAGTTCTGATTACCTGCAGAGCAAGGTATTTTAATAATTGGAAATTATTTGGAAAACATTTAAAATTATATTGTCTCGCAACATTATATCACAATGTATACATTCTGCACTGACGTATATTTATACCTTCTTACTTATATATTCCGTAGGTAACACTGGCTTTCAATTTGCGTTAGCTACATTGTTACGGAACTAGTGTGTTTAGGTTGTTTAACCTGTTACGTAGAGATTTGCATTACTTTGCGGTAATCAAGTTGAATGAAATTTTGGATATCCAAACCACAAGGGGCTGTAGGTCCTGAACGCTCAATAAACGACGCATCTTTTCCCCTAATTCTGTTAGGCGCTTAGACCATAATCTTTCGTAAATTAACGTACTTTTATCACACAATTAAATGTTTTCATCTTGATATGTGGTCATTTTTGAAATCACATTGTGTTTGTCTTATTAACGAAAGGCAATTGTTATATTTACGTTTTTGTTATGTTTAACGAACCATAATGCCATTTATTTAAATATTATTAATAAACTGTCTGTTAAAAAGATGAACACAGCATTTAACCTGCATCAGATTACCTGGATCGGATCGTCTAATTTAAAATGGTATAATTATGTTTTTTAATTTAAGAACAAGATTTCCGAAATACCCCCTTCTGTGCCCACACATGTTACGGTTATGAAAAGAAAAATGTTTATGGTGCTTTGTTCCCTGTGGGAAATATATATAAAAGCCGATAAAAGCTAAGCAAAAAACCTATAATAAAACCAGCATGATAAGAACTAGTTTCTTTCCTGTTAAATTTTACTTGTTGTCTCTCTAATCGGAAAGTTAACGTTAGCAAGAACGATGGTTTCATGTCAGTAGAGTCGTCTTTATATCGTAATGTAATCACTACAAACTTTAGACCTAAATCAAACCCGTGATCCATAGAGTCATCAAGTTACTGTTACATCTAACGGTTCTATAAATCATCATTACTACAAGACCTGAATCTGTTACTAGCCTTCCACTAGAACGAGATAATTGCTTCAACCAGAGCATATGGTTTCAACTTCTTTTCACGTTTTCCTACGGTGAACAAATATATTCAAACTCAAGTTCGTAAACCTATAATCCCCTTCTGGTTTTATTGATCCTGGTACTTATAAGTGGGGTAGAATGTTACACAAATTTAGGGCCTCAAGTAACGACCTCATTAATACAGACGTATATCAGGTTACAACGACACAGCAGAAACCCAACCCAACCAGCAACTCGCTGATTACCGACAAACGTTTTTTCCCTTAGTGATAAGCAACAATAATTACGTAATTTTTGCAATTTTTAACTAAATAACTTTTAGTAATTTTATTATGCAGTTTTAAACTAAACAGTTTGTGACTATTTTACATTTTTTTCGAAAAATTAGGAATATAAATGACATTTGAATTTATTGACCACCCACAGGAATCCAAAACTAAAAATGAAGTATTCATAATGACTTCTAATGAAATGAAGGAGGTAAGTGATGAAGAGAGAAATGGAAGGTGGAATAGACTAATACAAATCCAAGATGAGGTAAACTTTTTCTATGTAGATAGGTTATTGAAGTTTGTTCGTTTACCCAGCCAAACAATAAGAGTTTGTTTAGGTAGAGGTACTTATCCAAAGAAATTAATAAATTCAAATAATTTAGTATAATAAATTTAGTATAAATAATTTAGTAAATAATTTAATAAGTTTTTTTTAATTAAATGTACAATACAATTCTTAATGTTCCTATTATTTATTTATTTTAATCATGCTTTTTGAACATGTAATATATTTAATTGATTTTTCTACTATCCAACATAGACAACACAATCTTCACTAATAAAATTAAACACTCCAATGTTACCTAATGGTTTCAAAGTCATATAATTATTTACAACTCGTTTTACAGGGTATTTAACAGCAAAAACTTCTTAAACATAAAACTTAAGTCGACATACAACTGACGATATGGAGGTCGTCATTGTTGGAAGGGACAGCCGTCTTTATTTAAACTCTATTCTGCATAAGTAACCCTTTTTATTGAGAAACTAAAACAGATTTACTTTGTCCACAGTAGGTTTGAGGTTTTCTTTAAGTATAGGATATTTACGTCTAGATTTTATGTAATTACTACATTGTGAAATAGGAAATTGAAATGTGATTACTTAAATATCCCCATGCATTAACATTGGTAGTACAGGCCTGATTAATGCGTCAGGCAAGAGAGATTTTTTGTGAGTAAATCTACATTTAACATACAAAGATCGATCCTAGATTCAATAATACTTCCATAATTGTCCGAATAACGTTTTTAAAAGGGTTGCATATATTATTTGCTTTAGGTACTATACAGAGACGAAATGTTAAAAATATTATATAAAAGTATACCGACTGCATTAGAACTTATAGGAAAATTTCCGTAGAAATAGAGTACAATTTCTTTAATATAAAGAGAAAATGTATGGAATCGTACTCGCAACATATTTTTTATTTAAACGAAAATTTTTGGTTTGGAAGTTCCTCTTGAAATATTGACACTAAAATATGATAAATATAGGATGCATACTTATGTTTGTACCCAGATGTCAAAGCATAAGAAGAAGCATAAAAGCTGGAGAATTAATGTAGGCATACTTGAACATGACCTTCAATATAATTCCAGAAAGAAATGGAACACTTGCATTTTACGAGTGTCTTTGTTTGGCTTGGGTTCTTATTACCCTTTGCTGGCCATTTAGCACTATCCAAGGGACACGTACAGCTTAAAGTAATCTGTGGACGTGACCTATTTTTTCCCATTCGTTGTTGCCAAATTAAAAATAACTCGCATATCATCCTCGTGAGTTTCGCCGTTCTGTACAACCGTCACGAGATGGACGGCCGCATCTTCAGAACTACACTGCTGTGTAAGACGTGGAAGAGTGAAGTCAGCATTGTCTCTGCTGGGAAGCTAGTAGCAGAAATGCCAAGATCTGGCTTTGTATAATATAATTAAGTATGAAATTGTAGAGCTTTTTTAAAAATAACATTTATTGTGTTCGTTATAGACCAAAGTTCAGACCATATGCTTCTGTGTATGTGGTTTCCGCTACTCGTTAATTTAATTATCATTTTCCTAAAACCATTCAATTTTAATTTCGGGAAATAACTTTTCTTTTCCTTGAGTTCTTTTCCACATTATTGTGTATCTGATCTAATTCAATGTGAACCATCAATATGGTAGTATGTTAGTTAAAGCGCTTTATAAATAAAAAATGCAGTCATGTATTTATGTTATTTTGGAGTAAAGAGAATAACAAAATTCAATTACAGAATTTAATTGTTCACTATAAAATCACCGAGAGATCGGCGAAAACAATCAAACTGTCACATGAAAGCAAAAACACAAACAAACTTGATTAAATAATTAATCTAACAGACAAGTGAATAGAAAATCACATGTTATAAGGTAATTTATTTAAAAGCTGTAATTAAAACCAAATAACTATCCGAATTTTACCGTCATTATCTTAAAAATACATATTAGTTCATTTCATATATACCTCCTCTTTTATCAAACTATACTTTGGTACTAGTTTTTGTTTTTTCATGGTGTTGTTGATGATATCTTTCTCTGGTTTAAAATAAAAAAACATATATTTCCCATTTTAGAATTAAAAAACAATAAAACTATTCTAAGAATAAAAAAATGAGAAGGTTGAAACGACTTTAGTAAATGTATAACAATAAACATATTACATTTCGGAGCATTAAAAATAATGTAATTAAGTACATGTTATAATGATGGGAATTGGAATGTCAACTAGAATAAAATATAAGACAATAAATAAAATATAATCTGGGAAGATTATAATCGAAGTCTAAATGATCAGGGTTTAAAGGTTTTATTGTTTAGGATTTAAATATATGTTTAAAGTTATTCCTAAATTACCAAGTAAAAATAGCTGATTGTCTAACTAAACATATTATAAGTACTACAGAAAAAAAACAAGAACAACTATTCAGAAAGAAATATATCTGCTTTAAAGTATGTAAGTAGACACAAATAATATTAATAGAAACACTGTATGTGTATGAGAGATTGGCAACTATTAACCAATAACTATTTACCTCATACCTCAAGAATCATTTCCAGTGTGTTTCGTTTCGTTTAACATGTTCATGTGTGATCCAAACTTCTAGATAACAGGGGAAAATTAAATAGAAAAAATGATAATATAAGAGTAGCTTGATTACCTAGTCAAGGAATGGTATGATAACATCTTAGTCATATGAAACCATTTTTATGTTCTTTATAATTATCCACATCAATTTCTCCTGGGTCGTGGGTAATATTCTTTCCAATTCGAGAAGGGCTCTATACATATGAGACGAGATATATGATATGAGCTGTGGAGCTGTAGGACTGAAATACCGGGCAATAAACTTTGGTGAGGATCATGGAATGCAAATACCTGGTCCTAAGTGAGACGAAGATGTGAGACCTGGAAGATTCACAACTCACATAAATTATTAAACACCCCTCACATAGTTAGGATTTCTTATTCACTGATATTAGGTGTGTTCCATAAACAAGCAGGTAACTGCTAATTGCATGTTTAAAGTACTTGAACTCACTGGAACAGAGTAATGGCGAGACCAAGTATAAAGCCAGTTTTGAAATAACTTTGACTACAACGTACACAAAAAAAAATATTCTGTAGATCACTATTTTACGTATATTCGTTACAAAGTTATTGTGTATTGTATTATATTCGTTACAAACATATTTCGTTCGGCGAAAGTTGTAATGAATGGGCAAAGGTCAATAAAGAAAATGTTTGGTAAAAATGTATTGTGGCAGGAAACAGTTTCACAATTTAAATATACGTTGGACTATTGGGAGTTTAAATAATGCTTGAGAAGTTTCGTTACGATAATCTTATTTTTATTCTGGTTGGAACATTGAATTTTGATATGAATTACATAAAAGTGTTAATTTTAAATTCTACAAGTACAGCCACATTAATAAAAGTTGATTAACACTTTTTTCTTCATTAATATTCAAAATATGTCTTATTTTAATGTAAATACAACGATGCAATGCATATAAAGCAATAAAGAGAACAAATTACTACAGACTACCGTAGCGTTGTTATTTATTCTCATAATAATAGATGTCTAAAACGTAATTAATAGTAAACAGTTTTTTTCGTTTCTAAACCAATTCATATTAAGTGGATATAAATGTTTCTGTGTAATGAAATCGGTGTAAACGCTAAACCATTTATTTGATTTAGTGGACTACGAAATCAATAAGCTCCTTTTAATTTGAACGTTTCAGAATTTAATATAGGATATTATGTTTAATGTTCGCATAACAAATTCGGCACTTGTCGGAATTATTTACTATATTTCTTTATGTAGTCTATAATAACAATTACATTTAAAAGGATGAAACAGTATCTACAAAACAATGTTTCTGAACAAAAATCAGTTGGAAGAATTTATATGATAAATATTTAAAGCTATCCTGCATCATGTACTTTAATTTTTATTACCATGGGATCATATTTTGTTGAATCGATTGATTAAAAGAGAAATTTGTAATAAAATACAAATTTATTAATTTTAAGTTTCAAACTAAATTTTCTTTATTTCCAGATTATAAACCTCTCACTGCCAATCACATTAAAGTATGTAAATACCCAAACACAAACACAAACTGGTTAAGTCAATCTGTAAAATATTCTACTGAAGCTCCTAAATATACATTGTGACCATATAACATGGCAAATGCTAGGGATTTCACGAAACATAAAGGTTGCTACAGAATAAAATCACTTAACTAAATGTATATTTATGCAATTACAGAATAATTTTAACTTTTTCTTGTACGCACTTTCTTTAGTTTTACGTGCCAATTATATATATTGAAAGCACTGACACTTTCTATGAAAATATAATATTCTACATCATACTGAAAATCTGGGAACAATAGGCTTTTAAAGCCCACATTCTTTTCTAACTTTTCTTCTATTCGTAGTCCTGTGTGAAAATAACTCTCTTCTAAATGTTTAAAAATAAAAGTCAGTTAACTTTCTAATTTATAGCGTACGTGAATTTCATTTAAACATACAATTTCGTATTATTTCAATATATATATATATATATATATATATATATATATATATATATATATATATATATATTGTAACGTTCAGGCCCTTTTTACCTCGGGTAAGTATTACTTTATTTGAATATTGATTTAACTTATTACCAAAATAATTGATTTTACTTACCAGGGTTTCTAGTTCTAACGTTACAGCTCAGGCAAGTACTGTCTGTCTGCAACGGTCTTCATATCTTGAAGCTAGAACTAGGTTACTTGTTAAATAAGAATTGAAAGTTTTACAATACAAAGTTAAACCGTTTATTAATTAATGACAAATTACAAAAGAACAGATGACACCATGTGTCGAGTAATTAACCTTTAATTACTGCTAACTATTCCATACATATTTTAATTACTTCTTAACTTTTCAAATTTACATTTGTCGAGAAGGTAGTAACTCAAGCTTTCCGATTTAATTATAGAAATGAATATTCAAAGGCGGTTTCTACCGTTCATCAATTAAAATTCAACTTAGTCAACATTAAAATTCCTTTTTGTTTCTCATTACCTAAAACGTACCTGGTTGTGCACATTACTTGTAAAACACTATAGCATATACCATTAAACACTGCACTTCGCTTTTGTACACTAATTACTGCACATCGCTCTTGCAATCACCGCTCTTAAACAAAAATGATATAAACTTTTACTTATTTGAAACACATGAATAATCGCTTCTGACTTCTTCTTTAGTTGCGTTTATAAAATTTGGTACCGGCCTTGACATCTTAAATTTTGAATACTGGAAGCTTACTAATTTCTAATTTATGTCAGAAAATGCCATCGCGTTCGTCTCGTTCAAAAATTTTTGGAGAAGTTGGGTCGTTGCAAGGACGCACTAACTAAAGTTTTCGAACAGATTCCCAACGTTATTTATATATATGAATATTCTGAGTGGTTCACAGGTATCGCCTCATGCTTACGTCACATGACGTGGTGTGCTTAATTATCTTAAGTTACTAACTCGTACGATATTTTTCAATTTCGCCCGCTAGGAGCGCTTCTAGATGCGCTAGATTCACAATTGTGCACCAATAAAACAAAAATTTTCTTTAATATTGGGACGATATAATTATTAAATACGAATTAAATATATAAATGAATGTATATGTAACACCTTATTTTTAAGAGTGTTACAATATGTATATATGTATATAATTGTTGACAAACATATCTGACTCCCTCTTAAGTGGCACGCTATTGACGCTAATGACAGGTAACTGAAACGCTATTAAGTTTATCTCTTTGTTCAACGTTTGAACAAAGTTAGTTTGTTGTATGCATTTGTTTTATATATGTAAATAGTTTTTTTCTCCTAAAAGTTTAGTTCTAAGTTTTATTTGGTATACAATTTTTCTTCTAACTGTTCAATAGCAGTTATTAAGTTAACTAGTGTCTAGACGCAAAACAGTAAGTTACAACAACCGCAGGAAAAAGTTAAACCAATTCCTATACACATACTATATTGAGAGCACAGTGGTACAATATATATTACAATGAAAATATTGGAGAGAACCCCAATACCTCAAAAATAATCAAAAAGAACAAATAAAACAAGTTACTTAGGAATAAACACTTATATACGTTTCGATGACCATGCCATCATCATTATCAGAAGGTCTATTTACAAAATTACATTTTAGCAAATAAGACTCTACTAACTAGAGTGATACCAATCATTCTCTGCAGTCGCTGTATTCACCACAGCGCATTAAGGTAATGGGTTTCTTTCCAATAATTTTACTATTCGTATAAGTTCGAACCACAACAAATGTCCACATCTTTGACAAACACCAATCACTTCTTAGTCAAAAACATCAAAATCCCTATCCTCACATTACTCCCGTCATCAACTGTTGCGTGACAGGTCCCGATTATCCTCGGTAACCACTAAAATCGTTTTTGACGAACTGATTTTTTGCAAAAATTATTAAGCTTTTTGTGATCTGCATTACAGTAGTTGATATCTTATATGAAATTGGGGAACAATTTCCAGTTCTGTTTGTAAAACACAAATGAATTGCAGTATCATTTTTTCAAAACACATATAAAGTTACATTTTAACATAACTGTCAATTGTTACAAATGGAAAAGGACAAACAATTTACGAAACAGAAATAATATCCTGTAGTCACAAGTTCTCATTGGACTTGTTGCATTCTTACTGTGTGTTGATAAACGTTATATTGCTTTCAAGGAACAACACAGGATGACGCAATGCCAGTAATGACTATATTTAGAGTGTGTAAGACACACACAAGAAGCGGTTAAAAACACCTTATTTTTAAGAGTGTTACATTTTCTCTTGTCGACTTGAAAAGAAAATTTTTGTTCGACATTACATCTTATTTCTATTTTAACTATTTATACATGAGTGTTTGTGTGGTCCCCTCTTACATTTGAAGAAAATATACACTATAGAGAGCTCGAACGTACTATAGTAAAAGTATAAACAATCTATACAACAACGGATGTTTTTGTTTACCTACATTCTCAACTATGAAATGCTTGGTAAACTAAACAAAGTATTACCACAACGGAAGCACATCCGCTTTCTCACACATAGGCTCTTTTACAAATCTACCGGTTTGACAACGTTCTACTATATTCTTTTGCAAACATATTTTACACATTTCACAAACCTTGAATTTTAAGTCCAAATCTTTAAACTAATTTTCTTAGGTTTCGTTAGTTATTGTTTAACAACCTTATGTTACTACATTACAACATTTAGTACGACATATCTTATGAAATTGTAAACTTTTGAATTTTAAGTCCCATTCCTTAAAATTCATTCTTTAACCTAACCTTACCCTCAAGTTACGTCTTTAACATTTCTGAACACAAACCTTTAGTTTAGCCTCCTTTATATTGAATTCTACTATTCGTATAAAATATAATTTCTTTGACATTCCCACAAAGGATAATCACTAGTAACCCTTGCTTGTAAACGCATATTTATGTTGTATATTTAGATTGCACACAATTTGGTTAGTCTGTCGTGGATGGTCTAGATTCCTAGTCGTTTTGGAATCGTGTTGTGTATTTAGAAGCTATAAGTCAGTCAGCCTCGAGTATTTGAGTAGGCTACATACCATGCTACCACTATATATATATATATATATATATATATATATATATATATATATATATATATATATATTGTTGTCGAGTAGTGTAATCAATTGCGTATAATTGTATATACCTTTACTTGTTTACCCTATCAACATTTTCTACACCTTTTTTTTATAGGGAATTTATCTTTCAGTACGTCCCTGTTTCAATTTTAATTGGCTTATATGAGCTCTTCTTATATTATTGAGGTTATAACTTTGTTGGATAAGTACAGACACAGGACTAAAAAAGTACAAAGTATGTTATACGGACCTTCATATTCATAGCCAGTTTACTTTGAAAATTATCAAACTTTTTCGATAAATAATGGCATCTAACATAAACCTCATCCCCTACTTTAAACGGATGTTTGTTTTTCTCTTTTACATATTTTCCGTATCTTTCGTTGCGTTTTGAAGATTTTTTAAAATTTTCAGCTGCTCTTTAATCTTTTCTATCCATTTCCCCTTCGAACACTTGTTCTCTATTATATCATTTAAGCCCCACATGTTACTTAAGGGATCATTTGGATTATAGTTAAACAGTAATTCGAATGCGGAATATTCAGTTGACTCATTTAGAGCAAAACTCCTCTGCAAAAGGCTTATTCCTTCGTCCCAAGATGTTTGTTTGTCATGGAAGTATACTCTTAACATGTTTTTAACGTTTTTAATATATCGCTCAGCGCGATTTTCACAAGGCATATAGCGGATGATTTTTGTATGTTTGATACCATTATCAAACATAAAATATTTAAATTCTATTGATTTAAAGCACGGACCTTGATCAGAAATAACACACCGTGGTACCCCAAAATTAGCAAAAGTGATATCCTGCATTTTGCTGATGACATCTACAGAAGTTGCTCTCCTTAATGGATAACAAAACCAAATTTCTATAAATCGTCCACACAGATTAACAAATAATTATTACCTTTTTTACTACCAACAAGAGGCCCTAAAATGTCAATATAAAATTTTTCCATTGGTTTATTAGCTTCGTTGCTTATTAATGATCCATAATACACTCTCGGAGCTTGTTTAGATTTAATACAAATATCAAAGTTTTTTTACTTTTTACAAAATAGCGTTCTTTAAATTAGGTCTGTAAAAATATTCATTTATTTTTGCAAACGTTCTCACTTGACTTAAATATCTTCCTATCATAGAATTATGATAATATTCTAATAACATATATATTAACAATTTTGGTAAATAAATCTGTGCTTTGGATTTCTCCTTATTTTTAAACATTAAAACTCCTTTATTTGAATAAAATCTTTTGTTATTAGTTCCGTTTTGTACACCTCTAATTATTGTATTAATTTCTGAATCTTTTCTTTGGTGTTCCTTTATATCTATAAAACTTAAGATTATTTGAGACATTACATATACGTTTAACCTATTATTACTGACCCATCTATTTTTTTTACTTATTTTGTTAATATTAGGAATTATATCTTTTGATTCCACTTCTATTATTTCAATTTCTATGTCACTAAACTCAGTATGAATTCTGCTTAAGGCATCACTTACAGGGTTGTCCTTAACCTTTAATGAAATATTTTGAAAGGTAAATATTAATATGCGCTCTAACCCACGTCCAATTTTTCCTAACTTTCTGAAGTGACTTAAAGACCATGACAGCGCTTGTTTGTCAGTTCTCAAATAAAAAAGCATTACTTCTAAATACTTATAAAATTGTTCGATACATAGTACTACTGCTAAAGTTTCTTTTTCATAAACTGACAAATTGCGTTCAGAGTCTGTAAATTTTTTAGAATAAAAGGCTATAGTTTTATGTTTATCATTGTTGTCGTTTTGCATTAGGCATGAACCTATACCATGTTCACTGGCGTCGGTGATTACATAAAATGGTTAATCATAATTAGCAATAATTAAACAAGGCGGGTTCATTATACAATTTTTTAATTTAACAAAACTATTTTCAAATTCTTGACTCCAATTAATTTTTTTTTTTTTTGCGTAGCTCGTTTAGTGTTCTAGCTATTTTAGCATAATCTTTTATAAAGGTACTAAAGAAAGATCCATACCAATAAATCTTGATACATCATTTGGGTTCTTTGGTCTTGGAATTTCTTTAATAGAGTTAGTTCTATCTGGATCTATCTTAATTACATTTTCACTTATTTTGTTGCCTAAAAAGCTTATCTCTGTACAAGCAAACTTTGCCTTTGACAAATTGACAGTTAAATTATTTTCACTTATTCTATTGACTACTTCAGTTACATGTTGAATATGTTGTTTTAAAGATTTACTATAAATAATGATGTCATCAACAAAATTTATCACTAATTTATACTTTGTGTCGAAAAAAATTTCTTCTACATACGCACTCAATATTCCGCTCCCAACATGGAGACCATATGGAATTCGCGTGTAATTGTATTGAATAAAAGGAGTACTGAAATCAGTATATTTGTTGCTCCCTTCCGATAATGGAATCTGATGAAAGAAATTACACAAATCTATACAAGTAAAATATTTTGCACCACTTAAGTATTGGTAAAAGTCAGACATATATCCCATTGGATGTGAAACTCTCTTTATTATTTGGTTTAATTCTCCATAATTAGCTATTAGCCTATGTTTGTCCTTTTTTGATACTAAAAACGAAGGACTTAAATATGGACTAGTCGAATGCTCTATAATTTTTTGTTCTAGAAGTTCGTCTAATATTTTCTTTAAAAATGCCATGTTTGTCAGGTTTAATGGATATGGTTTTAATTTTATTATTTCTTTACTTTTAACTTTTAGTTCGAATTCAAAATTTAATGCTTTACCAATCTTATCTGTGAAAACATTAGGATAATTTTTTACTAATTTTTCTATGTCTTTTTTGGCTTCCTCACAACCAATTTGAACTTCATTTGAGTTTAAATTATTAACCATACAACTTTTTACACTATTTATTGCTACAATCACATTTGGTTTAAAATTAAAATGACATGAGTTCTTTAAAATATCTATTACTAAACCCGTTTCTTTCATAAAGCTAAGTCCCAAAATTATTCTACAATTTAAACCTTCTGCTATTAAAAACTTAACTTGCCATGAAAAATCTTTTACTTTAATTTTGACAATGCAATTAACTATTATTTTTATCTCTGTATTATTAGCTGCTGAAACTTTATCCTGTTTGTTTACAATTTTCTTTACTCATTTTTGATTTAACAATGTTTAAAAAAATTCTTCGTTTATTATGTGTATTGAACATCCAGTGTCCAATAAAGCATTACAATTTAATCAACTACTTAATTTAATGGTTATTGTTGGTAACATAACAGTTTTTGTTTCATTCTTTAACCAATTTTTCTTTTCTACTATTTTCATAATTTTTAAACATTTTCTATTTTCTCTGAAAATTTTTGATTTATCCAATACAATAAATTGTTCAATTTTTGTTTCATTGATCTTATTGTTTGATATATTCGGATTTATTACATTTTTGTTTTTTAAATCTGAGCGTGTAAGTTTATTCACGTTATTCTTACATTTAAATTAATTTTGACGTTTTCTGACTAAGTTAACTTTGTGTGTTACTTCATTGCGGGAGAAATAAGGCATTTCTTCCTTTGACTTCAATTGCTATTGACCATATTTGTTGTTATTACAATGTTTAGCCCTGTCTGGCTAAGCCATATTTACTACTTATATAATTTAAAACTATTTTATATATATATATATATATATATATATATATATATATATATATATATATATATATATATATAAACTTGTCCCATATCATGCTTAATTAAAATCAAGACGTTTTGTTACGATTAGAACCCGTTGAGTTGTGGCAGTATTTATAGTTGCGCATCAAAATTGCAGAACGAATTATTGATTACCGGCATTGAAGAAAGTTGTTGATGGACACAAGTAACAAAATTCTAATTTTGGCCAAAGTCACGTCTTTCCAATTTGTGAATCGTGATTTGGCAATATTTTTGTGGACCAAAAAAAAATTTCAAGGCATATCTGTTTGTCTCGGCAACTGTTGTCTCTAAGTAAATATCAGCTATCAATAAATTAAACCAGTCAGTTGGAGTATTGTTACCGAGAATTGACACTCTAAGTCCAGAATCCCCTGTGAAAGTTAAGTGTGTCAGGCCAGTGGCGCCAAGTGTCGGCCACCATTTTGGAGACACCTCGTCGTCATCGTCGGAGCTGTCAGAGCTATCCTAGGAGTCATTTTCATTGTGAGAGTAGACATTCTCTAATAGTTCAACTTTAAAATCCATATTCATTGTACAAAATTTATTAAACCAAACTATAAACACTTTAAGTAACACTAATACGATAAGACAGTCCCCAATCCTACAGCGACGGGGGAACAAAAAACAAAACTCATAGAAATGTTCACAAAGCCTGGCACAATAACCGATAGGCGATACAATGTTGTCCAGCAAAAGCTAACCTCACACTGAACCAATAAATTGAGAGTGGGCGTGGGGCGTCCATAAACGTCACGGGCGCCCGTAGTGCAAGGGCGTTCATTCACGCTCACCGCACTCAATGTGATAGAGGTAACAAAGAAACACATAAGCCAAAACATTCATTCTCATTTATGGAAAAAAAATTAGAGCTACATAGTATTTGTCTACTATATGCTATTGTGTACAAATTATTAAAATTCCCAGTATCTCCACACATACCTACAAAAAGTTAAGTAATTTTATCTGAGAACGAAAAATAAAAAAGGAGAAAATGTATACGGAATATCATCCTTAAAGAACGACACTGTTTGGTGTATGGGGTAAGGTCATTCATACCACTCTTTACAATACCTTGATTGCTTAAATTCACTGCTTAATTTTGATGGTTTAAAATTAATGTTCAAGGATTAGATTGCCAATTCCTAAGTCTTTAAAATTTAATAAAATCACTGGCTATTATAAATCACTATTATAAAATCACTTGACTTATAAATTTAAGATACACGCTTGTCCTTTCCATGGCCAGGTTAGTACTATTCATATTAAATACATCTCCCGACCAAATCCCACCTTTTACAACATATAACCGCATCTACAAAATATCTTGTATATTAAAACCAAAGAAATTCACCTTCTTTCCAATCCTTCAATCTCCCCTATAAAATAAAAGTTGCCTTATCAGAATGCCCGGCAAAGGCAAAACCAGTGTTCACCTGGTACCAAGCTGCGGGGCGTGAATGTTTCAGACTACTCTAGCTAGCTTTTCGGACTTTTATACTCGTGGTAGACTATCATATTCTTCTTTGAAAGAATAATTCCCTACTTTTAATCTATTAACAGCTGACCGTAGTTCGCCACGTTCTTTGTGCATATGCGTCATCGCGGTTCGTATCGTCATCGACTTTTACATCTTAGTTCTGTATCAGTAAACACGTAACTTAATACATTTTTAAATAAACCAGTAACCAATCTGCAACATGTTTGGCAAATATAGGTAATCAACAATTACATATTTTTGCATAAGAATTGTAAATAATTGCTAAAATAATAAACCAGCGAATTAAAGACGTAAACACAAAACTATATTTATTAGTTATTATAACTATTTATTCCCTCTTGCGAAACCCCGGCGCGGATTTGTGTCTTGTTCTCCTTGTGTTTGGCTTGTAGTAATTTTGTGTTCATGAATATTGTCCTCCGTCATTTCGCCGGTGATAACCGCTACCGGGGTGCACGTGTAACAATTACGGACGCGACGGGTTTACTCCCCATTAATTTTGATTTTTTTTTTCAAATCCGAAATATGTTGAACCTAGGCCAATGTGTATAAGCAAGAAAAATTTTGATCCAGGTTCCAAAGATCATGAAGCAATGTAGCAAGGTGAAATTTCGCAGGTGTCTATCCAAACGATGTGTAGAAATGTGGAGCAAGGGGAATTTAGGTTTGGCGTTCAGTGTGTAAATATAGTTGGCTGAAAGATTAACAAATTTTATTAATATGGTAACCTTAAAGGGAGCCACATAAAACATTTACAGAATATCACAAAATTTTAAAGTTAAAAATTAATATAAAACTAGAAATAAAACAATATAATTAAAAAAAAAACATTCAATTTAATGTAAACTTTAAAAGAACAGGAAAAATGTCTCCTAATAACGTGACCAGAGTAAAATATTTTCCATCACAGTTATAAGTCTGTAACAGACATAATTGTGATTTGTGTTCATAAGATAAAACTGTTTTCATGTTTTCGCAATGTCTTCATTCAGGGACAGTCAGTTTTAACTGACTTTTGCGTTATAATAAAATGATTAAATTTGGTTAAATATTTATTAAAATAATTTTAGTGTTGTTCTGAACTTTATCAAAACAAGCAAAACATGGTTTTAAATTGTGTGCATATATTAAACGTTGCACATGTATTAAAAAGTATTTGACTTTCGAAGGTGTTACCTTAAATAGGTTGTTATAAAACTTATTTAATTTTATAATAAGTTCTAATTCGACCAAATTGTTTTTTTTTATTTATTAAAAGTTTATTATAACTTAAATTTGTTATTATCAATTAAATATGTGGTAAAGTTTCATGGTAGGGTAAGAATAGGCTGGTTTTGGGTTTTAAAATAACTAAATATTGATAATATTTTATTAATAAATATTTGTGGAATAAATTGTTAGTTAAATTCTCATATAACAAATGGTTTAGAATTTAAATATTTAAAGAAAACAACTTTCCTTGGGTGACCCAGTGTTTTCCTTGTATACTTGTTATCGAGAACACCGTGATGGGAAGTCGATGTTCACCCAAAAATCTATATCGTTTCCAAAATTGTGTGTATTAGAAGTTAGTAAATACAACGTTTAATCTAATATGTAAATAATGGAATACTTACTACAAATAACTGTAAGTTTTTTAAAAGTGTGCCCGTTTAATGCGAGATTTTATTTTGCTGTGTTTGGATAGCACTGTAACAGTTACCTAGATATCAAGTTATAAATACAGATACAGTTTTTGTAAAGTTAGATGAAACGTTACTAATAGGCAATATACCATATAATATGCTCTATTTTGTACGAAAGTATTATTGTCGAAGAGCTTTCATTCTATCGACAATAACTGCACTTAGAAAGCTCGATATGTATTAAAGCCTTAACTAAACCTTATGTAAGCCGACAAGTATTCTGAGTGCACCTGTTTAGAGGTGGTTTCAGCAACAACATTTATAAATGCTCTTACATCAATACACAAGGGTGATATCATATTTGTGAGGTATATTGTATTACTAATTCTTTGAGGAAACAAATTATTTAACAATTATTAATTTTGTAAAACTCATACTTGGAAATTTAGGGTTCGTAGATTTAAATTAATTTGATTAGTAAAGTAATGGTTTATTTGGTAAAGTTTTATTTGAAATTAACGTAAATTTACTTATATTCCACTGAACGCCGAAGCCGTGATTTTGATTTTTAAATAAAAAGAAATAATTAATTCACTAAATGAATAAGACATCCGTAACATTGTAAAACATATTCATCTTTCTATTAAACAACTGCTGTAAATGACACCACTGCTGGCGAAATCTTTATTAATGATAACTAAATAGATAAAAACCCACTAACCAAAATATAAAACTTTAATTTTACTAAAAGTTAATTAAAGTGCGATTCTATTACATGGTTATCATGGTCAGAGGTTTTAGATATGGGCTAAAAACGAGTTCAAAAGTATAATAACTTTGTCGGCAAGCCCCTGTTATGTTTTGAAAGCAGGCAAAGGAAATACAATAGATATTTTAGATGAAGTAAATTATTTTATTAGAGGGGACGAATTGTTAAACGTAAAAATTAAACATTTATTTTATTAAATAAATGTATAAACATAACTAAGGAAGTGGTTAAGCTTTAAAAATTGGTAATAAAAGATAATGAGAGGTTTAAATAAACGCACTCTAACCATGTAATAACAAGGTAATACTGCCCATTCAAAAATTCATAATCCTGGGAAAATGATGAGGCCTTTAGTGTTAGGAATAAATTTCCCTAATAATTATTTACCTGAATGGTTGGTGCAACATTTCTCTAAATTTGATTTGCAAGGAGAACTTACATAATGAAAAAACAGAATAGAGTTCGTGAATAAAGTTAAAGAAGAAAATTTGACAAATATGAAGATTTAGTGTCTGTTGACGTCTGTTACCGATTTCTCATTATTCCAAGATGATCTTCTGAAGATGATTACCAGTTTTCGAAACATAATGAAGTATTTTTTAATAAAATGAAAGACGTTTTTGTTGTGGTTAGTTGGTTTTTATTTAATTTCTTGAAATTAATTCACAGCGCCTCAGAAATGTGTTAATGACATCAAAAAATACGTGTAAATAAGATTGCGCTTAGGTGGGATACTAGCAAATCAATGTTAATTATAAAAGTTGCAAAAACACCATAAACATTTTAAAAGTACGCGGTAGATTAAAGAGATATGCGGAAGACCGAGGAGCCATAGCCTAGGACATATGTGTTATTTATACAAATTAGATCAGGGATTTCAAAGGCCAGAAACAAAAAGTTTAAAACAAAAAAGGATAAAAGTTTCAATAAAAGATTTAGTATAGATAGGCTACATGTTAAAATTTTACAGATTTTAGGACATATGTTATATGTTATAGGACTTTAGAACAGATGATATACATGTTAAAGGTTTTACAGACTAATATAGATGTAGTATAATTTACTATGCATTCACTGATATGTTTGTTAGAAAAAGCAATGGAGAGCTGACATTGACACTAGGTTATATAAAAAATAGAAGCAACAATTTTATCTCTTTATGTAGAAACAATCACTGAATGTTCACTTTTACATCTACGGTGGTGTAAATAAATAAGTTTGGCTTCATAAACGGAAAAATACACAACAGAAAAACGGATATAAATGTTCAATAATTGAAAGTTTGTGTTAAAAATAAAAAAGTAGCCCTTTTTGACCTGAAAAGGTTTTTACTGTGTTTTAAACAGACGTAAGGGAATTAAAAGGAACCGATGTTTACAATAGAAACGTTATGGGTAAAATATTGGAAGTAGGACCACAGTAAAAGATAAGAAGAAGCAAGGTTATTTTTTCTAGTGTTACTCAATGAGTCCTGCGCCGGTCGCACTAGCTGTGTTTGCACCGCACAGCTGGGATATCTTCTCCCAGTGGTACAAAAGTCAGCGCATTCTACCGATCGCCCCATGAATTCGTTAGTTGACTTCTCCAAAGTGTAGGTGCCGAGCTACTACGGCGAGGTTTATCGCTAAGACACATAATCAGTCAGTCAGTTTAAGCACGTGCGAAAACAACTCCTCGCAGTGTTTACACATCTGCGCGACAACAGTTAGTTACAATGTAAGTTCACCATAAAACTCATTATTTTTTGTATTTATGTAATTATATATAAAAAACAAGTCTTGTTTTTTGTTTCTTACGTATTCTAACGTTTTTTTCATGGATTACTATTTTTTTCCTTTTTCGAACCTCACTTATTTTTCGACTTTTCCTCATTTTTAAGGTTACACAAACCACGTTATTATGATCCTGAAGAAATTGCGCGCTTGATACAGGAAATGGACGATGAAGAAGAAGGGAATGCCAACTTTGAAGATGAAAACGATCCCGATCTTGAACCACAGACAATTGTACAAGATGATCATGATAGTGAATCGGACCAATCCCTCGTTGATGATCACGAAGATAACCTTGAAGTAGGTAACAACGAAGATTTTGACGTTTATCTGGGTAAAGATAGGGAAACCTTTTGGTTCAACAATCCTGTGGCACTTCCAGCAAAAACTAAGCGTAAAAATATAGTAAAAGTGTTTCCTCGTCCATCACAATTTGCTAGAGATGCTATGACTGAAAACGATTCGTTTTTCAAAATAATTTCCCCCGCTATGATTGACAAAATTGTTAGCTACACGAATAATCATATTCAAAAAACAGTCATTGAAACCAATAAATATTTTAGACCCATAGATTGCAAACTCACATGCAATGTTGAAATGACAGTTTTGTTCGGTTGTTTATTTCTGATCGCCACAAAAAAGTCGCGCCATGCAGACGTTAGCGAGCTATGGGCTACAGATGGTACTGGCATGATATTGCTTCGAGCAGCTATGAGCTACCGCAGATTTTTGTGTCTCTTACGATCACTTCGCTTCGATGATATTGAGACAAGGGAAGAGCGTGGAAAAGTTGACAAACTCGCTGCAATTCGTGAATTTCATGAAGACTTTGTCAATAACTGCAAAAGAAACTACCAACTTGGGGAATTCGTCACGATTGATGAGATGTTGGTACCATTTAGGGGACGTTGGTGCATTCAATACATGCCTAACAAACCTGCCAAATATGGTGTGAAAATGTATGCTATGACTCCAAAACATTTTATACGTACGATTTATAAGTTTATTGTGGTACTCAAAAAGATGGTCCGTATAAAGTGTCCAATAAACCTTTCGATATAGTGAAACGAATGGTTATACCAATTCATAAATCGAACAGAAAGCTTACAGTAGATAATTCTTATTGTAGCTATGATTTGGTGCAATATTTACTTGAAAATGGTCTTACTTCACTTGGCACAATGAAGTCTAATAAAAGAGAGATTCCTAGTCAATTTTTGACGAATATATCGCGAAATCCTGGAACATCGATTTTTGGCTTCCAAGATGAATGTGCCCTGATATCATTTACGACAAAGAAAAAGAAAGCCGCAATCTTGCTCTCGTCCATGCATGATGATGACCATGTTGATCCCAACACAAATAAGCCTGACGTTATTCTTGATTACAATAATACGAAAGGTGGTGTGGATTCAGTAGACGAAATGTGTTCTACACTGTCTACTGCAAGAATAACCAAGAGGTGGCCAGTAGTCGTGTTCTACAGGGACCTAGACATAGCAGGAATCAATGCGGAAATAATTTTTTTTTCAACAAACCCGAAAAAGAATGCAAAAGACGGGTGTTCTTGAAATCCTTGGCTTTTCAATTGATGGAAACACACCTTCAGAAGTGGGCTGAGATTAAATCGTTACCGAAAATTCTTTACGACTTTCTAGAAATATATCGACAGAAAGAAACAGAGGCACCAAGACCATTACCTCAGGGTATTTGTTACTTATGTGGCTCGCATAAAAACATAAAGACAAATGTTAGGTACAATCAATGTAGTAGAAACGTATGTCGAAACCACAGTGAAAGAGTCGTAAAGTGCCAAACATGCTTGGAAGAAGTGGGAATGGAATGTGAAGAGGAAGATTAGTTGCTATTATGAATACACCAAATCGGTATGTGAATTTCAATAAATTTGTAGTTTTTTTCTTATTTTTTTTTATCTTATATATATATAATTACCTAATACCTAATATGTTTTATTACTTAATTTTTCTTTGTTTGCAGTTTTGTCAATGTAAGGCTGTGTTTGATATTGATGTAAGAGGAAAAGTCATTATCCATCATAATTAAAGTGTAGGCAAACGCCGACGATTTCCCTGTTTTTTTTGTTTTTACTTAGGAAATATTTCTAAGTATTTCTATTACCTATACCGTTACCTATTTTGTACAACTTTTTCCAGATTGTATAACGTTAATTACATTTTTTTAAAGGGATAATTATTTTTCTATTGTTAATGCAATTTGTAATAAGATTGCAGTCCTAGATATTGTGATAATTTAATATTGGAAATATAATTAAGGTGTTTTTGCAATAATATTGAGTGTTTCAATTTGTTACCATGTACCTATACCTTTTTAAAACATGTAAAAATATGATTACCTACCCTTTGAACACATCTAATAACAAAATTAGGTAAAATTTGAGGACTTTTACAATTGCGGTGTAAACACAGCAGCAACTGGTGCGACCACCGCAGGGCTAATATTTAGCTGTTTTGATTTAAAAAAAAAAAAATTTATGGTAAAAACGTAGGAAGAATAAGTGACATAAAATTACATTTATAGAATCTAAAAATGTTGTTTGTCCCGGGTTAAAGAAGGTCACCAGACCCAATATCTATTTATTGTACAATAAACTCTCTGATGATATGAAGGAATATAATTGGTAGCTTCCCAAATCCGTCCCATTGCTACTTATGCATTCATGTTATGTTTAAACTAGGGTTCAACTGAAAATGGGAAAGTAGCTGGGTTTCGGCAAAACGTAAAGTTTCCTTTTTGTGTTTTTTGAACGTACGTGAGTAGACACAAATAATATTAATAGAAACACTGTCTGTGTATGATAGATTGAGAACTATGAACCAATAACTATTTACCTCATACCTCAAGAATGATTTCCAGTGTGTTTCCATTCGCCTAACATGTTCATGTGTGATCCAAACTGTTCCATAACAGGGGAAAATATAAGACTAGCTTGATTACCTAGTCAAGGAATGGTAAGATAACATCTTAGTCATATGGAACCGTTTTTATGTTCTTTATAATTATCCACATCAATTTCTCCTGGGTCGTGGGTAATATTCTTTCCAATACGGGAAGGGCTCTATACATATGAGACGAGATATATGATATGAGCTGTGCAGCTGTACGACTGAAATAACGGGCAATAGACTTTGGTGAGGATCATGGAATGCAAATACCTGGTGCTAAGGGAGACGAGGATGTGAGACTTGGAAGATTCACAACTCACATGAATTATTAAACTCCACTCACATAGTTAGGATTTTTTATTCACTGACATTATGTGTGTTCCATAAACAAGCAGGTAACTGCTAATTGCATATTTAAAGTACTTGTAGTCACTGGAACAGAATAATGGCGATACCAAGTATAAATCCAGTTTTAAAATAACTGTTGCGTGACAGGTCCCGATTATCCTCGGTAACCACTAAAAATATTTCTGACGAACTGTTTTTTGCAAAGATTACTAAGCTTTTTGTGATCTGCGTTCCAGTAGTTGATACCTTATATGAAATTTTGGAACAATCTCCAGTTCTGTTTGTAAAACACAAATGCATTGCAGTATCTTTTTTTCAAAACGCATATAAAGTTACATTTTATTATAACTGTTAATTGTTACAAATGGAAAAGGACAAACAATATAAGAAAAATAATATTATCGTCTAGTCACAAGATTTCTTTGGACTTGTTGCATTCTTATTGTTTGTCGATAAACGTTATATTTCTTTCAGGGAACAACACAGGATGGCGTATTGTTGACCAACATGACAATGCCAGTAAGGACTACATTTAGAGTGTGTAAAACACACACAAGAAGCGGTATTGTGATAACTCTATCGCAAAAACCATGCCATTCTCTAAATATACTCGTACACAGTAGTAAAAAATCAACAATGGATTTTAAAATAGTCCTTTAAAAACAATATTCTCCCATAGATATATTAACTAATGTCCCGTTAAGATTTGTCAAACGAATAATGAGAGAATACAAAGAGTATGATGAAAATAAACATAATATCTATAACTATATCCAGATACTTGTCTCTGAATGTGTTGGTTTTTATTCCATAAACTGATCACTTTTCCAAAAAAAAAAAAATAATACAGATCGCCCTTATTTCGCTACAATTTACTGATCCACTTAAGTATAGAGTGTTTTACAAGGGTCCTGGATAAAAGACCGTGGTTAATAGTGGCCAGTATATTAGCCGGCGAGTTTAAGTGCTTTGGGGACATTTAAGGGATTAAATGGAGGATAAAAAATCTGTTAAAAGCTCTCTGGTTTCAGAAAGCAGTTTTGTTTGTACGACTTAGGGAAAAGAAAATAACTTCCATTAATAACAGTTAGGCAACCCTATCAGCATCTGAAAAATTTGTGCTAGACTGATAAAAAGGGAAAATTCGGATTACTGCCACACACCAATATTTAAATAAATAAACGATAAATGGGCTATGTTAGGACGAATGATCTGTGCATATACAGACAAAGTAATAGGAAACAAACAAATACTAACTTAATGTGGGATTACACAAATATCAAACACATGACAAATCATAAGAAATATGACGATGATTGGATGACTTAACTTGATACGACATTTTACAGGTCACCTGTGTGTTATAGTACAGGTCCTGACCCCCTGACATATGTACTAATATTTCCAATCACCCCATTGACCTTTCCATCATGACTTTAGATACCGTTTCATATTCCTTTGGAGAAGGTGAAATGTTGTGTGAAATAAAATTGGAAACATTAGCAGAACCCTGAAGACGCAAACATATTACTTTCTGAAAATATACCTACATTTTCCATACTAAAAATAAGAAAAATAAAACTGCGATACATAATTCACCCAGACCAAATGTTGATGCTGATTCGCCTAAAATAAGGCCTCAAATAGAAGTTTGTTAGGAAACTTCAGTTGAAGTAGCTTATTGATATCTTTCCATCTGGGACTATCTTCTCCAAACTAACTTTTGCAACTTTTATGAGGCAAAGCATTGTTTTTCTAACTACATTCTGCAGCGATATGGTGTCTTTTGATCCCAAATTTAAATTGGGGTGTTTTAATCACGATTTTCCTACTTAGAAGACCATTAGCATAAATATAAATGAAAATTGGGATTAAAATCTACTTCAGATATAACAAACAAAGAAGATAAAAAGAGAAAGTAAATCTAAATATTATACAGTAAAAACCGATAGAAATATTGTCTATGGTTTGAAGCAACCATACGATGATGGGTTGAAATGTCAGGTGACAATGCGTATGTGACGTACAAATATAATGAAAACATACAATGAACTTCTATCATTGTATAATCTCATTAATTCTACGATTCTACGATTTTCTACCAGTCGTAGTGTTTTTATTTTATTGTCATTTTAGTCATTTGTAAGATAATAATTTACGAAAGTAGTGTCTCTTTCTATTAAATAGGTGAACCCAAATTTTTCAAAATAATAATAACATGTCGAAGTCATTAGTAGCTGATAAAGCGTTTTGAAAAATTAAGCAGCACTCACGAAAATAAATTTACTAATTTTAATATCTTGTTATTTTATAAAATACGACTGATGGAAAACATACTAGAATTTTGTGTTTCCATTACAGAGTTTTGCGAATAGAGAAAACATGACTGAGCGAGATAGTAGGTTTACCTTAAGGTAAATATAGTATTATTCTCCACTACACGGTACAAGCCTTTATCACTTCAAAAGAAAATGATACTATTAAATGGAGTGGAGGAATCATCAATTTAGTTCGCTGAGAAGACCTCTAAAGTGTTACACCATTTTAGTGAGCATATCTACTACAGTGAACAAAATCACTTTCTGCTACTGTAAAAATAATTATACTCTGCTAGCTTTAAATATATGTAATAAGTTGGGTTATCTCAACAATTAAGGCTGAGTGAGACAGTTCTGGAGTCGTATGGTTGAAATGTCAATTTGTGTCCATTTATATTGAAAATAGACGTGCTAAATAGGAATAATTGCCATCGATTTAAAAGTATAGTTTCAAACCTCTCCAAACTTCAAAGTGTTCCCCAATCCAGGAAAGACCTTAAATTGTAAATACAATTACATTAGTGATCTTTAGGGCTTCTGAAATAATTTAATATCCCTTAAATTAGCTTTATAAGTTTATCTACAGAATCATATATTTTCACGTCACTTCTAATATATTGATTAAATTAGTTCATAAATATTTTAGTAAGTTATTTGCCTAACCTTTTTTCTCAGTATCCTTTATTAGATGAGAAACAGATAAGTTGTATTATTTTGATTAAAAAGATAATTTTGTTACACCTGGTTTCATATTCATCAGACGAATTTTGTGTCTTGTGAAGGTCTGTGTTGAGATAACAATATTTATGAAGTAACAATATAATCCCTTAACTTTCTTTCGGAGTTACGCTACCGTGTAGTGAGAATGGAACCTATGAATTGTATTTTCTGCTTTATTTTATTCTATTAGCAATGTTTGTTATATTTAATGAAACGTATAGGATACCTTTTGATAAAATTACTATGTAAAAAAATGCGTTAAGGTATAATTTTATTAATTGTGACGGCATTAATTATTATTTAATTGAATAATTGCACAATTTTATTTAAATTTCACAAAAATTTAAACAAACTAAATATATGTGTACTTGTAAATCTATTTTAAAAGAATTATTAAATCAAAATCAAGCATAATGAGAAAAAAATAGGATAAAATTAAAAGTATTGTATTTTAAATGTATAGCTGAATGAAAGATCTAATATAATATTCAACCAAACAGATAGCCCTTTACATACTTGTACAAAGGGAAAAACATTTAAACACTATTTACCAATTAAAATTAGAAAGGTACTTCACTGTCGATGAGATGACATGGTCAGGGGAGAGCAGCATAGCAAATTCTTCGGAAGAAGTTATTAAGAAAAACAAGTGGTATAAAATCTGAACACAGGAAGCAAGATTTTCATCAACACCTATTTACGCTGATTTTGAAAACCAGTGTTTAGTCGTAGATCATGTTCGACTTCAGCTAAATAAAATATCTTCGTAATTAAAGCTATTCTGTGAATGAATTAGATGAGCAGACTATTATCAAAATCTAAGACAAAAATCATCCAAACAATATTTTACTGAAAAACCAAATATCACTTATTTATAATTATCTGACATTACCAAAAGTTAATGCATTAAAATTCCTATTTCCGTAAATATTCTATCACAGTTTTATTAAAATATTGAATAGTTCACGTAAAGCTTTATTTCTTATGTGCTATAGAAAGTCCAATGTTGTTTATTTTTATTATTTACAGTATAACCTTAGACTTTAATTCAATGCAGTTTGAAATAAAAAAAAATATAGCTGTTTGACGTTTTATTCTTTAAAACTTTCAATCAATATGTTATAACTTTGTTTTCTCCGCCCCCATAGGCGTTTAAGTATAACCGCGAAAGATCTGTCTGACGTTATCAGTTTCCTTTGTACTTTAGTAAGCAGGAGACAAAGGCTCCCATTTGTTATAAGTTTGATAAGGTTGATTTAATATTTCTTATTTAATTGTTTTAGTTGTATGGTAGAAAGGCGTTTAAGGTGTTTCAAACACTTGCTTAAGTTCGTAGTAATGTAAATTTTCTTTATAGTTAACACCCTGTTTAGAGCTTAATGAAACTATTCATGATATTTTACTTTCCAATATTCTGTAATATGTAGGATTCTTTACTTCTCCTATCTATTATTTTCTGTTACTTAAATGCACACTTCATCGCACCTTAAATATATATTTTATGAATGATTATTCATAAAATATTTTTATATAGACTATTTTGAATTACATCATATATTCGTAAATGCTTACAATTACTAACGTCTATCTCAGTTTAATATTTTTAAAACCAATCTTGCGCATTAAATTGATATAATACGGTACTATGTTTTTGTCGAAAATCGTAACATATATTGCAAATACGATCAACACAAACTTGTAAAGAGCACATCCCCCCCACACACTATTTCAGCTACCATATAAACAAAAGCTTTTCGACCGTTAGTTTCGTCAATTTTGATAAGAATAAGCACCAGGGAACACATGTGACATAGTAACCCAACAGTTTAGTAAAGTGTCAAGTATCAGTCATAATTATGAGTCTGGGAGGAGAAATAAGGGTAACTTCGATGTGAGGAATTAAATCAACAGAAGAGCCACTTTCAACAGAATACAGTTGAATATATATTTGTAGTTTCTTACCTGTTCTCTGTTGGTGCAGATCGATAACCCAGAAATAATTTTAAAGGAAATAATACCAAAAATAAGATTATTTATAATTCGTATAGTACTTTATTAAGGATATTATTCTTATATATTAGTTTCTCTCACTACTGTGGAACATGGTGTAAACGAAATGAAGAAATATAAAATAGAAGAGATGTAGAAAGATAAAGAAATAAAATCGGTCATATGCTAATCGATTTTGGTATCAGTTCAGTGTAAATAGTCAAAAGCTAGGAGCTTACCGATTTTGTGAACATTTTAGTGAATATTTACGGAATATGTACCTAAGTGATATACCAAAAAGTTTAAAAAATCTGAACAATAACAGTCTCTATTTTATGCAGTTTGGTAAACGGAGTTCATAACATTGAAAAACCAATAGTCATTTATTTTTCCTTCCTTTAATAATAATTAATTTAATGACATTGGTTTTTAAATAAATATTATTTTCTTTTTCTTACGGTTCATTTTGTGAATATTTGTATTATTCAAACCTCAGGTAGGAATTGTAAAAAAGTGCTTGAAGTTGAAAATGTTTGCAGTGGTAAAGTTGTGTCGTTATCTGAGCTAAAAAGGAAACCATTTCCTAGATATTTTAAAGGCCAAACTTAGTACTACAATGGGCTGACGCTTCCTTTAACTAAAATGAATGAGGGTTGCTTCCTTCCCTTGTGGTTAAGAAATAACTTCCAGACACACTAAGGATAATTCGTCTTGGCTACTTTAACAACAAATAAGTAAAAAGTACGTCTCTAAAAACAATAGCATAATCGGCATATTTTTAAATTTTATTACGTTTTACTCTATATCACAAACATTTGAAAACAAAATTTATTATTAAATATTTAATTTTGAAATTTTGTTAAATATATATTAATAAATTTAATTTATACACAGACACACCTAAAACTGCTAATTTTAACTAAAGCCCATACATGTATGTGTGCAAGAGGAAGTGAGTGGGGAAGAAAGAGAAATAGTTACTAGGCCAAGGATTCAAATTTATTAATATATATATATATATATATATATATATATATATATAAAATTGGAAATAATTTAAAATCTCTATTATTAAATCTTTTTTTTTGACTCCTAATTTTACAAATCAAGAATTGTTTATGGAACTATCCTACTTGAATACCTTCCACTTACTCATATAATTCATGTTGTTATGTTATATATAAAGACAGAGATTCAGAATCGACGTACTATTGTTACCATTAATTTAATTTCTTTCACTTTTCTTTTGTTGCATTTTCAACACTAGATACCCTCGCCGAAAACATTAATTAGCTAGTTTCATTTTACTAAAGATTTCTTTTATATCTTTTATTTTACTATAACCCTTTCATTTAACAGTAGTTTTATATATTGATGTTTATAGCAGTAGTCAATAATAGGAGGAACTACTCAGTATATAAATTACTTAGTAAAGAAAAGCTGAGGAATTTATTGGAGATATAGTAATACTACCCTTTTCCAACGTTTTTTAAAATCTTGAAAAAATGTTGTTAGTCAGTTACGAAAATGTAAATAATTGAAGCTTACATGAATCAAGAGCTGTATTTTATTTAAATTTCAGTTACTACTTGTAAATAAACAATGAAAATATTTCTGTACAGTTTAAACATAAAAAATCTAGTGCTGTAGTTAAGGTTTGGAATACTTTCAAGATACAGAAGATACAGAGAATAAATGTCTCAACCCTTCTAGTATTGCATAATGCTAACCATACCCTTTAAACCCAATAACTAATTGATGATATAATGACAAGATTTGGCAAAGTTACAATGTTTATCGTGCTCTGCTTTGGGAGGTGCAAGGAGAAAGAGGTTTGGCTAGCAGGAAAATACACCAGAGAATATTAAAAGAATTAGAATCAGGAGGGTATCTGGATTCTGCTAAGATGTAGGTATCTGCTAAGCTAGTCTTGCGGTAAGGATGGGAAGAGAGTAAATAGGCTGTAGCTAAAAGCTTTACACCAAAAACGTTCCTCCGAGTTTTTAGAAAAAAAAAAAATTTTTTAAAGGTATTTCCAATGATTGACTTTCACACTTCGTCGCACTATTAAGAAAACATTGTAACAATCTGGCAGTTCTGAATACAATAAAATGTATTTTGAGGGAGAAATATAATTCCAAGTTTACTCAAGAAAAGTGCTTGAGGTCGTTTCTTGTACTCAGAAACAATTCTTAAAAAAATAAAGACACCGGCAACCTCTATAGTACGATTTACGCAGCTACGAAAATACGAAACTCGTAAAAACACAGTCACGAGAGTGTGGCACTTTACTTATTATATCTACTTATTGTTTATTCTAGCAACCCTGTTTGGAAACTGTTTTGAACACAAATCTTTTGATAAAACGGGAAAGATTTTTGTTTTTGGTTCATTCATTTTTTACTACGTCCAGTGAAATAATCAAATTAATAGGATATAATAATTCCTATACGTTTACCACAGTAAAGACAATTTAAATAGAGTATGCACAACACAAATATATTTATTATAGTAAATTAATACCCTGTGTTGATTTGTGATACCAGATAACCATTCTCATAGGCTAGTCTATGGTTAACGTCCCTTAAGTAACCCGACTCAAATTAATCCTAAGATGGTAAGCTGATAACAGAAATGTTGAGTTCTGGTTAACAAATTAGTATAGTGGTAATTATGTTATTTTTTTATTACGTTTAATCAATTCTTATTCCTTATTTGGTAAAAAAAAGTAATAAATGCTGGATTTAGTTATTTGTTTACTTAGGCAAATAATTAATTACAATAATAAACTGTCAGCTTTGAGAGGCTGAGAAGAGTAAAGGCAAACTGGTCCTATTTATGTCATAATTTAACCTATTAGGCTGATTAGCTAGACATTGATTTCTGTAACATATTGCAGAATGTCTTTCTTTCATTATTACATTAAACATTACTATTATTTATAAACATCTTGGGCGAAACGAAATTCTAGAAAAAATTAAACGTATTGTTTAAAAATGAAGAAATAGTAATAATTTACACAATATAGGAAGTAAAAACTCCAACATACAGCATTAGAGATAAGTGTATTTATTTAAAACCTAATCGTTTTCAAACTAAATCAGTTAACTCCACTAGTGGCTTTAAGGGGTTGTTCAATTGTGTAAACATGTTTCCCCTATCTGCGTTTGCATCTGTGTGGTATTTTTTTTCTCAGTCATCACCTATACACCTCATCCACTTATTGGTACTGACGAGTGACACTACATTTGTCACGTTTATTGATTGTAGACGAAATAATAATGATAGCTTAACACAAAAATGGCAGAAAGGATACAGGACAAAACATTTTCTACAAGTACACTGAAGACCTACTTATAAGTTTCTTTATCTTTTGAGATCTTCAACCGTATATGAAATTACAATACAATTTAGAAATAAAATCATTGTCTTAGTGCATGAGACGATTCATTTCTTTACATAAAAACAAGTTATACGAATACATTTAGTTATGAGTGCGATTTCTCGAGACTGGGTCTGATCTGGCCAGTTTATAGAAAAGATAAACGATCTTAATTTTTAACGCTAAAACAAATGTTAAAAATACCGCCTTATATATATATATATATATATATATATATTTATATATATTTATATATATATATATATATATATATATATATTATATATATATATATATATATATATATATATATATATATATATATACTCATTATTTTTCTAATAGACCTATTAGTTTGAAATTATTACAATAATATCCTACTTTCGTCCACATACATTCCCATTTACATTCAATTAGTCTTGATCTCGTTTTTTTCCATTCAGCATAGTTTCTTATTAATCACAATTCTTTCTAAGCGTCCCCTTAATGTTTCAGTTAGGTGGGTATTCCGTGCAAGTCAGTCCCCCAACCGTTTGCCTAATAAGCAGGTGTAACTTCTCTCATGCGTTGACAATTTCATTAAACTAGATTTTTTACAATAGTTGATGCTCGAGTACATGCTTACGAGTAAGTTAGGTCTATGTCAAATTTTTAAGTGAAAATATCTACATCTTGACATATATCTGTTACTTAATATTTACAGTAGATATTACAAAATTGCTTTTAATAGAGTTTCAAGAACGAAAGGTGTTGAAAGATGTATACATGGAGAAGGGAAAATGAAGCATAAAAAACCATATGTTGTATAATATGGGCATCCTATACAAACCATCAAACAAATACGGTTAGCGTGGGGGCACAATAAGTGGTAGCCATAACACCCGAGGGCCTGGCTGTAAGGCCTGACTGGTAACCGGTCGTACTTGTGAGTTTTCCAAACAGAATATACTTTGTGGACCGATTCTTCAGAACCACTTCGAGTCCAGTAAAACCATCAGACCAACTCGATTACTTGCACCATTAGAGTGCACTTTCTGATTAGACCAGCACATATGGTACAATCTCTCTGATTGCCCAACCTAGGGGACATATAACGGCAAACTGTTAGGGGCTTATCAATGGTACTATTAATTTGCACAATCATAAATAATTGAGCAGGGCCCCTTAGAGATTCAATCTGGATTTTAAAATCTCCTACCCCAAAATACAACAATATTGTTTTATTGGTTTTTATCATTTGTACTGCCACATTATAAATATAGAGTAATATTTAACGTTTACCTGGCGTTGCTTTTCTTTGCAAACTGCAAACATTTTGGGAGTGGTTACTCCTAAACTGTTTGCTTCCACAGTATTTGCTCTCTCTATACGACTGCGAAGGCTTGAGACTTGGTTTACACATTTCACTGTCAATATTTTAGCCTCAAGGTTATGCTTTACAATTGAAGCTGATCTTAGATTTGAGAGTAGTGTTATTCCAATTGCGTAGTCTTCATATAGACAAGAGAAATTAGACCCTATGGTCGCTTTGAGCAGTGACACAGTAACGAGGTTGTTTGGAGACAACGGGCATTGGGATTATAATTAGTGGGAAACGTGGTAGGGCGAGACATTGTTACCGAACAAAGACGTTTCCATGCACCTCGTAATCAAAGTAAAGGCAAATAATTGGTAAATATATTAATACGAATCATAATTCTTTGGATATACTTAATAAATGGTAAACTTTCTACCACTTTGCATTCGTAGTGCAGTTTGGTATTAGTTTACCTATGTAACCAAATTATTTTTTAAACGGAAGTATTCGACTTTTACATAACTACAAGGAGAAATAATATCCTTACAGACATACTCGTTTCCCTGATGATATATACGAATACCAGTTACTTCGTTTCAAGTGCACAAGACATATACTTTTATCCAATACATATTCCTGTTCGCATTAGAACTTTATCTTTAAAATATGGACGAAGGACGGTTTATAGCGACAGGCCTCAGCACAATAATACTATCTGTATCATTATGTATAGTACTAATAAGAGTTGTGCCCAGCCTGTAGGAGGGTTACGGTGTTTCCTCTAAGGGCCGTGATGACATAATTATAAAAAAATTATTTATATGAAAATTAGAATTGTAACACTGAAAGATTACCTGTTATATCCTGCTTCGTTCTTCAGAGACGGTCATATTATAGGTATTAAGGCTCAGGTAACAACTTCTAAACAAACTGCATCCAACATATAAGGAAATATATTTTCACAGTTGGATTTTTTGCATCGGATAGGGTATTCAGATGAAACATAATATATACATGTGGGCCAACCTGAATTATATGCAAGATATGCTATCTTGCTAATAAATATAATAAAATACGAGTAGACCCTATAAGATAGTATGATCAATGTAGCTATGGGTCTGGGGAATGTACCACTTTCAGACATTTACAGGCTGCAGATTTATGACGGATCGTAATTTGTAACGGCTGAGTAAATATGCAACGTGCAGGACAGTAATGCGTCTCTGGAAAGAGTTCCCTATGCACAGTTTTAAGCGTATGGATTTAAGCTCTGCCTTTAATGAAAGATATGAATCATAAATACACAGACAGAAGTTGTTGTGATGGTTCCTATGCATAGGGGTTAGAAATGAAATGAATGTAAGGTGATATTTTTATTATAGAAGTGATAAAATTCTGAAAGTCATGAAGTACTTTTATAGGGAAAGAGATGGTTCCCTATATAAAAGTCTATCGCTAAAAGGTCATCTCGAAGGAAGAAAATAAGTAGTTACATTGAGTAAATAAAATCATGGTTTTTATAGTGATATATATATATATATATATATATATATATATATATATATATATATATATATATATATATATATAGTGATATAGGGAGCATAAATATTCTCTTACACCATTCTAAATATTACGGTTAATTTAGATAATGTAAGACATGTATAGTAAATACATGTTTATTCTTTAACATGAATGTCAAATCTGTTTGTGAGTTTTTGAGGAAAGCAATCTATGAACCATCTATTTGCTCTAGAACTAGAAAGCATATTTCACAAAACACATGATGGTGTTTTATTTAAATAGCATATCTAGAATAATCTTTGTTGCGGTATATATCTAGGTTTTGCATATTAAACATGATTCACCAGTACTAGTTCCAAGTATAAATAAAATCTGTCTTTATTGTTTTAGAGAAACAGTCGTGTTTTTCACTAGAGGTTTGGGATAAAAGGCTACAATGATACACATTTTATATTATCAGAATAGATTATTTACCATTCGGGGTGACTTTTAAACATACAATATATAAAACTGTTGTAATCAACATTTTCATTAAATAAGCTAGAAAATAATCAAGAAATAGATAAATATATTTATAAGAACCAAGACATATTAACTGTCATGAGTAATATCAGGCAAAGAAATAATATTGTTCCTACCAGAATTGATCTCGTTTAGCTCTTCTTTATTTGTAAACGGAAATGAAATATAATACCTCAGCATTCACGTTGTCAAGATAAACGTTTTACCTTGAAACAATATTATTTTCACATCAAGATAATGTACCCTCCATCCGCCTCACTCCCTCTCTGGAATCCTCGGTATATGTATTTGATTTCAATATAAAAATCTAAATCTCCTTTATTATTTTTCAGGAAATTAGAGAACTTTGAAGAGAATCTTTGCTTCAAAAATGTTCCTTGAATAGCTCTTTTACTAAGTGTCGTAATAACAAGTACCAATACAGGAATAAATAACGTTATAAAAACGAAATTGAAAAGTTCAACCTAATAGGAAAAAAATATTATTAATAACATTTCAATATAATAAATCAAGAGAAAATTGAGACATGACTTTGGATGATTTGGTTGGAAGTAAAACTTAAAATATTGTAAACGTTTTATGAAATATCAAAGCCCCGTATGTTTATGATTTAAAGTAATTATAAGAAACGCCTTTCATCAAAAAATGATTGCCAGATTGTTCACGCTGTGTATAACTTTATATATACCCTCAAAATTATATTAAATCAAAATTATTTTTCATACAATGACAAATTTAATAAACAAGAAGATGGTCTTGTTATGAGCTCGCCATTATCAAATATATTATCTGAAATAATATTACAACAATTAGATAATAAAATACTGTAGATGGAATTATAAAACTAAATGATAAGAATTGTTATTGGGTCCGATATGTAGGTGATTGAATGTATATATCAAACAATAATAATATACATTTAACAAATATTTTTAATAAAATAAGTAGAAGTGATAAAAAAACAATTTACATAAGAAATTGAAGCAAATAATAAAATAAATGGTCTAGATTTAACAATAAATAGAAAAATGAAAAATCTGAATATATGTTATACCGTAAACCAACTTTAAGAAACCAAATTATATCAAATATTTCTAATCACCCATATAATCAAAAGATGGCTGCTTTATATTACTTATTATGTAAAATGCATAATATCCCCCATGAATGAAGAAAATAAAATAAGAGACAAAAACATAATTTATCAAATTGCATTAGAAAACGGTTATAAAAAGAAAACTGATGACAAAACTATTTATAATATATTTAGTCAACAACATAATAGTCTAATTTACAAAAATAATAATACTTTGGTAGGTGTTAAAATCTTGTTATTTTACGTTATCCATTGTTTTTCTGTTCCACTGACTTTATGAGGTTAATATATTAGTATCCAAAATTAAGTGCAATGTGTATTGAACTTAATTGTGGATAAAATTACTTACAATAGTAATATATTTACTTCATATATATATATATATATATATATATATATATATATATATATATTAAATATGGGGATTTATTTTCTTGTAAAATAGTTAATAAAATAAAATGTTTCAAAAACAAGAATACTTTTAATGAATATATTTATTCAAAGCTTTTCGCCGATAAATGATGTTGGTACTATTTTATCGGCGAAAAGCTTTGAATAAATATATTCACTAAAAGTATTTTTGTTTTTGAAATATTTTAATTTATTAACTATATATATATATATATGTGTGTGTGTGTTGCAACGTCCCCTCCCTCCTTTTGTTTGCTTTATTGTTTGATATCCCTTCTCGCAGAATACCAAAATTTGTTGTTTAAAAAACTCATTTATAAACAAACCAAACATCTGCCAATCACCCCGCTTGTTAAACCGTGCTAAACTCCCTGAGTTACGTGTATATTTCCCGCTCATAGGGCCAGGCCCAAAACAAGCTTATTCCCGCTGACTAATATTTAAAATAAGTATAAACTCCCCAAAATTAGTTTATCAATTATGTATGGTCTAGATATAGTCACACAGGTCATTTCAATAGTCAGCTGGAAAGAAACACATTTAAAATAATACACAAAATATACACAGAGTCTGACCACCTGATGATGATCTGCAGAGACAGCAAGGGAACGTGCAAAATATGATCGTGTTTAAATTACCTATTTTAAAAGGCTCCTGTGTCCTTTTAAACACAATCTGCCAGTAGATAAATTTCTGGACTTTTATACAAAAAACCAACTAATCTTTAGGCTAGCTCATGAAGTTAGTTGAGAGAAACTCTTTAAAAACATTAGGTTCTAACTATTATCATTTAATGAAATTTAATTAATCTTGTTTACTGATTTAATAATCATTTTCATATTAGTTGGAAAAGCTAAACAGTTTTTATTGATTATTCGACACAGGGTGAAATGCAAATACTGTTGATTTTTATAACATATTTAATTTTATTTATTTAAATAAAAAAGAAAATTTATACTTTCAAATACAACACAATTATATTAACAAAACAATTCACTAAATAACTTGTTGTTTTTCATCGATTAAAATCTTATAATTTCCATTTATATCAATTACATTTACATAAACATGAAATTATTTTCCAAATAACCCATAATAAAGATTTATCTTCTATATTGAATTGGTAAATTCGTATTTATGACACTTAATTTTTAACTTTATATTATTTTAAAAATTCCTATTTCCTTGAAAATAAATGGGTTATGGCCAAAAACCCTTTGTAAGTTTAATATTTATCATTTGAAATATTCTGATCACATAAATTCATTTTATTAAGCATAAAATTTATTTAAATTTTATAAAGAGTGAAGTCATTGTTTACGCTTGAATACTTGTTTGAATTTAATAAAATTAACTGACTAAATTTGACGTAATTGGTATCGAATAGAGAAAATGACTTGCCAAAGATGTTCCTGCGGTCCTAGAGACCCTCGTCTGGATTCCCTGGTCCATGGACATCGGAAGTCGCCATCCCTGGTTCGTCGGTGGTGGTTTTCCTCCATTCCCGCGTCCTGGAGGCTGAGTCTGGAGCCTTCATTTCTTGGTAGTCCTAGACGTCGGAAGCGTTGAGGTTTGGTCCATCTGGCCTGAGGGCGGTCCTATTCGCGGTCCAGCATAACGTTCTGCGGCACCTCGTATTACAAATTTATTTCAGACTGTCTCTAAAGTCTTTGAGACCTAGTATATATAGCGGTGAATTTAACCTACCTCACCCCGCCTGCAATACCTGCTATCTTTAGATTTATTCCTTGTACAGGCAAGTCGGGCAACGAATCTGTTTTAGCTTGCAGAGTTTGATTATCATTTTTAACACTGAAAAATGTCTATTTTATTTAAACTGTTGTAACTTATTTGTTTTTTAGGTTTTTCAAATTTTGTTTTCACTAATATTTATTCTGGCTTATTCTGGTTCTTTTAAAATGTCGATGAAAGTTCTACGTGGTTTGGTTCTTAAGATAGCTTTTTTAAGCACTTAGAAAATTTTGGCCTCACTCCCGATGGTCAAACTTAGCTAGTTATTACAAATTTATTCTTTAATGCTTTTTAATTTAGCTTAATTATTCTATTTAAGGTTTTATTTAATTTTTCACTCTTTATTATTTGTATAACTCCAAACTTGATTAATTTAAAAATCAACTTTATTACTTAAAAACAGGAAATTATTTATTTCATATTTGCCACGGTATATCAGACCGTTACAGTGTGTGTGTGTGTGTGTGTGTGTGTGTGTTTGTGTGTGTGTGTATTAATATAAAATACATCTTCTTGTTTAATAATTTAAAACAACATAGGTTATTCAAATACTTGAATATTTATTAATTAACTTATAAATATAAGGTTTTATATATATGTAATGCATCAATGTGTAAATTAAATGAAATAATTGTCTGAAGAGATAAGTTTATTATTATAGATTTTACTAATACAAAATAAATAAGATTAGAAATAATGAAAGTTAAAAAAATAGATAAAGCATTTTACAACCACCACACAGCCGACACTCCGGGATCGGCACCACATTATTGCGGGAGAGGAGCACCGTAAGATAGTCATTGCCATTCTTCGTTCTGCAAGTTTGTTTCTATGTTTGATTATATACCTTAGTATATGTACATATTATGATAAAAAATTAAAAAGTGATTTGAGGTATGGTGGTTTCGTATATTCAAATTAAAAATATTATTAACAACGAAATATCAATATTTATATTGTACAATGCATACATAAATATAGGGGAGATTAATTATCTAATTTTTACATTCAACATCTAGTTTTTCTTTACAATACTTTTCATTATATCAACCAGAAGTTTATGTTTCTTAATTATTTTATTATTATTATATAATTTTACATAATATCTAATCGTAGGCTATCACTTTTATGCTGGATAATTTCTCATTTAAAACTTTATTTGTTACTAGAATTACAAGTTTAAATTTATTAATAAAATTTATAATTTACATAGACCTAAGGTTTTATTATTCCTTATGAACGCAAATCTTTAATTGGAAAAGTTTCTCCGTGTAGTTGGCATTTGATGTCCACATGTTAAAACAGAAATACAAGTCCCCAATCTCAATGCTTCTTGAGGATTTCCAACTTCTTCGTATTTTAGAGAATTAACACAAATGTTAACTTTATATCATTAGGTTGATAGCAGTGCTGACCAGATTATACGTGATTTGTAGCCATTTCCTTTCTTCATGCTGTTATTTTATTTCTATTTCTTATATTGTTATCCCACTGTTGCTGCAAGGCCCTGTTACTGGATAATTTGAATAAAAATAATCCGTTAAGCAGTCATTTTATGTTAAATGAAGTTAGAAAAACGTGTATGAAAAATATCGTAATATTTTGACGATTTTGCTACTGCCTACTCCCTTGCAAAAATATAGAACATTTGGTAATTAGGTTCCGTAAATATACTTTACTCCTATTGAATTTTAATAATGCTTTTACCCATCATAATAACATCAGTTTCAAAAAGAATGAATGAGGGAGAAAAAGTTATTATCCTTGAATTGAAGTACTAAAGTGACAAATACGTCGGATAAAATATTACATACAATTTTATTATTCCATTATTTGTTTATAACTCTTACTTCATCTATACATTGGTTGTAAAAAAACAATTTATTTAAAGGTTTACATTCCAAAGTATTTGACTCAGCATATTTAGGTCGGTCACCTGATCGGTTCAACACACTCTTGTATCCGTCAAAAAAATTCGTTTTACATATGCATGGAGCGTACGTATGAAATGCAAGCATTACGACCTCCGTAACCTTTAAGCGTAAACCGCTAAACGTTAATACAGATACTATATCAATTTATTTACCAACATGGTATGACAAATTCACAGTTGAAACTACAATACATAATAGCTTCTAAAAATTAAAAAAACGAATAAAATTTATAATTATAGCAACATAAGTAAAATTTAGGTCGAATCATATTCCAACCCATAATTTCCATATTGTAGGGTAGTTAGAAAAGTTTATTTAATGTCATTCATTCAATCGATTATAGTGCCCGGATATTTGAGATTTGTGTCATATTACCCTAAGTAGTAACGTCATTTGAAACGTTTTGGTTGTGGGTTTTTATAGATGTAAGTACAGTCGATTTTCAGTAAATACCACATTTTGTTTGTTGTTTTTAACACATACATCTCAGGGATTTTTTGAAAAATTAGGTCGTTTCTTGTAGCGTCTTTGTGACACGTAACTTTTGTAATTATAAATCAACAGTGGCTCGTTTACAAGTATAATTGAATAAGAGTTTGTTACTGTTCTTATTTCCCCTGCTGTATGCCTTGATTCAAAAGAATAATCAAAGATGAGTTTAACAATTGTTAGGTAGATATTTATTTAGTGTATTTTCTCCCATTTTCTTTTCTAAACATCAAACACAGATCCTACTTTTAGACACTGTCTCATAGCTAATTCTGTGAACGAATCGTTTCTTCTTGTAACCCAAAGTGAAACCGTGAACACACAGTTTCACAGTTTAGTTCTCGACATGTAATGCCTCCAATATTTTGCTTTAAAAGAATAAAATTCACTCTGTTCACTGGACACCTTATACATTCACAGCTATGCCATATATCCGTAAGACTTTTCTTAGATCCACGAATTTCGGAATTAACTTTGGCAAACCTGAAAGCAAAGTTACATAACACGTGACTTCGCTTACAAGTTTATAATTACCTGAACGAAAGGTAATTTGTTGTGGAAACTACCGAGAATACCAGTTTCAAGAAGGGTTGCATTAACTTGTAACAAGTAAATAATTAATTAAGTAAAACTGGATGACTATGGTGTAACGAAATTGGCGCGATATGAAAACTTGTTGCTTCAACATAGTTTAAAATAAAATTTATTAAATAATTCATCATTTGTTGTTTTTTTAATGGTGAAGGTTAATATAATGAATTTGTACAAGGCAGTGCTATTTGGAAGTAGAAGAATTATAAGAGAGATAAAATAACATTCATTTTATTTTTCTGTTCTGTAAGGCTTAAAACCACGTTTTTATATATATAATTTCTAATACTGCATTTTTCCACCATGATTTAAATTTTATTTTGTACAATTACCGAGATCTTTTAGCGAATACACCAAAGCCACACTATTCGTGGTGTCTCAGATGTTAGCTGTGATTGTACTGAGATCGAGGATTTTTGAAACCCAAAATGTTTTAGAAATTCTTGTAACTCAAGATCACAAGGTTGAATAATGTCTGTTTATATTTCGTTTATTCTCACTTTAGCTTTTTCCTATCTTCCACATTTTCATTGTGTCGGCTTCTCGTAGAAGAAACATATTTTATGAAGCACGTGTGATGTTCGACCTCCAATCGAGAGAAAAACCTCATTAAAAAAATTCATATACTCTCCTTAGAGCGAAACCTGTGAATGATAGTATGGCCTTTTAAACATAATATCGGACCTTCTTTAATTTTCCTAATTCTTTATTCACCCAACCCGTTTATTATTAGAAGGTCCAACCGCTTAAGGAGATGATGTATGACCTCGCAGGAAAAAAAGGTATATAATTTATTTATACATGTTCTACAGAAATGCCAATACTCAACATATTATACATTTAAAAATAATACCTTTTGTATACGTGTATAGGGAAAATTTAAACCTCTGCCAAAGTTAGATTGATTTATACGTCACTTAAACGCGTTACAGACGCATTACCACAACCGGTTGTCACAATGACGTAGCTTAGTGTAATATATTTCTCGTTTCCAAATGTAAACTCTGTGATACATTTGTTTGAAACAATACAAAGCTTTTGGTCTCCAAATGCATACACTACGTAATTGTAGAACTCTACAACAGTTTTTATTATTGATAAATAGTAAACGATGTAAATAAAGCTATTTATATTTATTCCGACAAAAAGATCGATCAAATCTGGAATTTTTATAATTACATAAAAAAACAATTAGCAAAGGCAAGTGTAGTTCTTGGTAGTCTAGGGGAGTATTTTGTTACAACTATATCGTAATCCAAACTAAAATTGTGCTTGCACCTACATATATTTCGTTGCGTTTGTGTCCTGAATTTATAAATTTTGTAGTTAAATAAATACGATTGACTAGCGATTCAGATAAAACTATTTATTTACAGAGGCCACGTTTCAATAACTAATATGTTATCGTATTCAGGCCTACAATGCATAGTTACCCAATTGCAATTACCAACAATAATGACACTAGTTTAGAAATAAACATAGCTACAATTAATGGCTAATAATTATAAAACACTACATACACCTGTAAAATGTGTAACGTCTAAAAAATTTTGTTAATAATAATAACTTAACAATTACAAACTATGACATATTTAATTGTAACAATACCATAAAAGCCCCCAACCGCTACTACAGTTACAATGACACAATAGTCAGGAATAAATTGCATTTATAGATTTTAAACAAACAAATTAAAACAATTAGCCAAATCTCAAATAATTAACCTAATTATCAAAATGTGAGTATAAGTTGTTAATAGGAGGTAAATAAACGTACTCCAGTTTTTATTGTGAACTCTTGCGATTATAGGTGGTAGTTGTAATTGTGTACATAAGTATTCCCGGCCTGAATACGATAACGTATCCGTTAATGAAACGTTGCCTATATAAATACGAGTAAATAGTTTTTCCAGACTCAAAAGTCCACCTCTTTTATTTAACAATATTCTGTGCTAGGGTAAACATGATATATTAATTATATAGTTTGTAAATTAATCATTCAGAACAAAGTGGACTTTATCTTACTTACCCTACAAAAAAACAGACATCAAAACCAATGTTTCGACTTACAACAACTTAAACCTAAAACTAATAAGGGAAACACCACTACAATTAATTAATTTATAGTCAACATCTCTTACTTTACATGCAATTGTAACTAGAATTTATTGTAACTATTTAAATAGAATTAATAAAAGGGTAGTTATATATTGTATGATTAAACTAAAATATAGTGTAAATACCCCATCAAAATAATATGTAACTCAGACGGTACCGATACAAGATTCTTTAAAACATTATAATTGTAGTTTATATCCATTATGGACTTTGTTAATAAACCTTTTTTTATACAATAATGACCACATGTATATCTAGTTGGTCAGATTTGACAGTAATTATTACAGTAATCGTTACAGGTTTGACAGTAATCGTTCGTAAATAATATACGTTTTGTAAACAAACGCTTCAAGTTTAATTCTAAATATGTTGTGAAATATCAACATTTAATCGTAGTAAGTATAAAATAGTGGTATTTTTTTTCAATTCCTTCTATTAGCTCACCCAATCTTTATGTGAGCTCACACTCTACTTGATCCAAATTTCAATCGTTAATAAAATCCTTCTTATTCATCCGCCGGAGCTCATTTTTTTTTTTTTTAATATTGTAGTGGGTGATAATTGTTTTTAACGCAGTGTTTTTCAAATACTAATCCTTTATTATGTTTAGTGAATTAGTTTTAGTCTGAAATGCGAGAAAAATGATTATATTAGAGGCATCTTCTGCAATATACAGTAGTTACTTCATCTCTTTTGTCGTACAATATATCATAATATTTTACTTTATAAAACAGCTGAATTTAACAGACTTTTTATGCATATGCTGTATTACTATATTTTTATTATTTTCAATTATTTATTGAAAATTAACTATAATTAAATTTGATTATTACACTGTTGCTATGACTTGCGATAAAACGTTTTGATAACTAAAAGTTGTTAAATTGTTTTTTTCTGACCACATAGAACAGATTAAAAACGCAGATAATATAATATACTGACACATATAGCTAGATGACATTACAATACTATACCGAGGAAACGTATGATAATGCTAAGAAGTTCTAACGGATATAAATAAAATACACAAAAATATCCAGTTCGCCGCAGAGTTTGAAAATAACAAATCATCGAATTCCTTAGATATCACTATACCAAAATTTCAAAACAAACATGAATTCGACATATACCGCTAGCCAACCATGGCAGACGCACTGATACTCAATTCGTCTAACCACTCATTACAAAATTAACATGCAGCATTCAAACATTTACTACACCAACTAAATAAAATACACATGTTCACAACTAGCTACTCAGAGGTACTAAACACAATCAAGTATTTAGCCAACAAAAATGGATATGATAAGTATTTAATAGACAAACTACACAGAAAAATACTCAACAAGATTAGTAACAACAACAGAAACAACAAAAACTCCAACACAAACAAATTCATCACCTTTACATACATAAACAAACTCACAAATAAAATAGTACACCAATTCAAAAAAGCAGGATACAATGTAGCTTACAGAACAACAAATTAAAGCCAAACGGCTATCAGACACAGTATTAATAACAATACTAACACATACAATAACCTAGGAGTATACAAACTAAAATGAAACGACTGCAATAAGTTCTATATTGGACAAACAGGCAGATCTTTCGCCGAAATATATAAAGAACACAAAAGCGCATAGCACACTACTATTGAATCCACACATAAAAATGACATCCTAAATAAACAAACATATTACACTTACTCTTGTATGCGTAACATCACTTGTAACTTTCAAAAAATGGAACCGAGGGAGGACAGCTGCAGCATTCCTAGCGGAAAAAAATACCAGGCTACAGATGTCGTAAGACGAAAACGTTGCCTCCAAGTGTAAGTTAACCATTTAACAATTTTTCGTTAATACAAATTTTGGTCGTAAGTAATGCCAAAAGTCTAATAAGTAATTAACCTCCAGCTCGTCATGAACAGCAACAAGATTTCGATATATAATTAAATTTGTCTTTGCTGACCTAATTAGGAATTAAAAAAAAAAAAAAAAATTATTACTCTACAGATGGCAATTATTTACTCTATAAAACCTCAGGACTTTGAGGTGTTTAATTGGAAAAAAAAAATTCAACTACATTTATGGTTTGGGATACCGTGACTCAGGTGAATCACGTGACTCCAGTTTTGAAAATTGTTTGAAATATTCACGTGAAAACGAGGGAAATGGGAATAAGTCTAGAGAAATATTACAGTTATTTTGGTTATTACACACATACAGATATTTATAAATATATTCAATATGCAGTATGTTATTACTTTTTAGGATAAGTAATTACTTAAGAACGTTATGAGAACTGTTTTCATTAAAATAGTTTATAACATGGTAGAACCTCCCAAAAGTCTAACTCTTACCTGACTCAGAATGATTTTGCCTGTTTTAGGTCAAAGTCGAAATTCTAAATGAAATGAGACTTATACTTAAAATTTCCTGTCAATAATCTGAATCCAGTAAGCCATTTTCATGGTACATTTTGTGACCTAGACCAAACATTTCAACCAGCAAATCATATTTCTTGTATATAAAATATTCTAATATATCCAAATATAAATAATGGCTACTGAAAATAGGTCAAGGATCTATAATTTACTAACTACCAAAAATGAATTTCTTAGATTTTAGGTGTAACGTTTTGTGGTTAAAGAAAGAGGATATGAAATTAAAGGGTATTCTAGTATCAAACAGACTATAAACAAATGCAACATATTCTAGAAAAAAAATAAATAATAACCCCCATGAGAATTCTGTTCATTAAATAAAACCCCGGCGGAAAGTGAAGTGTTTTCGAGTTGGAGTAAAATAAAAGTAACAAAGGTCTTTTCATTCTTTAAGACTTTTACACTTTAACAGTTTCTTTAACTCTTGAGATTGCAAAGAAAAGGTGAAAAATTATTGGATCGTTAAAATATAGAAATGTATTTTTAGAACGAAACAGAATTCAAGGTGGTTTAAATATTTGCACAGAATTAATTACGTATTTATTATGGTTAGACGTTGACAAACTTCAACAAAATAAATGTACAAACCCGAAATTAATGAAAACAGTATTTAAAAATACCGTACCGTTATTGTGTAGAAAGTCACAACTGAATTTTACCCAATACACACGATTTTGCGATGTAATATTACGTTATATTGGTTAACAGGTTTCCTCGCTAGGGTTCACTTACGATTTAGATATAGATGCTTAGGTTTTATAGGAATATAGAGTTGCGTACAATGTTGAGATTAGAAAGAAGAAGTGGATTGTACTTTCATAGTTATAACTTAGAAAAACGCTGTAGGAACAACACACAGTTCACGAAAGCTTATTGTTACCAATGATATTATTATTTCCAACATCAGGCTCAAGAGAACCCACAATATTCCACAGAGATAAAATCTGTAAGAAAATGTGAAAATACATCCGATAAAAAAAAACTTTCATTGTAAATTACTTGGCTCCAATGAAGGTTACGAAGTTATGCAACAATCGCGAAGTCAAATAAACGGTTTCACCTAGGGAGATCAGCTTTGTATACCTTACTATTTATATTAGTAGGACGAATTTGACAGAATATTATTATTCTGTCAGCTTAAGCTAATATAGTAATAGTTTGTCGTTTTTATGTTAGAAATACAGCGACTATAACGTGAGCGCCAAAGTCACCTCGTTGAACTGAATCAGCTCTAGGTAAAGTTTTGGCCTACAGGAATCTCCACTGCATGGTACCCCAATAAAATCTTCCTCTTCCACAGAGGATCTGAAAATGAAGAGGATTTTCACTGTGGGCTCAGTAAAGTGGATGTTTAATTTTCTTTGGGAGAAGTTATGTTAAAAGGTGATTAAGAAAAATAGTATATGATTGAAGATTTCAGAAAAGAAGGGGGATTACTTCCCAGAAGGAAGAAGACAGCTATTATGAGTTAACGGTATTTGAATTGACAAGAACTAAAATCTGTCTTCGTTTGTAACTGGGGCTTGATTATTTATGAAGGTAAAATTTAGTGATTTTAAGGAAACATAGTAGGATTTTTTTAGCCGAGATAGAGGGAACGAAATAGAGGGATGAGTGAATGTGAACAAATGATGGAGGATGGTCCTATGAATAGATGAGGTTTGTTACTGAAATCCCTGAGGGTCTCAGAAGACCAGGCTATTTGGAGGGGGGATCAAGTAGCCCCGCATCACTTAAAGAGGAGATAAGCTCAAACAATGCTTTCCATATCTTAAGAGGTTGAAACATTATATGGAACAATAATGATGTCATAATTTTAATGTAGCGTTCTGATCCTACGATTATTAATAACAGGTCGAACTGGATCTGGAAGGAAAAGAACTACGCCACTTGATATGGAAAAGCAGATAAGTAAAACTGCCAAGTTTAATTATACGTTTTTAACATATCTTATCACTAAAAACAGCTGTTATATTAGGATATATTATTATGTGTTAGTTTACGTACACAAGATATGTTAATATGTCACAACTTTATGGACCTTTACTGTAAGGAATCGCGTTGAACCTGATTGATCATTGCTAAACCTTATCACTCATTACACAAAACTAATATATTTCGTTGAATAAAATCTTGATAATTACCTGAAGAAAACAATAAAGAATATTTATGTTTACACTATATTTTAGCTACGTTTGGGCTCATTAAAAATTTACAAAAGATTTTTCCCATAATAATATTAAAATACACTTCTATTGGAATCACAAAAACCTCAACGAACTCTTCTAAAAAGAAAAGGAACAGAATGTGCACTCGCTTGATGTCACATCCAATAAACAAGAATGTTAGGATTAACTCCTCTATTGCGCAACCTACATAAGAGTCTGTCACTTTAAATAAGCTTACTTCTGTCAGTCAGAAGCAGAAACAAATGGATAAATATTAATTTTCCGTTCGGAAGCAATCGGACTGAGATGAGTCTGTTATAGAAGTGCATTATTTTTCCACGGCTCGCTCACGTTTCATCTGATTATTTACTATTGAGTTTAAGTTAATCCCGTATTTTAGGATTATTGACAGTAAACCTATGACAGATATTTATTAACAATTGTAATATATATTATATTTGGATAATATTATGGGGCGCTATTTAGAAACTGATAATTAAAAGCTTGGGTTTTAACTTGAAAACTTACAAACAAAGTTGTAATATTCTAGCTAATTGAATGTTTTTGTTTCTAATTTGGGCGTAAGGGTAATGAGGTAAGTAGATTATTACCATGCATGAATGATGAGGATGTTAGTATGAATAAAAGGTGATATATTGGCAGTACTGAGTCTATACTATGTGGGAAATTTGTAGTTCCTGTAAAAGTATTGAAACTTCACCAACAGCATTGCAAGATACACTTGAATACTATCAATTCTCTAAATAGAAGTAGAAAGAGTCCAGTCCGTTCATAGATTTTGGAATGTTAAATTCTGAGACATCGCTAAAGTTATTGTGTAAAATAACCGTATTAATAGAGATTATATGAGTTAACAAAGAATAAACTAAACCAAAAGAATTTACACATATCGGTATGTAGATATAACACGTACATTTCAGCATAGATGAAGTTACAGAATGAAAAAAACAAGAAGAAACGCTACACACACGAATGTTACTTCTATAACATAATCATTACAATATAACTAGGAGAAATAGATTTTGTGCATATAGTAAGAATATACAAAACACTATAAAGGTTTGAAGATGCTCTCACTATTGGTATATTTTGTAAGACTACTTCCTTGCACTTCGAATCATTATATGATGTCAGTATAAATGTGGTTTTTAATGTTACCAGCGAAAAAAATAAACTATTCATTTGACATTTAGCAACATCACTGCGACTGCGTTTAGTTAGCACGCTTTACATTGTCTTAGGTTATGTTTTTTCTCCTCTGGTTATTTTACACGGTTATATTCTTATTTGTACAGTATTTTCCTTTAGTTTTCTTCTTCATTACTCTTACGTTTTGCGCCTTCTAATCACTAAACCAGATGAATAATAATTAAACTGACAAAGGAAGCTATGTTAATTGTTTATGGAATAAGAAATGAGCATTACAGATCTGAATAGAAATTTTATCATCTAAGCACATATTTTTTTTTTCAAGATCAAGTCCACCGATAGCGATTGATAGCGATTTATGTCTATCATTATCTTTAAAGTAACTAGTAGAACGTAGCAATTTATTATGGGTATTTAATATACAGGACGTATTCCCATGTAACTGTCAGAAATATTTATTACAAGGAAGTTATTGAATTAAGTCGTATTAGGCAATTTTCATCCTAATAATCAAATAGCTGTACCATTTCACAAATAAAGGGCTTCTGAAAATGTCATCAATTCGAAACTCGTCATGTTATTGAATAGTATCAATAATGTAGTAAAGTCTTGAATCTAAATTTGAAATATATAATTTTTAACGGCAAGTAAAAAAATTTATTCGTGGTGATATAAAGGCGTCCTATAAAGGATAACTCGCCTCAACCCCAGCCACCCATTCAACAGCTTGTGCGACAAACGTAACGGCTTGGAATGCATAGTAAAACACTTAAACGTAGGCGATATCATATTGTCTGAGAAACTGGAAAAAAGATATACCCGTTTGTAGATCTTACAAGAAAGAAAATATTAATAAACCGAATTATATTATTAGAAGAGTGTTTGCAGATTAAATCTGTGAGACGTAATGTAGGATGTCTATAAAATTAAATATGTTAAAATTATCGTGTTATGTATGAAAGAGAAAAATGATACTAAAAAATTAGATATATCAAATTGTCAAGGAAACTACAAACGTAAATGAATTGTCATATATAAAGAATGATCACTAATGTTTTATAATAAACAAATTACTAGGAGCAGAAAGTTTAATACAATGTGTTTGATTACTTTTTAACAAGTACAATATAAATATATATATTAAGATACAATTCTATCACTTTTTATTGGTTTACTTTTGAATTTAAATTTTTTAATGTTATTTCCGATTTCATTTGAGCAAGGTTATGATTTTGACCTAGCTTGGACTCTCTATTATCCAACTCTTCCCCAATTTCCTAAACATAAGATGATGTATTTGAATTCTGCTATCTGTGCTCTTTCAAATAGAATATCATTTATTCTAGGCGATATGCTTTATATTCTTTAAGACTGTTAATCGAAAATAAATACATGAATTATATATCTTACTAAATACATAATCTATATAAAATAATCTATCAAGGTAGAAAACCTTGCGAAAAGGACACGAGGACGCATTGTTGTGTTTCTGGTGTCTGGTTTTCAATGGTGATTTTATGAAAAGAGACTGTAAAGTGGAAGAGGTCTGAAATGGTAGGCCTACTTATGGGTATAAATAATCATGAAATGACAGTGTTAAAATATCGAACAGCTATAGATCTGAAAAGAACAAATGCTCCACAATAACGTAGAAAAAAACGACACAACCGTTTTTGCACAGAAATTAGGCCTATATTTACTGTCAGAATAAGAGAGATGATGTTAAGATTATCTAGAGCTCAACCTATTATTTTAATTGGATTAGTTTTCAGATTTCACATTGCATTTTTCTAATGTCAAAGCTCCATGTTTTAGTAAACATCCTTAAAGCGCATTCAATGTCTAAATAATTCTATCAGTTGGGAGAGAATCCATTTATTTGAGTTGAATTATTTTTTGTCTAAACTAACTTGATGGTAATCGAAACACTCGAAAATAGAAAAAAAGAAAAAATAAACAAACTTTAAACTTTAGAGAGATGTCAACTTGAACCCACAAAAACAATCTTCCTAAATTTGTAATAGATTTTAAAAGTAATTTAATAGGATAAGAAACATTTTTTAATTAATTCGAAACACTCTCTCCTCCCAATGAATGTACACGCTTAATGTATAGGGGATAGTTTAAAGTCCATATGGTTTATATATTAGATTTAGGTTTCGAAATAAAAGTCGGTCCTTGATTTTAATTGATGCATTTCAGTTTTATTACTCGGTTGGTAGAATAACACTTATAATGGCATGAATACTTTTAAAAGTAAATCAATGTGTCTTCTTTTAATAAATATTGACAATTACCCATGCGTTGGAGAAACGACCGATTCTATAAATAAAAATATTCTCATAGTTCGAAGAGTCTATTAACGTTGAAAGTTGGTGTATGAAAATGGCGTTTATTATATCAATAGTAACATATCAATGTCATAGTTCTTTTAAATTTGCTGGCTTCACCTTTCATTTTGTTGTGTCTAATTGGTAAGAAAAGCATATACTGGAGGCTTATATTTATTGGTTAAGAATAGCCCATTAAATTGCAGTCGCTATTTGACCTTAACAGACCATATGAAACCTTTCTCTAAGTTAATATCAGTAACAGGTATGTCAAAAACTGAACGAATAAAAATAGTCTTCGAACAATACGAACTAAAACTCAGATTAGTATTAGTGTATGGCCTATGTGTCGTGTGAGATTTATTAGCATGTAGATTTGTACAATATGGTCAGCTCACAACCATAACCTGAAGGCCATTCTTACAAAGGACAGCATGGTAAAAGATTAGACCACTGAACACTGGTTTCTAATCTTTTAAACGTTTTCTAAGCTTTGGACATCGCTCTATGACCAATGATTTCTTGCAGATTCAAATCGGGAAAAATACACACACTTTATTATTATTTTGTCCAGTGCATGCTATCGTAATCAGTCCAAGTTTTAAAAATAACTTCTCTAGAAAAGCCTCAGTTGATTGTTGGATCATTAGGTCCATTTTAGTTAATTCCTTTATAAAACATGCAAAAGAAAAGTGTTTACTAACGAAAGGTTCTCGCAAAGTTGTTCTAGTTTAATTAATTATTTGTTTACGTAGAGAGAGATTGCAAAAGTAATTTCCTGGGGTGCCTGAACATGAAAACGAAAGCAGTGAAAACATCGTCAGTTCCTGTTCGATAAATATTTACTCTTCTGAAAACATCCCTTTAATGTACTTTTACTTTTTATTCTGTTTGATGTAGGCCCTACAGAGTGTTTAAATCTAAAAATATGGTTGGAATCCCAATTAAACTAAAATAAGCGTATTAAAGTTTCTTTTATGACAATATCTGCAAACTATAGAGTGGAAAATTTCTCGTTCTGAATATTATACTTTATGTAAAGAAATATCCACTAAAATGTATTTACTTAAGTCTTTATCTCATTATTAATTCCCAAATCTCTATCAGATCCAATCCCATTTAGGTTCTTTAAGAAATAATTTTTAACATTCTCCCAGATGCTGTATTGATAGTTAAAATTGCATTTAATACTATGCAATTTAATAATGAATAAATATAATACAGTCTAATTTTTGTTTCAGAGACTATAATGAACAATGAATAAACTAAATATGTTCTCATTTACTCCAAAGGTAATGTAATAATAATAATAATATATGTATAACGGACGTCAGTAAATAGAAATGGAAAGAGAAAAGATAATTAGATATATTTCTAAAATTAAATCCATATTTGAGTAGCGTTAATATTTGTTAATAGTTAAAGAATAAAAATATGGTATAACTCACAAATATAAAATTTTTCATTTCATGCGCGTTTCAACGACTAATTTGTCGTCATCATCAGTGAAGATACACAAATCAAATTAACGAAAAAAATATATATATATTAAACATAACCTATAAAGATTTAACAAAAGTAAAAACAAAAGTATAAATCAGATCTGGGCAATGTCAAATTTATAGCCACAGCTACTAATATAATTACATTACATAACATATGGTAATTATAAATATTTAATTTTGATGAGCCTATATTACTAGTAAAACATTATAAAATTATTTAAATAATTTTAAACAATTTCAAAAGATGGTATTTATATTATTTAATTTAAAATAATATTGAATTTTGAATTGGTCCTAATTCAGTATTAACAACTTTATTTTTATTTCTATTTATATATAAAGATTCCCATGCATATCATTCATTAAAATTTATCACATTTTATAAAAGGACAACAGTTTTACTTTTAAATTCGTGTTTTCCGTCCAAATAATGTTTTGCCACGTCTGATTTTTCAGGCCTATTAAATTTAACATGGGAAAAATGTTCTTTTGCTCTAACTAGTATGTTTCTATTTGTTTGTCCAATATATTTCATATATCACACTGCAAACTATAAATTCCCTAATTATTTTCATTTTGTATTATATCTTTTTGGTTCCCTAATAGATTTTTTAGGTTAGTTCTTGTAACTAACGTTACTTTTACATTACTGTTCTTCTCCATAGCTTTTTTAACCAAATTAGATAAAGGTGGATGGTAAGCTAATCCAATCCATTTTCTTTCCTCTCTATTTTTAGTAACGTACATCTTGAATTAATAATTTTCGTCCGTTTTATTTTGTCATGAATGTTATGTATCAATGATTCATTATATTCGTTAAATTTTGCTACACAGTAAATATAATTTAATTATTTTATATAATCGTCTTTCGAAAGAGGTAGAGTAATTAAGCTATGTATCATAGAGTTAAAAGCTGCTCTCTTATGTATTTCAGAATGAAAGGAATCTTTAGTTATGTATCTATCTGTATGTGTAGGTTTTCTATATATGTTAAATTTTAAATTGTTATTATTTCTAGAGACCAGGACATCTGAAAACGGTAAACTTTCATAATTTTCAATTTCTATGGTGAAAGTTATATTTTTATGAAAACTATTAAGTTCGTTACAAAATCTTCTATGCTTTGTTTTTTTATTAAAGACTGCAAAAATATCATCAACATAACGTACCCATACTCTAGGAAAATTGGTTATCTTCTCTTTAACCTTCGTTTCAAAATATCCCATACTGTTAACAGTACACAGCCCAAACACACCAAAATTATATTGTTTACCTAAAGTCCATAAAGAATGTAGAAAAATGCGACCAATAATATCTGGTATAAATTCACCAACATATTTAATAGAAAAATGCTTGGTATCACGCCTACAAGAGCTAGGCCCACCTCCTTCGTATATGGTAAAAATTACTTATGAATTCGTAGATAAAGTAAAAAAATATTTCTCTAATACCAGATGAGTATTTAGTTTCATTTGACGTAGTATCTCTTTATCCAAGTGTACCAATTTAAAAAACTTTTGATATAATTAGAAAATGGCTAGAACAATTAAATTTAGATGTGAATGAAATTTAAGGATATATATTACTTATTACTTTATGTATGGCGCAAAACGGGTTCCAATTCAACGGTAAATACTATGCACAAAATGATGGTACCGCCATGGGAAATCCATTATCAAGTTTCTTAGGTAATATTTTTATGGGATATTTTGAAACGAAAATTAAAGAGAAGATGACCTATTTACCTAGAGTATGGGTACGTTATATTGATGATATTTTTGCAGTCTTAAAAAAAAACATAGCATAGAAGGTTTTTGTAACGAACTTAATAGTTTTCATAAAAACATAACTTTCACCATAGAAACTGAAAATTATGAAAGTTTACCGTTTTTAGATGTCCTTGTCTCTAGAAATAATAACAATTTAAAATTTAACATATATAGAAAACCTACACATACAGATAGATACATAACTAAAGATTCCTTTCATTCTGAAATACATAAGAGAGCAGCTTTTAACTCTATGATACATAGATTAATTACTCTACCTCTTTCGAAAGACGATTATATAAAATAATTTAACGGATATAATGAATCATTGATAGATAACATCCATAACAAAATGAAACGGACGAAAATTAATAATTCAAGATGTACGTTACTAAAAATAGAGAGGAAAGAAAATGGATTAGATTAGCTTACCATCCACCTTTATATAATTTAGCTAAAAAAGCTTTGGAGAAGAGCAGAAATGTAAATGTAACGTTAGTTACAAGAACTAACCTAAAAAATCTATTAGGGAACGAAAAAGATATAATACAAAATGAAAATAAATCGGGAATTTATAGTTTGCAGTGTGATATATGAAATATATTGGACAAACAAAAAGCAACATACTACTTAGAGGAAAAGAACATTTTTCCCATGTTAAATTTAATAGGCCTGAAAAATCAGCTATGGCAAAATATTGCTTGGACGAAAAACACGAATTTAAAAGTAAAAATGTTGTCCTTTTAAAATATGTGATAAATGTTAATGAATTAGATGCATGGGAAACTTTATTTATAAATAGAAATAAAAATAAAATTGTTAATGAATTAGGACCATTTTAAAATTCAATATTATTTAAAATAATTAATTATTAAATATTATCTTTTTAAAATTATTTAAATCATTTTATAATGTTTCACTATTAATATAGGCTCATCGAAAGTAAATATTTATAATTACCATGTGTTATTGAATGTAATTATATTAGTAGCTGTGGCTATAAATTTGACAATACCCAGATCTGAATTTAACTTTTGTTTTTACTTTTGTTAAATCTATATAGGTTATGTTTAATATATATAGTTTTGTTAATTTGATTTGTGTATCTTTACTGAGGATGACGACAAATTAGTCGTTGAATCGCGTATGAAATAAAAAGTTTTATATTTGTGAGTTGTACCATATTTTTATTCTTTAATTATATCTTTCACTTATAAACCAGCTTAAATACTATTTATTTTTTAATAGGCCCAACGGATATATTATACCATACAATAACTCTTATAGGTTATATATTTATAGATATTTTAATTTTTATCAAAATTGTTATTTAAATTTATAGGATTTACACAAGAAATACTTAGTTTGGAATATAATTGAAAAATGTCAACGATTGTAATTTTTAGAGTATAGATATAATATTTCTGGCGACAGTTGTATGCTTTGAACGAAATGGCAAGGAAATTCTATAACGGTGACTAATTAAAGTCTACTCACAATGTAGCAAATTATTTTAAAATTTTTAAATCGACTTGTTGCCTTCCAAAATCTCACATAACCTACTCAAACTAATAATATCATTCCTAATAACTCTGACTATCCACTAAATTACAACAATGTTTGTGTTATATGTATTTTCATATAGATTGAACAAAATGGTAACTAATTATATAATATACGATCAGAAAAATACCTTTTTTTCTAACGAAAATGGATGAAAAGAAAAGCTGTAAAAAATGAAAAGTAATAGAAACATAGAAAATAAATAAACTACTACTAACATTAGCAATAATAATAATACAAAATTTGAAAATTGACCACTTTACCTTATTCATAAGTGTCTGTCCGAGTATTTGTTGCAACGTAAAATATTCCTCGTCAACAATCTTTGTTAAGATATTCTCATTTTGAAATTAATAATTACTTACTTTTAGAGTAAGTGTTTACTTACTTTTTGTTAAGCGTGAATTTTTAAAACGTTATTAAGAAATGACCTCGCAGCACAAACGTATGTGGTAAAGTCTCGTGTTTTACAGTTAGCTTCAGAATAAAGTCACGATTATATCACGTACACTTTTATGTGCCTAAAACAGAATCTTACTTGGTATATTTGCGAGTCACCTTTCGAGAACTTTAAATACGTTTCCTCATTTTCGAGGACCTTCTTATTGTTGCCAGGAGGGATACATTTCCATTGCCACGTGTTAGACCTGTACTGATCTATTCTCAGTCTCACTGCACTATGTGAAAGTTCTAGTTTGCCTAAGGGTTAATTTTGTCTATGACATTTTGTCATTTTTTATTTTAATTGTATCTGTTCCTTTATAATAAGAGGCACCTAATAAGTCTATTAACCATAGAACTAAACGTATCTAATTTATGTTAGAGGCAATGATTTAAATTACTTATAATATGTCTATTCTTACTTATCAACTTTCAGCAAACTACAGTTTATCACCTACTTTATCACATAGTCAGTACAAAAAAAAAATAACTGGTTATCCACTTCCATTTCATAAGAAAATTTATCTGTGGCTCTCTCATTAGCTAATTGGGTATTGAAATATTTCAGCTTAGACTCTTCACTGTTAAGTACCGACAAAGGTACATTAAAGATTGTTTAAAATGTAATAAAGGGGAGCAGGACACTAGTGAATATTTCAAACGTACCTAGTGTTTTATGAAACTGAATTATTTAAATTTCATTAGAAATATCATAAATAATTTAGATGGTACAGTTATGAAGGATAGCTGTTCTCTGTCTATTGAAAATTTATATTGAATAGACTCGAATATAAAATAAAAGATATCATTCGTAATGCCCCCCATGTGTATGGATTTATTATGTAAATGACATTTCCGTGTTATAAACTAAAAACACGTATTATTTAGGGACAAATTCGTATTTAGCAAAATCTACAACCTATCTCAGCCTAGCTCAGTAAAGGATCCTAGAGAAAAACCTAATCACTGATGATGATCACTTATTATGATCGAGAGCGTTATGTCTCTGTAATTTTTTCATAAACTGGCTTTAGTAACATTCATTTTACAAATTGAATTTTTAACTCCTCAAACATTAGCTTCTAACCCAAAATGCATTGTAAAACCATAAAAAATCATTTAATTGTTTTAAATTAAATATCCCTACATTCATGTACAAGCAAATCAGCGCATCGCTCCTAAAACAGCCTGAAGAATATGTCTCTTATGACAGAATTTATAAACAAAATCAGTTACCAAATTGATATTTTATGCAATGCAACTATAGAACAGGGTTTATATAAACAATATAAAGAAAAAAGTCTGTAGCTTTTAGTTAAGTATTTTAGTTAGTATTTTCGATTAAAACATATAGTGAATAAGTACGTAGTCAGTGACTCCACTGTGTCTGTGCATGGTAGTATTTTTAGCCTAGCATAGCACAAGTTGATCTCTGACCTCTAATTTGACCTACAAGGCCTGTCATTTTTCACGTCATGGGTGTCCACAATAGTTGGTTTCTAACCACAAGTTGTTACAGCTGATGGCCATTTTGATTTCCCTCTTTGCCTTGATTTGTACTCCTGACGTCATCTAGGTGGTATGATATCTTCAAACTAGTGAAAGATATTTTTATTTTGCTCAATGTGTCTTCTCCTATTCCGAAATCGTTTATTTTGTATTTAAGTTCTAAATAATCCCCCTCCCACCCTTTTTTAACGTCAAGGTAATATCTGGAAAGAAAATAATTTACGCGTAGTATTTGAATCTGGATCACAGAGCAGCAATGTTGACTGTTATAAATGAGTTTTAGATTGGCACATGAGCATATTAATTCTTCGTGAACGGGTTGTTAGATAAAAAAAATAAATTCGTGGGTTTGAATTGGAATCATATTACGAATTCAATGAAAACATTTTGTTATGGGAAAAAGAGAAATATAACGACCACATGTGGTAAATTGTTTTTGGCTACAGAGCTTTTGTGTCACTATAAACCTCTTAAAAGAATATGTTAGTCTTATAGACCTTCATATTGTCACACTATTCTTTCGCCTACTGTCATTATGAAGTACAATTTTAATTTAGGTTGAATAAATTGGTTTAATGTAGTTTGTGCCAATTAAACAGGGTAGCTAACCATTTTTGGGTTGACACGATCTTAGGGGATCAATTGAAAGGTTACATATACAACTGTAAGTAGATGACGCAAAGCCAGAAAAATAACGTTTCGGACAAAAAAGGAGGGCACCACTAAAAAAGTGCGGAAAATTTTAAAAACTATCAGGAACAGAGGATACAATGAGCTGTATATAGGTCATAGTGCCGCGGATTTGCTACGATCGCGATTGAAGAAACATTGTTGGAACATTATCAAGAGCAAAACGTACAAGATAAATTAAAGAGATCAAATGTATCGAGATTGTCACGGATGGCTTACGATTTAATCGGCAATAATTTCATATTCGATATTCTAAATAGTTAGCTCACTTCCAAAATCGAAATAGCGGTTAAGGGCGTTTGTTTTGCGGGTTGCATATATTGAGTTTTGAATAAGTACAATATTTTGTACATTGCTTATTTTCGAGTAGGACAAATGTTTGCCAAATTTTTGATAATAAGGGTGTTTTAAAATTATGTCTATATCTTAAAAATGGTTGGTTCTGAGACGTCCAAACCGTTTATCCAGCTGTGTGTTTTGAGGTTTACCTATGTTCGAGTTTCAAAGAGAATATTTTTAAAATAATTCGAAATTACGAATTGTACCTATACGATTAGCCCTACAGTCTCCTAATTTTAAATAGAGAACAGAGGTGAAAAATTTGTAGGGAAGATCCTCCATTATGTTCGTAATAATTCCTCTTCACTCTTCGGTCGTCCATTACTTGGTTTCAAAAGATAGAGTCCCTTTCGCAGGAAGCTCAAAGAGAATTTGTGATCGCCCATTTTGTTTTTTCCCACTTCATTGTCGTAGACAATAATTGTCGTAGACGAATAAAAATGAATTTTGCCTTCGTTTGTAACATATCTTTCTTTTTCCAGGACGGGTGACGTTATAGAATACCGACAAGAATGTTGCCACCGTCAACGGGTTGTTTCTACAGGAATCCTGCTAGGTCAAAAAGAATGTTTCTTCATACAATTATTTTATTAATTTTTTTATATGCTACTGGCAAGTTTTTGGAGTGATTTCAGGGAGCCTCAAATTGTTTTTTAATGAAAATGCCAAAATATTTTTCCAAAAACTAAAAACTAGATCAATTGGATAAACCGCAACTTTCCAGCTAGCCGGCTCATAAATCAATGTATTGTGATGAAGGCGCTCTTTTCAGGGCTGATAAAGTGTTATAAGTAAAATGTATAACTTTTTGTTCTATCATATCTTTTCTAATCATTACCTAGTTTTGTTTCGTTAAATATTCGCGCTCTATAAAAATATTGGGGTTTTAATAAGCGTGTAGAGCTGATTTCACAGCTTTACCTGAAATTAAAACTCGTGTAAGCTGTACAAATAATCTTCCAATCGATAAAGCATTCATATTTTGAAAATTTATATTATCAAAACTTATCAGCAGTTCTTTTAAGCTTAAAAGGTTTAAAATAGGATTTGTAGAACTATTTTTTAAAAGGGAAAAGCAATGAAATGAGCTCTGAGGATCCATAATTCGCAGTCAATGGTGTGTACAATTTTTACTTTCAATTCATTCGAAGATCTATTTCTTACATGAGTAAATTGGAAAGTAAAGCTACTATTTCATTGTAAACCCACAATCTATTTTTTGAAGCTATTTATTTTATTTTCATTTTTAAAACAGATTTTTCCCCTGTAACTATTTATTGATTGAAGTGTACAACAGGGTAAATTAAACTGTATCAAAAGAAAATCTATACGACTATAACTTTTAATTGTTCTTCCAAGAAGTTGTTGAATAATCCAATATCTTTCAACAATTCAAATACCACAAATATGATGCTAGTTCCTAATACAGTATACCATTTTAAAGTTTAACCAGTAATCATTCAAAGGACTAGAACAATAAAAAAAGACTAAGGAGAAAGGACCCAAGTAAAATATAAATATAATGGCGTTTATTGGTAGGCCCATTATACAACTATCAAACAGGATCATATTTTTACAGAATTTGATTGTTACGAAAATTATAAAATAATTTCATAACACTTAACTCTCTCTACATGTCTTGAAATAATAATTTGTGAATGGTTTAGTTTCTCTAAAGAAATATGTTTTTTGAAGTATACTAATACCTAATTTTCTATTTTATAAAATAACAGTTATGTTTTAAAGAGGTTTTTCATTATGGAAAACTTTTCAATGTATTTTTGAAGCTTAATTCCTTATACACGTTATATTATGATAGTCTGAGCCTAACATTTATCGCTTAGATTGAAATCGTGGTTTAATCGGCTTAGTGCGTCTCGGTGCAGAGAACAATGAAACGAAATCAGAACGAATTTGGTAACGAGAAGATCTCTCGCCCTACCAAATAATAAAATCACTCTTTAATTTTAAATGTAAAATATATAATTCAAAGCAATAAATTTAATTTTTGCGCTATTTTTAAAATCTTTATTTAAACGGGATAGCTTATGGCAAACCTACATCAAATGAGGAAATAGATTTATTCATAACATATAAAGGTGAACTGACAGACACCTATTATGTTTGAATCTCGCTAGAATTATGTTCCTCGACCGATTTATATATATATATATATATATATATATATATATATATATATATATATATATATAAGTACTTATTTCTAAGTGAATACTTAGTCAATATATATATATATATTTTTATTTATTTATTTATTTATAATTGTTTACAATTGTATATTTATTGCTTAATAGGACTTATGAGTTACACGTGTTTAAAGAATGCATTAAAAAAAATATTAATAATAATAATTACAAAATTAGGTGTCAGAATAGGTACAAATAGTAGATACAGACTCTGCTAGACGTGAAAGATATCATGTGAAATGACTAAGACTATTCTACTTCAGTGAAGCGATTAAGGACAACATGGTATAAATTAATGTTATTCCCGACCTCATCCCTATTGTTGCTTTCTAACGAGACCATACAAGTTAGCCGCAATAACTTGCAACCATATCTATCTTAATAATTATATTTTTTCATTATATGAATTTTAAATTAATATTAGATATGCAATAAATAGACTATATATATATATATATATATATATATATATATATATATATATATATATATATATAGAGAGAGAGAGAGAGAGAGAGAGAGAGAGAGAGAGAGAGAGAAAGAGAGAGAGATATTTATATATTTTTATTTCGATCACCATGTTTACTTTACACTTGTATTTTACTTCCGTTAGTTCAATTCCATTTTATCTTTCTAAAATATGTCATATTTACTTTTTTCCCTTATTATTAATTTGCTTCATATTGTTCAAGTATGGGATATCGATTTGTAGAATTTTGGTTTTAAGTAGACAATATATGATTAGTTTATTTTCATGTGTGGCTAAATTATGTATATGCTGTGAAATACGAGACAAATTAGGTAAATATAATTTACTTAATTGAAAGTGCTTTATTTTAATCTGTTATATTCATATTACCATTACTGTTATATTTATCATAATTAGCAGTAGTGGTAATAGTATTCTCAATTTTGTTTATACACAGTAGTATTCCTAGAGTTGTTTTCTTACATCTATTTTCGTTATCATTATGATAAATGATACCTTACGTGATCGTTTATTATTCTTAATAATTGGTAATTTATTCATGCAAGGTGATGTAACTTGTAATGCAGTCGTAATTATCTGAGTTAATAGGTCGTTAGAATTATTAGCAATGAGTTTATTAGTTTGAGTAAGTTTTAAAATATGTGAAGGTGGTGACAAGTCGTTAAATGATTTTAAAATGTTTTTAAATCCTGAGTATATTTAACCACCGTTATTATAATTTGCTGTGATTTTCATAAAAATAAAATACTGATGACAAAAACTCTATATCTGTAATATACGCTTTACAATCATCCCATCTGCTGGTCACCAGAAATGTTTATTTTGTAGAATTTTTTAAAATTATATTCCATCTTGATGAAACCTTATATAAATTCTATAAAAACAAGTAACAAATTTATCCAAAATAAAATTACTTTTGTAAATATTAGAAGCCATAAAAGTTAAAAAGCAGGCTAATAATTTCTTTAAATTATTTTGACAAATATTAATGATACTCTAATGAGCATTTATTTAGAATATAAACGTTAGTCCAATTACTTTTTTAACCTCAATTTTCTGACATCGATTGTACGTATAATATTGTTACAGCAATACATTTGGTTTAAATGATAAAATATAAATTTAGAAATTGTCTAGTATAGTCTTGGTATGAAAAAAGAAACTTTTATTTTATCGACGAATAAATTGGGTAATATCCAAAGCAATATAATTACTTTAAGCTTTTATAATTATTGGATAATTTACTTTAATTATAGCACAAACGAAATTTTGAAACGGGTTTCTTGACCGATTCAAATATGTTTGGGATTGCTGGAAATTCGGGAAGGAAACTGAGATAAAAATATAGGCAAGTAAATAAATTTCGGTAAATATTTATCTATGAAATGTATAATATACAGAACCTAATTATTTTCAGTCTCTAATTTATAGTTAATTATATCAATAATTTCTCTCAAATTGGAAAAAAATTGAGTACACTTCTTTTTACTTTGTTTAGGATATAAAACCATGTTTAGATTTAAACATCCGTTAAAGTCTCTAAAGGGATGTTTTCAGAAGAGTAAATATTTGTCAAACAGGATATAAGGATGTTTTCACTGCTCTCCTCTTTCGGTTTCGGTTTTAAGTCCCCAGAAAATTACTTTCGCTAATGCTCTCTCTGCATACAAATGAATTATTAAATTAAAATAACATTCCAAAACTATTCGTTAGTTAACACCTTTGTTTTGCGTGTTTTAGGAAGGCTATAAAGTAAACAAGAGGACATGTAGACACAGTGACGCTACAATCAATTTTTTTATGGACGTTTTTATTCAAGACACGGATAATAATGAGAAAATGAAAGTTTTGTTCGACTTCACTCTGCACGAAATATGATAGTCGATAGAGGGGTGTCCAAAGCTTAAAGGAAAATGTAGACACTTTAAACCACAATGTAGGGGATCATGATGAAATAATATCCATTTTCTATTTAAAAACAACGTATTTTCTTTATACGCGCAAATCTAACAGTATTTCCATTCGTATTTTTGTACTTTGTGCACTTTTAATTTCTACTCAGCTAACTGCATTCAAAGTATATACTTTTAAAAGCATTGCCAACAATGTTAAAATGTTCAACAACTACTTTTGTAAAACAGTAGATCTATACTTACTACCCTCACATTGTCTGTCCCAATTAAAACTAAAAATATTCTCAACAAAATCCTAGTTTATTTTTCTGGAGTTGCCAATTTTGGCAATGATATTCGCCCTATTCCGCTGTTGAAAAATCTCACGTTAAAGAAACCTTAATAGTAGAAACCTAAATGAGTGATATAGTGTTTCTTAATGTTCGTTTTATCTTTTTAAACAAAATCTATTTACGCTGAATGATCTTTTGCTTGAGCTTATATGTTTTATATATATATTTCCAATGCAGGAGTCTAAGATAATTCAGTTTGATCGTTTAGCTTTACGAAATATATTAGGTATATTTAAAACGTCGAGAATTTTATTCCTTATATGCTCGAAAACAGCTTCTACAAGATCAGCAAACTGCACCTAAATGTATTGTTTTCTGTTATATATGTTTTTGTTTGCTTGTTGAGTGGACCGAGGAATCACTGCTTGTGGTCAGTCGTCTAAGGTTACCCTGTGCTGTAACAACAACCTTCGGATTTTGGTTGTGAGATTACCACAATGTGTAGATATTTTATTGCTAATATATCTTACACAACAGTTGGATCATACATTAATCCTAAGCTGTTTGTTAATTTATATTGTTCGAGGAGTACTTTTACACGTTCGCTCATAACTGTTACAGAAATAAATGTCGATAAAACAGTGGCTGATTAGGTTAAAGAGCAACTGAAAGCGAATTGGCCACTCCTACTGATAAATATAAACCTCCAGTATATGCTGTCATTACAAATTGGGGACGGCCAAATGAAAGTTGAAGCAGAAAAAGTTAAAAGGACTACGGCTAAAAACCTGTTATTGTAACAATGAACAGTATTTTAAAACATGGATTTCCACTTTAATAGACACTTCGAAGAACGAAAATATCTTTATTTTTAGAATGGGTATATTCACTAAAGCGTGATTACGTTTCATTCATTAATAAAAGAATTACCTATGTATTTTAACATTTATATCTTTCCAAGCAACTTAAAGTTTTTATTCTACCAACGAGGAATAAAACTCAAATGGAGCAATAAAAATCAGGGACCGACGTTTATTGCCAAACCTAAATTTAATAACTCTCCTCTTTTGGTATCCTTTTATTAATCTATTATCATAACATATGGCCAAAAAACTATCCAGTTCCCATTCTGTGATTGAATTCATTGCAGGAGAAATATATATGGATATATTTTTTAAAGGGTTTTTAGCGAGTGTTATTTTAAATTCGTTTTAAAATATTAAGAAGTTGGTTTTTCGTTGCTTCGGTTTGTGAAACCACGTAATTGATAACAATGCAGCTTTTACTAAGTTTCAATGTTGTTTATTTATTATTTTTTTTGTAGGTTTCCAATAGTTTTTCGGTTACCCGAGCCGTGCATTTAAGTGAGTTCAAATACATTTTTATTCAAATAAATGAATTTTGTCACATTTATAGGAATCCCTTAGATATTGAATGCTTATAATTGATTTTTACTAAAACACGAAACTATTTTTACTAATATATATAATTTTTGCAAACGTCCTACCAGTAATTAAAATGGTGAGTTTCACATCTATCCGTTTTTCAGATTCCCGTTATTTTTAAAATCACTTGCCACTTTGTTTATTAGGATGAGATTTGTGAAATCAAATCCATTTCAATGACTTCAAAAAAATATTTTTCGAAGTTTAAGGGGAAGATATTTGGTCTAACATTCAACCCTAAGGCCATGAATCGTTTTACCAACGTCTTCTATGAGAGTGAGGGCAGAAATCGTTATCTATTTGAAAGACGATATCTTCAAATATATATATATATATATATATATATATATATAACGATCTTTCAAAGGCTCAATGGATAGCGCCTAGGCTATTTAACTTTTAGATTTTTATATTGTTGTTTCTAAACTTATTCATATATGGAAAATTGACTTGATATGCTAATGCCAATGTGGGATAGAGGAAGAGATAAGGAATCGGAGCAACGTGACGTAGACCTCAGTCTATGGCTTAAGGAGGATCATGGTCGTCAATCGCTAATCTCGTTTAAAATTTTAGTGTATCTCAAAATTGGGAGAGTCTAAATTTAAAACACACGTTGGTGTTTTTGTATAATCGTTTGATCGATTTATTTAATTATAGGATGTGTAAAATACGAACAAAGTAAGGATTAAAATTGTAGGCGTAATATGAATTTTATATGGAGCCTGCATTTTTAATTGTTTAATATTATTTTATACACGGTTTTTAGGTAATTTTTGCTACTTTTACCTATTGGCTATACTATCAAATGATAAGCCTATTTAATAATGTGTTAAATATTTTATTGCCATTTTATTTGTCAACTCAAATTATTTATTTTTCTTTAGAAGTAAGTAATACCCACGATATGCAAAATTTAAATTCATTTTCTGAAAAACTGGTAGACACATACGGATTACAATAAGTGATCTTCGCGAGGGTCTTATTATTTAGGAGATTCTTGAATTTCTTATTTTCCACTGACAATGGTTCTCTTTTCGTTTTAACATATTAGGTATTATTCTTTATGTTTGTTTTGTTTATGTATATACATAAAGGTATTATTTATAGTAATGTCAGTAAAGTCATGTAGATGCTAATATCGAATGATCAATAAACCAATTTTAATGCTATAACCCTTATGTTGCTGAAATATTTGTACTTATTCTGCTACTTAACCTGGTATTGGTTCCGCCTTGTTTTGTAACTTAAATGGTCATTACAGAGAAGAGTATTTTTAACAGTTCCAAATTCAATAATTGTAGGAAACATTTTCATAAAAAAATACATTTTTTGGTGTAAAGCTGTTAAGAAATATGTAAATTAAAAATTTTATAAGAAACTAGCAGTAAGAAAATATTTAAAATTAATAAAGAGGTAATCTCTAGATACACGGAATTTAAATGACGAGGCGCTTAGTCCACTAGTTGTAATTTTATTTTCCTTCATGGCACACAGTGCAAATTGAGAACTTCGACCTAGTTTGCTCTCGACAGATTGATCTGCTACATACAAGACATTTCTGTTCCGTATAATCGTTCTTCGATATTTATAGTGGTTAACTCTTTTCGCAAGCTTGGTTTTCTTGTTTTAGTTCATTTGATACTTATTCACTTAATAATTTTTGTCTTCGATTTCACTTTCTCTAATAAATTTTAATGCTTCTATAACGTAACTGAATTTATGCATGTGTTGTGGCCCTTATTATTCTCACTTACTACTTTTGATATCTCCCTCACCTAATATAACTTATTATTTAATTATCTCCCATACTTGACTCTACATAATACGTTTTTTATCTTGCTCCCGTTACATCAATTTCTATTTAGTTATCTCCCTTACTTGATATCACTTAAAAATTGTACATTACGACTTTACTGTGTTTTACTTGAATTTAAGATTTCTTGAATATAAAATTAACGCATTTCTCCATAGATTCCTGCATTTTAACTCTTTGGAGTACCGGAACTTGACTGCTTCTCTGGTGTTTCCCTATAGATCATTTCCGTACAGGTTGCCTCCCTCTCTTCAAATTTGATTGATTTTCTGTTACCGCTATAGTTTGTTTCATCATATCAGGACGTGATTTTTCATCGCTTTCCAATATACTTAGGTGGGAGCATCTAGAACTTTCCCAAGAGCAGAGGTTCCCTGGACGTGATTTTTTTGAATTTATAGAGATTTTTCACCATAAATCTGCATGGTACCTCGATGTCCCACTAAATCGCTACTCCAGTTATAGAGTCTCTTTTTTACCAAAAGTGAAACGTTTCGAAGCATACTAATATTTATGGTATAACAGTGATTTGGTGCAGTAACCGTTTTTAGCCAAAAGATTTTCTACCGACTGGACTTTGTTAAATCTACAGGACAGTGTGCTACGATCTAACAAGTTCAAATATTTTTCAAGCAGTTGTTCTAACGTAATAATTTTCCTTACATGACATCTATATATATATATATATATATATATATATATATATATATATATATATATATATATATATATACTTGAAATATTTGAATAATATTACTTTTATTTCAATGTTTAATATTATCTTAGACTTGGTAATTTAAATATTGTTGCACCTAAATAAAATAAGTATCATTTTCCTAAGTGAACAAGAAATAACTATTAGTAAGGTTCAATCATGTACGTTTTAAACTGAACCAAATATACTAGTACTATACAAATAACTAACTATAGCGAAATCTATAAAATAGACAAACTTATGATAAATAGAGTGAGAGTGGTGTCACATTGGTTTTACAGATCTATAAATTATTATCAATGGCGAGAATAAACAAAAGGGTTGAGATATCGAGAAAATAACAGAGAAATGAATCAATAATGATATTTATATACTTTTATGTCATCCCATGTATAATATTTTGGTTGTGTTTATTGTTTAAGTTTTAAGATTTGAATTCTGGTCATTCGAGATAGCGCTATTTATTTCTTCTTCAAAACAGAAAACGATGAACGCTCGATTATAACAGATTGGAAAAGATTATCACATTTTTGATATGTGATACTAGGCAGACCTAGCAGATACTAGCAGATATGTTATAAAGGGCGTTGCCCTTTACCGAAACTGCTTTCAGAGTAGACTTCACAAAGGAAAGGGAAGGGATCCACTTTGTACATTTGAACGGCCTGAGCAATAGGAATTGAGATGAGATATAGGGAATCCTTAACCGTGTTTTGGGTGTCATTAATTTACATGGATTTTAATGGAGTCATATTAAATTATATTGAAGAATAAAATTAGAGTGTAAGAAGATATCATACAAAACATTGTTTTATATACATTCATTTCTAAACATAAATATATATATATATATATATATATATATATATATATATATATATATATATATATATATATATATGCATTTTTTTTAAAAAGAAATAGATTTAAGTATAATTACAAGAAATAGATTTCTAAGATACCTATATGTTTGTATAGACTGAATAAACTCTTCAAATCCAATTTTGTGTAAATGATCCATGGATATTTCTATATAATTGCTTTAGAAAGAAGCCTTCAGATCCAGTTATGAAAGGAATCCCTTAGATATTGAATGCTTATAATTGATTTTTACTAAAACACGAAACTATTTTTACTAATATATATAATTTTTGCAAACGTCCTACCAGTAATTAAAATGGTGAGTTTCACATCTATCCGTTTTTCAGATTCCCGTTATTTTTAAAATCACTTGCCACTTTGTTTATTTGGATGAGATTTGTGAAATCAAATCCATTTCAATGACTTCAAAAAAATATTTTTCGAAGTTTAAGGGGAAGATATTTGATCTAACATTCAACCCTAAGGCCATGAATCGTTTTACCAACGTCTTCTATGAGAGTGAGGGCAGAAATCGTTATCTATTTGAAAGACGATATCTTCAAATATATATATATATATATATATATATATATATATATATATATATATATATATAACGATCTTTCAAAGGCTCAATGGATAGCGCCTAGGCTATTTAACTTTTAGATTTTTATATTGTTGTTTCTAAACTTATTCATATATGGAAAATTGACTTGATATGCTAATGCCAATGTGGGATAGAGGAAGAGATAAGGAATCGGAGCAACGTGACGTAGACCTCAGTCTATGGCTTAAGGAGGATCATGGTCGTCAATCGCTAATCTCGTTTAAAATTTTAGTGTATCTCAAAATTGGGAGAGTCTAAATTTAAAACACACGTTGGTGTTTTTGTATAATCGTTTGATCGATTTATTTAATTATAGGATGTGTAAAATACGAACAAAGTAAGGATTAAAATTGTAGGCGTAATATGAATTTTATATGGAGCCTGCATTTTTAATTGTTTAATATTATTTTATACACGGTTTTTAGGTAATTTTTGCTACTTTTACCTATTGGCTATACTATCAAATGATAAGCCTATTTAATAATGTGTTAAATATTTTATTGCCATTTTATTTGTCAACTCAAATTATTTATTTTTCTTTAGAAGTAAGTAATACCCACGATATGCAAAATTTAAATTCATTTTCTGAAAAACTGGTAGACACATACGGATTACAATAAGTGATCTTCGCGAGGGTCTTATTATTTAGGAGATTCTTGAATTTCTTATTTTCCACTGACAATGGTTCTCTTTTCGTTTTAACATATTAGGTATTATTCTTTATGTTTGTTTTGTTTATGTATATACATAAAGGTATTATTTATAGTAATGTCAGTAAAGTCATGTAGATGCTAATATCGAATGATCAATAAACCAATTTTAATGCTATAACCCTTATGTTGCTGAAATATTTGTACTTATTCTGCTACTTAACCTGGTATTGGTTCCGCCTTGTTTTGTAACTTAAATGGTCATTACAGAGAAGAGTATTTTTAACAGTTCCAAATTCAATAATTGTAGGAAACATTTTCATAAAAAAATACATTTTTTGGTGTAAAGCTGTTAAGAAATATGTAAATTAAAAATTTTATAAGAAACTAGCAGTAAGAAAATATTTAAAATTAATAAAGAGGTAATCTCTAGATACACGGAATTGAAATGACGAGGCGCTTAGTCCACTAGTTGTAATTTTATTTTCCTTCATGGCACACAGTGCAAATTGAGAACTTCAACCTAGTTTGCTCTCGACAGATTGATCTGCTACATACAAGACATTTCTGTTCCGTATAATCGTTTTTCGATATTTATAGTGGTTAACTCTTTTCGCAAGCTTGGTTTTCTTGTTTTAGTTCATTTGATACTTATTCACTTAATAATTTTTGTCTTCGATTTCACTTTCTCTAATCAATTTTAATGCTTCTATAACGTAACTGAATTTATGCATGTGTTGTGGCCCTTATTATTCTCACTTACTACTTTTGATATCTCCCTCACCTAATATAACTTATTATTTAATTATCTCCCATACTTGACTCTACATAATACGTTTTTTATCTTGCTCCCGTTATATCAATTTCTATTTAGTTATCTCCCTTACTTGATATCACTTAAAAATTGTACATTACGACTTTACTGTGTTTTACTTGAATTTAAGATTTCTTGAATATAAAATTAACGCATTTCTCCATAGATTCCTGCATTTTAACTCTTTGGAGTACCGGAACTTGACTGCTTCTCTGGTGTTTCCCTATGGATCATTTCCGTACAGGTTGCCTCCCTCTCTTCAAATTTGATTGATTTTCTGTTACCGCTATAGTTTGTTTCATCATATCAGGACGTGATTTTTCATCGTTTTCCAATATACTTAGGTGGGAGCATCTAGAACTTTCCCAAGAGCAGAGGTTCCCTGGACGTGATTTTTTTGAATTTATAGAGATTTTTCACCATAAATCTGCATGGTACCTCGATGTCCCACTAAATCGCTACTCCAGTTATCGAGTCTCTTTTTTACCAAAAGTGAAACGTTTCGAAGCATACTAATATTTATGGTATAACAGTGATTTGGTGCAGTAACAGTTTTTAGCCAAAAGATTTTCTACCGACTGGACTTTGTTAAATCTACAGGACAGTGTGCTACGATCTAACAAGTTCAAATATTTTTCAAGCAGTTGTTCTAACGTAATAATTTTCCTTACATGACATCTATATATATATATATATATATATATATATATATATATATATATATATATATATATATATATATATATATATATACTTGAAATATTTGAATAATATTACTTTTATTTCAATGTTTAATATTATCTTAGACTTGGTAATTTAAATATTTTTGCACCTAAATAAAATAAGTATCATTTTCCTAAGTGAACAAGAAATAACTATTATTAAGGTTCAATCATGTACGTTTTAAACTGAACCAAATATACTAGTACTATACAAATAACTAACTATAGCGAAATCTATAAAATAGACAAACTTATGATAAATAGAGTGAGAGTGGTGTCACATTGGTTTTACAGATCTATAAATTAGTATCAATGGCGAGAATAAACAAAAGGGTTGAGATATCGAGAAAATAACAGAGAAATGAATCAATAATGATATTTATATACTTTTATGTCATCCCATGTATAATATTTTGGTTGTGTTTATTGTTTAAGTTTTAAGATTTGAATTGTGGTCATTCGAGATAGCGCTATTTATTTCTTCTTCAAAACAGAAAACGATTGACGCTCGATTATAACAGATTGGAAAAGATTATCACATTTTTGATATGTTATACTAGGCAGACATAGCAGATACTAGCAGATATGTTATAAAGGGCGTTGCCATTTACCGAAACTGCTTTCAGAGTAGACTTCACAAAGGAAAGGGAAGGGCTCCACTTTGTACATTTGAACGGCCTGAGCAATAGGAATTGAGATGAGATATAGGGAATCCTTAACCGTGTTTTGGGTGTCATTAATTTACATGGATTTTAATGGAGTCATATTAAATTATATTGAAGAATAAAATTAGAGTGTAAGAAGATATCATACAAAACATTGTTTTATATACATTCATTTCTAAACATAAATATATATATATATATATATATATATATATATATATATATATATATTTATATATATATATATATATATATATATATATATATATATATGCATTTTTTTTAAAAAGAAATAGATTTAAGTATAATTACAAGAAATAGATTTCTAAGATACCTATATGTTTGTATAGACTGAATAAACTCTTCAAATCCAATTTTGTGTAAATGATCCATGGATATTTCTATATAATTGCTTTAGAAAGAAGCCTTCAGATCCAGTTATGAAAGGAATCCCTTAGATATTGAATGCTTATAATTGATTTTTACTAAAACACGAAACTATTTTTACTAATATATATAATTTTTGCAAACGTCCTACCAGTAATTAAAATGGTGAGTTTCACATCTATCCGTTTTTCAGATTCCCGTTATTTTTAAAATCACTTGCCACTTTGTTTATTTGGATGAGATTTGTGAAATCAAATCCATTTCAATGACTTCAAATAAATATTTTTCGAAGTTTAAGGGGAAGATATTTGGTCTAACATTCAACCCTAAGGCCATGAATCGTTTTACCAACGTCTTCTATGAGAGTGAGGGCAGAAATCGTTATCTATTTGAAAGACGATATCTTCAAATATATATATATATATATATATATATATATATATAACGATCTTTCAAAGGCTCAATGGATAGCGCCTAGGCTATTTAACTTTTAGATTTTTATATTGTTGTTTCTAAACTTATTCACATATGGAAAATTGACTTGATATGCTAATGCCAATGTGGGATAGAGGAAGAGATAAGGAATCGGAGCAACGTGACGTAGACCTCAGTCTATGGCTTAAGGAGGATCATGGTCGTCAATCGCTAATCTCGTTTAAAATTTTAGTGTATCTCAAAATTGGGAGAGTCTAAATTTAAAACACACGTTGGTGTTTTTGTATAATCGTTTGATCGATTTATTTAATTATAGGATGTGTAAAATACGAACAAAGTAAGGATTAAAATTGTAGGCGTAATATGAATTTTATATGGAGCCTGCATTTTTAATTGTTTAATATTATTTTATACACGGTTTTTAGGTAATTTTTGCTACTTTTACCTATTGGCTATACTATCAAATGATAAGCCTATTTAATAATGTGTTAAATATTTTATTGCCATTTTATTTGTCAACTCAAATTATTTATTTTTCTTTAGAAGTAAGTAATACCCACGATATGCAAAATTTAAATTCATTTTCTGAAAAACTGGTAGACACATACGGATTACAATAAGTGATCTTCGCGAGGGTCTTATTATTTAGGAGATTCTTGAATTTCTTATTTTCCACTGACAATGGTTCTCTTTTCGTTTTAACATATTAGGTATTATTCTTTATGTTTGTTTTGTTTATGTATATACATAAAGGTATTATTTATAGTAATGTCAGTAAAGTCATGTAGATGCTAATATCGAATGATCAATAAACCAATTTTAATGCTATAACCCTTATGTTGCTGAAATATTTGTACTTATTCTGCTACTTAACCTGGTATTGGTTCCGCCTTGTTTTGTAACTTAAATGGTCATTACAGAGAAGAGTATTTTTAACAGTTCCAAATTCAATAATTGTAGGAAACATTTTCATAAAAAAATACATTTTTTGGTGTAAAGCTGTTAAGAAATATGTAAATTAAAAATTTTATAAGAAACTAGCAGTAAGAAAATATTTAAAATTAATAAAGAGGTAATCTCTAGATACACGGAATTGAAATGACGAGGCGCTTAGTCCACTAGTTGTAATTTTATTTTCCTTCATGGCACACAGTGCAAATTGAGAACTTCAACCTAGTTTGCTCTCGACAGATTGATCTGCTACATACAAGACATTTCTGTTCCGTATAATCGTTCTTCGATATTTATAGTGGTTAACTCTTTTCGCAAGCTTGGTTTTCTTGTTTTAGTTCATTTGATACTTATTCACTTAATAATTTTTGTCTTCGATTTCACTTTCTCTAATCAATTTTAATGCTTCTATAACGTAACTGAATTTATGCATGTGTTGTGGCCCTTATTATTCTCACTTACTACTTTTGATATCTCCCTCACCTAATATAACTTATTATTTAATTATCTCCCATACTTGACTCTACATAATACGTTTTTTATCTTGCTCCCGTTATATCAATTTCTATTTAGTTATCTCCCTTACTTGATATCACTTAAAAATTGTACATTACGACTTTACTGTGTTTTACTTGAATTTAAGATTTCTTGAATATAAAATTAACGCATTTCTCCATAGATTCCTGCATTTTAACTCTTTGGAGTACCGGAACTTGACTGCTTCTCTGGTGTTTCCCTATAGATCATTTCCGTACAGGTTGCCTCCCTCTCTTCAAATTTGATTGATTTTCTGTTACCGCTATAGTTTGTTTCATCATATCAGGACGTGATTTTTCATCGTTTTCCAATATACTTAGGTGGGAGCATCTAGAACTTTCCCAAGAGCAGAGGTTCCCTGGACGTGATTTTTTTGAATTTATAGAGATTTTTCACCATAAATCTGCATGGTACCTCGATGTCCCACTAAATCGCTACTCCAGTTATCGAGTCTCTTTTTTACCAAAAGTGAAACGTTTCGAAGCATACTAATATTTATGGTATAACAGTGATTTGGTGCAGTAACAGTTTTTAGCCAAAAGATTTTCTACCGACTGGACTTTGTTAAATCTACAGGACAGTGTGCTACGATCTAACAAGTTCAAATATTTTTCAAGCAGTTGTTCTAACGTAATAATTTTCCTTACATGACATCTATATATATATATATATATATATATATATATATATATATATATATATATATATACTTGAAATATTTGAATAATATTACTTTTATTTCAATGTTTAATATTATCTTAGACTTGGTAATTTAAATATTGTTGCACCTAAATAAAATAAGTATCATTTTCCTAAGTGAACAAGAAATAACTATTAGTAAGGTTCAATCATGTACGTTTTAAACTGAACCAAATATACTAGTACTATACAAATAACTAACTATAGCGAAATCTATAAAATAGACAAACTTATGATAAATAGAGTGAGAGTGGTGTCACATTGGTTTTACAGATCTATAAATTAGTATCAATGGCGAGAATAAACAAAAGGGTTGAGATATCGAGAAAATAACAGAGAAATGAATCAATAATGATATTTATATACTTTTATGTCATCCCATGTATAATATTTTGGTTGTGTTTATTGTTTAAGTTTTAAGATTTGAATTGTGGTCATTCGAGATAGCGCTATTTATTTCTTCTTCAAAACAGAAAACGATTGACGCTCGATTATAACAGATTGGAAAAGATTATCACATTTTTGATATGTTATACTAGGCAGACATAGCAGATACTAGCAGATATGTTATAAAGGGCGTTGCCCTTTACCGAAACTGCTTTCAGAGTAGACTTCACAAAGGAAAGGGAAGGGATCCACTTTGTACATTTGAACGGCCTGAGCAATAGGAATTGAGATGAGATATAGGGAATCCTTAACCGTGTTTTGGGTGTCATTAATTTACATGGATTTTAATGGAGTCATATTAAATTATATTGAAGAATAAAATTAGAGTGTAAGAAGATATCATACAAAACATTGTTTTATATACATTCATTTCTAAACATAAATATATATATATATATATATATATATATATATATATATATATATATATATATATATATATATATATTTATATATATATATATATATATATATATATATTTATATATATATATATATATATATGCATTTTTTTAAAAAAGAAATAGATTTAAGTATAATTACAAGAAATAGATTTCTAAGATACCTATATGTTTGTATAGACTGAATAACCTCTTCAAATCCAATTTTGTGTAAATGATCCATGGATATTTCTATATAATTGCTTTCGAAAGAAGCCTTCAGATCCAGTTATGAAAGCGTAGGGAAAATAAAATGAAAATTTTGTTTGGCTTTTATCATTCTTAAAACATACCCTAAGATTTAAATAAATTACAGATAAATTAAAATGTTCCTATTAGAGAAACAATGTGGATTTTTTATCGTTCTATGCCTCATGATAGACTATATATCACATCCCGTATAAATCTGTGTTTGAGCACAGATAAAGTTAAGAGCAACTCCTAGCAAAAACACAATGTTTATTCAATGGGGCTCTAAAACACGTTATTGGTAAAACGTGGTATAGGGATGAGAGTTAGGATAGGTTACAGATGTACCACCACGCAAGTTCTGTTTATTGATATTTTAGGGCATAATATTTGAGAAATTAGACTTTAAAGGCAATTATCATAAGTAATTCAAAATATCTACAAACACAAATAGTACGACGTTATGAAGATAATATAAGAGGGTTTACTAAGAAGAATGATTTTTTAATTGAATCAGAAAAAATAGCAAATAATGTATCATTAGGCAATTAAATACCCAAAAAGAGAGAAAAAAATAGAAAACAATCTTTCATTAAGATATATACTTATAATAATAAACCAAACAAACGATTTCGGACGAATGAATTTAAATTATTATTACTTTACTAGTCATATTTTTAAAAAAATATTCATGTTTCATTTGTACTGTAGAATGCAAACCGTTTATACTCAGCAAATTTATTTATTTATTTTAAATAAATAACATTGCTTTATGCGATATACTTGACTAATTTTATTAGTGCAACTGATGCTCTGAGCTAGATTTATCTTTACGGAGCTTGTCGTTTGTAGTAGGTGTATGTAAGAGCTATTAAATTGTAATGACACTAAATATGATACCCAACAGACAAGAGCAACGTAATAAAACCTTAGATGGTCAAACTGTATTGCACTAACATATAACTTTACTAGGTTTGTAAATAATCTATGGTTCAGGATACCTTTAGGATATTTCCAATACCTTACAAAACCTCCACTAGTCATACTCTTGAACATAAAACGTTGCAAGAAAAGTGCCAACATGTAATCCTAGGCACTTCTTTTCTGTAACATACAGGTTTACGTATGATCATTTGTATGATTTTTTATTCTCCGCTCAGGCTTCAATTCAAATTTTCTCAGTCTATTGTGATCCAATTATGTAAATAATATTCCCAAACCCCTTGTCGTCTTAATATGAAAAAATATCCTCAAGATGTCCCATCAGTTGTCTTCCTTTGCTACGTAAAATATTTCTCCTACTCCATCCAATAACAAGTCCTATTATACCCGCTCATTCTTTTTAAAAGTCCTAAGTCATCTAATTGTATCACGAAGTGTTTCATTGCCTTCGAGCTTAAATAAATCTCATCGTCATTAAATATTTAAAATTTTGTACAGAAAAAAACGTAATTATAAATGTACTGTTCCAACAGATTCTATTATATTTTAAAACAATTTCTTCCTGTTAATATCTGTCATAAGTTTTATATTTCATATATTTAAAATTTTGTACAGAAAAAAACGTATTAATAAATGTACTGTTCCAACAGATTCTATTATATTTTAAAACAATTTCTTCCTGTTAATATCTGTCATGAGTTTTATATTTCATGTATGAAACGTTTATTAATAATATATATATATATATATATATATATATATATATATATATATATATATATATATATATAATATATTAATACAAAGACTGGTACAAAATGTTTTTGTTTCCTATTTCAGTTACAATAATTGTCTTAACTATACATTAGACAACAATACATTACAACTTATGAACACCTCTAATTATCTAATGAAGCAAAGTATAAATCAGCTACAACATTCTTTAAATTTAAGATAAGAAGTGTCGTGTCTTAGAGAATGCAATTTATTTGACTTAGCTTTAGTAATTATCAATCCTGAACCTGTGAGTTTTTACTTTGACTTCTGCAATGAGTTCTAAACTACCTTTCGAGGTTTTTCCCTGTCGCTTTTACTGTCAGATATTATTTTATAAAAATGAAATGAATTAAATAATATTGTCAGTGTTCTACATATAATTAGAGACAGATTTGTAAAAACATATCGTACTAATTGTGCTGTTTAATTATATGATCAAATAAATAAATAAATATCAGTCGGCGCTGCTTATTGTGATCACGGTTAATGTTATCATTCGGTTATTGTTATCGTTTCATTAACCTAACCTAACCTAACACGGACGTATATTAATACATTGTTATTAGGCCGCTTATTGTAATCGTCTGTTCGCTTATTATTATCGTTTAATTTGCCATTCAAAATCATAGGTGTCAACGTATACTAGCATTGAAAAAGTAAAAATGTCTACAAAGTAGTGTAAACCGCACGTGCAACACACAATGACGCCCAATTCATAGAATGTTTATTTTTAGAATGACAGAAATACTTTATAATGGTTTCTGCATTTAGCACAGTTCTCAGAATGTCTCCCTTACTCTTTGTTTACGCAAACACCCTGGCCTCGCTGAGTCAACTTTAGTTGTTTGTTAATATTAGTTGATGTTACTACTGAACCATTTACAGTACATTCCTACTGTATTTTTTAACAGTGAATTTTTATGAACGTTTATTACAGTATTTCAGTGTGATTATAAATAACGTAATTTTTAAAGATCTTTTTCGTTTGTTTTGTAGAGTTTAGTGTCACTTGAAGTTTCAAAGGACAGTACAGCAAGATGTCCGAATCTCAAAAGAAGCGACGCGATTTAAGTCTTAAACAAAAAATTGATATTCTAGATAGGTACAGTAAATTACCAAAAATGAGTCAAAGAAACGCTGCTTCTCAACTTGGCGTTTCTCAACCTCTCTTATGTAAAATATTGAACAGAAAAGAAAAAATCTTGTCATTATTGAAGTGTAATGCAAATGTTGACAACAAAAGACATCGTACTGGGAAAGATCCGCAAGTGGAATCAGCTTTGAAATTGTGGTTTAAAAGTGTTCGCGAAAAAGATGCTCGAGTTGACGGCCCACTAATGCGCCTAAAAGCAGAGGATCTTGCCAAATAAATAGGAAAACAGGATTTTAAAGCCACAGATGGATGGTTCAATCGATGAAAGAAAAGGGAAAACATTGTTTACAAGAAAACGTGTGGTGATAAAAGAAATGCTGATTTTGTTGGAGCTGAGGACTGGTTACAATACGAATGGCCAAAGATTTTGGCCGAGTATTCTACTAGCTGCATATACTATGCAGATGAAACAGGACTTTATTATCATGCTTCACCCGAACATACTTACTTATTTAAAAATGAAATTGCTAACGGCTGTAAAATATGTAAACAAAGAATAACTGTTTTGTGTTGCGTTAACATGGTTGGTCATAAAGAAAAACTCCTAATTATCGGTAAATCTAAAAATCCACGTTGTTTTCAAGGTATCAGAAAGCTACCGGTTGAATTTCATTCAAACTCCAATGCTTGGATGACATGAAAGAAATGGTGCAGGAAGTTCACCAAGCTCTTGAGATTCTAAGGCAGTTTGTTCAACGAAAAGCAGAAAATTTCAACAAACATTATGAATATGAACAATTTATAAACAATATTTTACGAGAAGACTACAGACAGTCACATATAGAGGAATTCTTCGAGAAAAAGTAAATGTAAATTTTAAGTGTAAATAAGATTGGAGTGTTTTATAATAAAGTTTTATGTGTTAAAATGTGTTGATCAAGTGTTTTACGTAGATCTATATACTGTATGTTTTTTCAATTATGCTAGATCCGGAGTTTTAAATAAATCTACAGTGGAATAAAATAAACTGACATTAAATTTGCCCACTAATTTCAACAAGTAGAAAACTAAATTACAGAAATTCTACTACTGTACATAAAACTGTCCGGAATAGCATCAAAATTTGGTAAGTACAGTTTAATTATAGTGTTACAGAATTAAAATTACTTCATGTAATGATAGGCTTACATATCGTTCAGAACAAACAGTTGTGGCAATAATACAGTGAGTTCATTGCAGTACGGCTGTAGACTACATCGTGATTAAGCGTTCGGTTATTGTTATCAAATATGCTTCTGACAAATATGATCACAATAAGCGGCGCCGACTGTATATATATATATATATATATATATATATATATATATATATATATATATATATATATATATATATTTATAAAGAACTAAGTCAAAATACAAATACAAGAATTATAATTGAACTTATAATTCAATAATAATAATATAATAATTGTAAATTCAATTATAGTTCTTGTATTTATTTTTAGACTTAGTTCTTTATTAATACACAAGAATACATTTGCGATATATATATATATATATATATATATATATATATTTATATATTTATATATATATATATATATATATATATATATATATATATATATATATATATATATATATATATATATATATATATATAATTGTGTGTGTGTGTGTTCGTATGGTCATTAAATTAATTGCTATTCTATGATTCATACTGCACCTGTTTCAAATATCTAGTCGGTTATGTAACTTTCTGTATTGAAAATTGTTGAAGGATTACTATAAACATTTACTGAAAATACGTTAATAAAACGTATTAGAAAACGTTATTACAATAACTAAATACAACAAATTTTATTGAAAGTTATAGTCGACTTTTCATGTAAAAGTGCCTTTTTGCGAGTCACATACCTTTTAAAGGAGGGTAAATTGAATATATTAGTTCTGCTTTCAATCAGTAGATATATGACTGGACAGACAAAATAATTCCATTTCTTATGTTTTCTTTTATCAGGTGGAATTTTACTTTTCTAAAGGTTTCTGTTCTCTAAATATTACAAACAAAAACTTAATTCTAAACTTATATTTCAAAAATCATTTTAAAACCATAAGTTATAAACTATAAACGTAATTTATCTAGTAAAAATAAATACTTTATGTTGCCCAATGATTGAAAATCGTTGTATCACAAAGTGGTCTTTATTTGGCTGATAAAATTTCAAGTTGAAATCTATCTGTGAAAAACAAAATAACTTTCGATAATATTATGTAAAATTAACATTTTTATATATAGAAACAGTTTATCGAAAGGAAACTTTAATCCAATACATTTGTAAACCATTAAGGACCTGGGTTTACCTTTAAGTGGACACTACATTAAGAATATTACTGCCTATGAATAACACAATCGGGAATATAGGTTGCAGTTTTGTTGTGACACAATCTCTGTAATAGAAATTTGAATGAGGTCCACGACTAAAAGTAACCAGTGTCGTGAACCATAAACAGACCTGCTGTTAATCGTGGTGAAAAATTATATACGTACCCATCCACCCGGTCCAAATATCATTTAACTGAGAAACAATTGCTGCATAGCTACAGGTCCTATTTAAACCCCCCCCTGGTGATATTTGAGTCAGATTACAGCGGAAGCTTATAAAAAGAAATAGCATTACCTCACTGGTGTTGACATCTAAAGAAACAATATTTTACATCTTCCAATTTTTTTTCAAACGTTTTTCAACCGTTCACCTAATATTTTATTTTTATACTAAAATGTCAAGAAACAATCTATCAAACTGCGACGGAAGACCCAATTAGGCCTAATAATGAATAAATGATTGCTTTGAGGTATTTATGATGATGTCTTTGTAGGAAAGGTTGATTGAGTCCAACTAGGAGGACGAAACTGGAGTACGACACTTACTTCTTTGTAAAAACAGCAAAGGTGATGACAAACAATACTTTGACACTTTCTTCATTGATTGTTGAAAGTACCGGTTTTTCAATACATATTTACAAATTACAAACATTGGAAACACTTCCTACTACACATTAAGAATCGGGGTTTACACAAAATTTAATTTTAAGTCTTCCTTGAATAAATAAGGAACGCTCTCCCTTCCTTATCTTTTTGATCTGGTAGCTCTTTTGTGAGTTATATTTATATTTCTGGTAATATAGATAATAATATATTTCTAGACTGTGTACCGCTCTCCCACGCACCATACTATGAGGAGTTGCATCTCTGTGTCCTGTCCATTCCTTAATTAAATATCACTTACTGAAGACGATACAGTTAAAGTTTCAAACAAAATATAGAACTATTTAGAATTGAAGTAAACCTTGATACAGAAACCTTTCTGTTGGGTTTATACTTGAACCTTAAACAGTTCTCTTTGTACACTTTTGTGTCAAGTTAAAGGCATCCAGAACAAATAATTTCAATGAAATATGTTCGGCAGCGTTATTCAGTATATTGTATGCAACTGAATAAACATATTATAAATATCTGTAGTTGGAAATATGAACCAGCATAACAGTGGAACTAAAACGCTTCCGATCCATAAGCCCGACGTATTACTAATTGTTCTGACAGTGAAATTACAGATATAATTTAAATAGGAATACTATAGAGCTGCTGAAATATTGAATTAAGGAGAGAAGTTACGTCACTATGCCATGAAAGGTCAAACAATTAATAGGCAATAATTATTTTAATGATAAAGTAAAATATAATTAGTAATTGCGTATAGAACGCAATTGAATGGTAGTGATACAATAATCACCGCTTGTATAAGATATATTATAAAACTAAGTAGGAAGTAACGACGGAGAAAACGCATAACAAGAATATTACGTCTGCGATATTTCTGTTACAGAAGAAGTATATTTATATACGATCCCAAACACTGAATATAAAAAACGTTAATGCATTGCATCGATAATTTCAACTATATTTGCACTGATAAAAGCCTAAAATACGATGGGATGTTCAAAAAGATTTACTGGTGTTGTTGCGGACGTGGTTAATTAAACACAAATATTTACGCTTAGTCACAGCTACACAAATCAAGCACCAAATCCGAATAATTTTAATATCAGCAACAATAATTTGTCCTCAGTTTAATTTGTATCTTTGTTATTCTCTCATATAATTTATGGATTTGAATACCAGCTTTATTCTGTCATAACGATGCACTTTTTTGTTTATCATACATATTTTCATTAAACTTCAAGTGTAATCGCTTTATTTACAAAGTCAGTGATTTAGTTTTCCCCTAACCATATTTCTCGTGGGATATGTACGCCTCTCTTCTAGTGAATAGTTTTTTCGATCTTATATAATTATTTATTTCGCATATATTTTTCTTTTGAATTAAAGAGAACACATAGTTTGTCTCACATATTGTGTCAAACATTGAAATCATAGTTACGTTAAAATAAATATTACAAACATATTGCCCCAACCAAATCACCATCTCATTCACATAAGTTCTCGGCCTCTACAGAGCCTCTTTGACTAATTCCTTTAAACGTTCTTCTTCCATTATCATCTTCAGAAATAATTCCACCAAACAACCAACAGTGACTTTCTACACCCTTTAATGCCGCAAGCCAATCCAAAACCTATCTTTTCATGGAGGGAAACAATATACAATTATTGTAGCTATTTCAAGTTATTAGGTTTCAGATAGCAACTTTATCGTTATTGAGAGCCTTTCCTCAACACTTATTCCTACTCCAGCGAGTTCTTTGTTTCGGAACGGATTAAAGTACAATCTCTAATTGGAATATGAATAAATGATCTAGTGATGCCTAATTTCCAAGAAATTTGTGGGAATTACAGAGAATGCACCATTCTTGTTCGTTTTATATTTTCAAAGGACCTAACCTTCAGACATGCGCCATTCTTGTTCGTTTTATATTTTCAAAGGACCTAACCTTCAGACATGCACACGTACTACGATCTTATTTTATACTTCAAGATAAGAGCACTGCTTGAGTTACTCACTTGATTAGATAAATAGATACGGTCATGGATAAATGTTTACATCACATTAATTGCAGTTGAGAAAGAGCCACTTGTGCACAGGGATAAATACAAGACGTGTCAATTCAATAAAATTCAATTTCATTTGGGTTGATCATAAATTATAAAATACGGCTACTTCCTGATTAATAATTTTGTAATAACTCTATGAATATTTATCTGGCATCATCCCCAGTGTCTTTATTATCTATTAGGTTTATCAAAAAACGTGTATTTTCTTCGACAAATATGGAAAATAGGCCTTAACAGACCCATTAATAAATATTCTATGTTTAGGGTAAATGTGATGATAATGAAATAAATATAACTTAAAAAGGAAATAACGAATTAGATATTTAAAAAAAAAATTAAAAATAAAAAAAAGTGACATGCTCGATTTTCGTAAAAATGAATAAAGGTTATATCCTTAGTATATAGATTAGGGATATATTATAAGTAAAGTATATATACTTCTGTTAGTGATATGACTAGATAATAAAACGCTTTAATAGTCATTAAATATTATGACCCTAAAAATAAAATAGAAGATTTAATGTCCAGGAAGGGATAAATTACATCTCTAAGGTGAAATAAGTTATACGTCTGTTCGCCCTAATTAGCCCTTTACATACGTACAATATACTACGACTTCTTGAACGATCTGTAGCTAAATACCTACTCGACACATCTGTGCTTTTTTCAAAACCAATCCTTAGACTGAGAATTCGAAGAGGAAAGAATCATTTGAAATTTAATTTTAGTTTTGTCTTTTTTATCATTCAAAGAATTTGAGATATAGACATGAAATATAGAGTGAATATCACTTTACAATTTAATAGAGTTTCAGTAAAATTATGAGGTAAATAAATTTGATTTAAAAAGATATTTAAAGAAATAATCTTTGAGCTTAGCTTTTGAGGTTATGTTTGAAACAAATAAAAACATACACAAAACTCACAGATTAATCATTTATTTACTCATACGGGTTTCAATGACCAAGTCATCATCATCACATTACAACATAGTTGTAAGTTAGAGTTTATAGGAATAACACACACCGATGATGATGACTTGGTCATTGAAACGCGTATGAGTAAATAAATGATTAATTTGTGAGTTTTTTGTATGTTTTTATTTGTTTCTAGATAAAACATTGTTTTAATCTATAGATATAGCAATTACTACAACCTAATAATACATTTTAGTTTTTATACCAAAAATTGGTTTTTTTTTGAAGAGTCGACATTTTTACCGGTGGTCGTCTTATATGTCTCCTTCATGTATATTGCTAATAAAGAGTAGTTGATCGAATAAGCAACAGATCACGGATAGTAAAAGATCTCGTTCGGATCCTATATCCTTTAAACTGCTAAAGAATTCGCCACTTGAGTGTTAAGTGAACACGACTTCGAGCGCACCTGACACTTTTTATCTCGGAGAAAATCCCTTCAGTTTGAATAGTTTGAGTTACAAGAGGGTTGACCGTGTTAGAGTTGGCTTCGATTATCTGATAACATATGTTACAAGCCAACAACATTTTCCAAGTTAAAGTTAATGTTGTGCCACGGGTAACTGGTAGGTGGTAGGCTTTGTAAATTAATCTATGGAATATTGTTATAGTTAAATGTTATTTTTTAGTCATTTTTATTGTTAAATAATATATATAATTTATGTTTTAATTATTTTTGTTATAATAATTTCACATTTATACTGGGGTAAATAGTTTTGAGTTGAAAATTTTATTAGGCATTTCTATCGCTTTTTAAAATCCATCATTAAATGATTTCGTTAATCTAAATTTCTATTTAGTAAAGTATACATCTCATCCATAAAGGTATTTACCTAACACAATTACTAGATGTTTTAAAAAATCTAACAACTACAACCGCCGTTCACGTGTTTAAATAGTCTGTCCGTTTCATAACTGATACACCTTTTGTAAAAATATTTGTGAAATATAAATTTAACTTAAAAAAATATAGGTGAAAAAACCCCAAAATCAAAAACATTTATCAAAACATAACTAAAATAAGTTACCTAAGATTAAATCCTTATGTACATTTCGATGACAAAGTCCTCTAAAGGTCAGTCTAGTTTGTTAGTTTCTTTGTATTCTAGATTGTACTTTTGTAAAAGAAACTTCTGAAGATGATGACTTTGTCATCGAAATGTACATAAGGATTTATTCTTAGGTAACTTATTTTAGTTATTTTTTTAATAACTTTTGTGGTTTTGGGGGTTTTTTCACCTATATTTTTGTAGTATATAGTACCAACGTGCTCTTGATATTGTATATAATTTTAACCTTTGATTGTAATATAGGGGATTCATTTTTACAACTCTTTATTTGTTAGAATAACCATAATCTCACTAAAATGAGGTTAGGTATATCCCTGATGCTAAGATGTATTTGGTTTAATAGTAATATTATCACAAATGTAGTCCCAGAGCACATCCTGTACAAGGATCGTGTTCTTCATAAACGCTTTTCACCAATTTGATAAAGAGTAAATGAGACCGGAACCAATTTTTAAACTGAATTTGCAACGAGTCTTATTCGCAAGAATGCATTACTATGCGTGTCGCTGTTTGCATGCTTAATAAATTGGGTTGAGAGCGCCACTCATGCATTCAATATCCATATTATTGTCTACCGGTGATAGTTTCAAGCAGCCTATTAGTAATTAGTTATTGTTTTATTATATTTATAGATAATATTGTTATAATATTTTAAATTAATAATTGTATTAACTAAATAGATAAAACAACTAAACACAATATAAAAATCTCTTATTTTACTAAAAATTACTTGATGTACATTTCAGTTATATGTTTATAATCTTCAGAAAGTATTTATATAGAAGACGGTCATGTAATCGAAATCTACAAAATGTATAGTATAATGGTACATTTGTTATGTTGCAGTTTGTATGTTTGTATTTATATATTTAAAAATAGTTTTTCAGTGATCAAATGTATAATATAATTAATTTTATTTTATAATAAATCATTCAATTAATATTAATTTTTCTCTTCTAGTTGGGTTTACCTAGATTGTATTAACTTTCCATATCTATAAATATATGTGTGTGAAAACTTTTTATTCCACTTTCTAGTTATACATAGCCTTTTTCAGAACAAGTGGTACTGCCCAAAGTAAAACTCTGACCAACCGGAAACTAGCAATAAGGTTAGCAACAATTTTTTTTTAGAAAAGGAATTAGGATGTACACAGAAAAAGCCGCGTTTATAAAGGCTATCACACATAAATTGTGTGATAAGTTCATTGAAAATAGAAAGAAGATGTGTATTAAAGATGTAAACGCTAAATGCATAGACGTAAACGCCCATAGACAATGGGCTATGTGTATAATACTTTTAGCATGTTAATTTAGTGAACTAACAAATTCGGTACAATATATATATATATATATATATATATATATATATATATATATATATATATATATATATATTACTTATTCTTCAGAAAGAGTGCAAATACGATTTATTCCTATGAAATTAATTTAAACTTTAGGCTTTATTTAACAGTTCTTTAATAATTACTTAACCAGAAGCCCAATTAGTGATAGCCTTCACCTGATTCCAGTTTATAGACTAAACTCCTAACCTGCAAAGATATACATTATAAGAAAATGTTTATCTTATGTTACCGATGGGGTGATACTTCACTTTACTGCTGACTTTTTTTTTAATAATTATTCATTTATTTTATTTCGGGTTTATTATCAAACTAAAATTTTTAATTCATAAATTAAACCGCGTTGAAATTGAAAAAACACATTATTATACGAGTATAGTTAACAAATGAGTCTTAAAAAATCCCAAATTATTTCATTTTGCATTACTACAAAACCACATTCTTATGTAATATGATACAAGATTTATGTTACTTGTTTTGTTTATCTATTCCAAACCTCTCTCTCTCTCTCTCTCTCTCTCTCTATATATATATATATATATATATATATATATATATATACATATAGATATTCAATGTTTATCAACTCAAAAATTATTTTCGAATTGTTTAGTAACATCTACCTAATTCAATATATTTCTATTATGGCATTATTAACATCTATGTTTATATTCCAAACAATGGATTTCAATATTTAAATCATTCAAAGATTTAATATGTATTTAGACTTTCTAAAGTCATTTTTAGAAATTGTATAATGAAATAAAATGTACAATAATAAAAAAAATAAATATTTAAAATCTATATTTTAAGGATCATATAATTTTTTTTTAATGTTCATTTAAAATAATTCCTCTAAAGATTTAAAGAATTCAACGTAAATTACAATGCTAAATTGATATGCGTCGTACACGTTTCGACGTGTTGTAAGTAAGAGTAGTTTATATTTTTCAAAATCGACAGTTGTTAGGGTCTCAGTGCACGTAAGAAGCCTATATAATTTTTTGAATTTCTGTTTTCTTTCTAAATCACCAGTTATAAATCTTTTTGCAATATCGAATATTTATGAATAAGCTACAATTACCAAACATTGTATGAGGAACAGTATTGTAGACATACTCAAGCGAGAGGAGACACGGTGTAAATGTAATTACTAAACACAGTAACAATCAAGTGAACAGGAGAAATAGTACAAGAATTAAAGAGTTAAAGAAATAAAGTTAATGTATAGGTTTCTAGGGAGTTGTACCTTTCCAACACACCATCATTTATTAGACCCAAAAATCTTTAGATACGCAGAATTAAATGTATTACCATCACTTTCTGATAATCAAGATATATTTTGTAACTATGCATTCCATAAAATAATTTAAAACAATAATTTACTGCAGTCGTATTTTCACCATATTCATCAACTCTTGTAAGGTTCAATTTTTGGTTATGGAATCCCACATATTATCAGTAAAGAATAAACCTTGTATTAAAATGGAAACGTTTGGGTACCTAAACAATTTATTTTGAATTATTTAAATTGGTGACTAATGCAAGATACGTGAGCAACGACTCTCTATCCCTGATTTTCCTTCGTAATAGTTTCATCGCATTGTTATGCAGCGAGAATTCTAATCAAACTCTTGGTTTAATCTCCCCCATTGTAAACTTGGTTCCGTTGTAATTTGCTGAACGATTTTGAGTGAAAGTTACTACGTCTAATGTTCCATGCTTGTAATATTACTCACAGCAACTACAACCAAATGTTAATTCATCAACTAAAGTTAAATTTTCTCATAACATCACAGGTGTTTTCTAAACATTCACTGAAGTTTATTATAAAGCAAGAAACAAGTTATTTTAGCTAAATGTGATTGTGCGGCAAACAAAATGCAACCATTATAATCCAATAATTAGAGTAATCACTAGTAAACCTGATTCAAATTCTATTTTCTATCGTTATGGTGTTTTCCTATTTCTTACTTAAATGTAAATTCTGAACACAAAAGACGTGACTTAAAGTGTCGCAAGTCGTAAGTAATAGTTGAATTAGATAAGCCTAATGTACAAATGCACGTGAAACTAAATGTTTTTTTCATGAACCACTACATCGAAATAATAAATACCTATATTATAACATACAACAAAGTAATGTTTTAAGATTAGCTTGTTATAAAAACTAGTAAGTTGTCTTTTACATCTAATGCAGTTTCCTAAATCCAATTACAGTATATTATATATGTTGCCGATACACTTCCACAATACTTATGATAAAACCACTTTTATCTCAACAACGTACAAAACACAAAAACCGATAGACATATCATAAAAGTTTTGATCATACCAGTCTTTACACCAGACCAACTATACACTTAGTAGATACTTATATAAAATATATAAATGTATCAAATATATAAAGTATATCAAACTTCATTTCTATATTTTAATTCACTTCCATATTACTATTTATTACTATGTAGTAAATAATATAGCAATTACTAAAGAATTGTTTGATAAATAATTTATAAATTGAAATGAGGTTGTGTTTCACACCATGATAATTATTGTAAATTGCATAAAAACATTCGTTTTTGTTTTTTTGAATTACTTTCTTCGTCCTTAGAACATATATATGAGTACACTTTTGAAAACAACCAATATATATTTATTTCTGTTTTCCTTCTCATGTATTATCATACTCTAGCTATTACAATCACTATTTATCTCCTTCTTAAATTTAATAATTTTCATTCAGTGAAAGAATTATTTTTGAACCAATGATACGGAGTAACATTTTAGTTGAACTACGTAAAAAAGAAATAAATCATAATAAAATATCTAATTTGAAAGAATAAGAAAAGAGGCATTTACTGTAAAGTATTTCAAACAACTCCGGTTTTTCTAAATATCCTGATTACGCCAGTCTTGTCTCACTAACAAACTCAGTTTATATTCTATAACTTTTCGAACATTGTAACGTAAAAATTGGAAAAAGCATTGAAAGGGCGCTAAATATGTTTATATTGGAATCTATTTTGATTGGCTCATTACTGCCGTACAAACATCCAATAATCAATGTTTTCACTTTGTATGTCAACATTACTTTTATATTATAATAAAATGAGAAGATGCTTTTTAGATACAAAATATTATATAAAAATTATATTTTTAAAAACTTTGATTTATTCTTTTTTACTAAACAAATTCTCTCAAAACAAATTAAAATTTCCTTGAGCTATCAAAATCACTATGAGTCTTACTCCTACATATGATATTTCCAATTTTCGTTATCGAGTGCTACATTTTGGCAACCTCTTGTGCCTCCTTCTTCATGCACTCTCCTTATGCCTCTGTCAGATAACTACACTATGGATATCTTTTAATACATTTCATATAAAGTAGTTTCAATTCCTATCAGTATCCTGTTTTTTATTCATATTATTTTCTATTTACTATAGGTGAAAACAGTAAAGTTAAAAGGGTTATATTAAGAAAACATGAGGTATAATATTGTTAAGGAATGTCCATATAGTGTTTGGAAAGGGAGGAACATTGTTAATGAAGAGAGAATGACTTAACGATCATTTTTATAAAGTGAATCTTGTGCGATATGTATGTGACACTGATTTAATATTGTGTTTCATCGCCTTATCTTACAACCACTTCAGCTTTTTGCGTTTCCAATATTCTTTGAATCCATAAGCGACGTAAATTGTGATAAATGATGGGAATTATAACCGTTAAATCCAAATATTTCTAAAATAATTTCTTAAATTTATGGAATTATAAATAAATTGTGTGAGTATTCTGCTACCAATAATAGAAAGAAATTATAATTTTCACTAAATTACATAGAACTGCTGAAGAATGAAAAATAATCTTAAACCTAGAATTTGCATTGTATACATTGTTTATCTATTGTAATCAAAATTGTTTACGGTTTATTTACAATGTTGTTAGATCCTACTGTTATTATTCTAGCGTTATATTTTTTTATTACAACTAACGTATATATTATGTTAAGGTTATTTCGTTACCGATGGAAAAGTATGGAATAATAAAAGTTGATGTTGATATTTGATGAAGACGTAACAAGTTCAGCGACGCCGCAACTAGGTACAACAGGTGACAGCTTATTAGTCGCAATTGAGTGAGCTTTGAATAAATCAAGATTATCTTTTGCTATATAAATCCTTATTACGACTAAAGCGTCGGTGGCCATCTTTTAATATAATGCAAACAATTAGTTACAATATAAATTAGGTACTAACTTACTTGTAATTTCCTATAGCGTGTTTCCTATTGTAGTAGTATTATAAAAGTAGAACATCTGTGACGAATGACGTTATTGTATACGTATAGGACGATCAGAAACGGTACCTAATTTAATTTAGTTGCAGGAGCTCCTGAGTCAAAGAGATGCATAAAAGGTAATATAAGGAAGAAACGGAATATAGTCAAAATTACTGTAATGTTAACTAACAGAATAATTCCTAAGATAATGCAGTCCTATATTTAGTAACAACATAAAAGTTGAGTACCAAAAACATAAGGAATAATTATAGGAATACTTGTACAGAAAGGAAAATGTACATGAAGGCCGGTTAATCGACCATAATGATGACCAGAGTATTGACCAAGAAAGTAGTTATTATCGGGTTAGGCATAATAGAGTATAATAGAGTCTTGAAATTTTAGGATTCTCATTTATGTAATTATTAGTATATTTTTGATAAAATAATTTAGATGATGTTTTCATTATATTTTTTGATTCATTTTGATATTTGTCTGTGGGACCTTTATTTATTTCTGTATATTGGTTTTTAGATGTATAATTTTCAGTTTTATTAAATGTTCTTGTTTATCAATAATAACTACAGCATTGCCTTTATCAGCTTTTGTCAAAATAAGATCATTCAATTGTAATTTTTGTTTAATTTGATGAATTTGCGAGTATTGTTTTATGTGTGTATGATTAGTTTCTTATTTTTAATTAACTTTATTATTTCATGTGATGTTTTTATTCGCATGTTTTCTTGTTCCTCTACTTTTAATTTATTGATCGCCAATTCAGTATCTGTTATTATTGTATCAATATTACTTTTTATATCTTTTTTAAGGTTGTCTTTATTGTTATTTTCTAAAATTTTGATTTCGTTTTGGCTGGATTTAGTATTTGTTAAATTACCAAAATTGGGGTGAAACTTATGATGTTGTATGATTACTTCATTATTTTTATCTTTGTTTATTTTTAATATATCTAATTTTTGGTTAGAGTGTTCATTTTTCTTTGTCTATATTTAAACAAAAAGATATTAATTTTGTTAAATTTTTCTTCCCATTTTGTTTTATCCATAACAAAATGCTAGTTTTAGATGTAATTTATAAATTTCATTTTGTTTCTTATATAAAAATTTGATTTCATTTCTAACATACAGAATTTCTGCTTGTTTACACGTTTTTTGTGCTACATTACTTTTATTTTTAATATTAATTCGTGCATATTTAGGAACAATATTATGAATAATACATTGCTTGTTAAAAAATATATTACAATTAGTTGAATTATTATTATTTGAATATTACGTTTCTGATATAAATTTTAATCTTTTGTTAAAGATGGATTACTAATAGAACTAATCTCTGTAGAGCACATATTCACAACACCAATAGCCTAGTAAGGTAATATAATGGTGATATGTTTTCTTGTAATATAGTTAATAAATTAAAAATATTTCAAAAACAAGAATACCTTTAATGAATACATTTATTCAAGGCTTTTCGCCGATAAAGTAGTATCAGCATCTTCAGGAAAATAATTATCTAATAAAATACTTTTACAAAATTAAATCCTATGTGCTACAAACGACCTTATGTTTATAAGTATTGCACTTTATGTAAATTTTTCTAGAACATCAATGACTTTAAATGATCAAATAAAAGAGAAAAATATAATATAAAAAAATGGTTTAGAAAATGGATATAAAAGAAAAACTATAGATAAATTAAATAATAATATAATAAGAAAACAGAAACTCGAAAATAAATTTGTTCCTCATATTAAAGAAAATATTTGGACAACTTTTATATTCACTGTTTATATATATATATATATATATATATATATATATATATATATATATATAAAGGTGTGTGTGTGTGTGTGTGTGTGTGTGTGTGTGTGTGTGGGTTTGTGTGTATATATAGATAGATTGATAAATAGATATACATATGTGTGTGTGTGTGTGTTTGTGTGTATATATAGATAGATTGATAAATAAATATACATATGTGTGTGTGTGTGTGTTTGTATGTATGTATATATAATATGTTTTCTGGTATTATTTTCAAAACAAATGGTGTTATTAAAATACAAGGATTATCTAATATGTTTTATTCAAAGCTTTTCATTAGTAAACTTAAGCTTTTCATTCTTTTCATCTTGAAAGAATAATGCAATAATTCTTGCAAGGAATACAATAGAACTTAATTTAGAATCAACATTGTCTCCAAAATTATTACAGTATTGCCAATTTTAACATTGGGCATTTGGTTTAACAATATAGCCTTTGAATATAGTCTATAACTCAGCATGTATTTATGTTGGTTCATTTATTGATTTATTATTATTACTGTATTTGTACATATCGAAATAGAAAATACACATTTTTAAGTCTCAGATTTTAAAACAAAATTGTTAATGGTAGTTGTGGAAAATTAAACCTAAACCAATTTAAACTTCACCCAATAGGTAAAATCTATTTATCTTTATTAAAATTATATATGAAATAGTTGACATTTTTAGTATAGAGGTTTTTCAGAAAGAATTGTATTTCTAAGACTACGGATGTAATTGCTCGTATAGTTATATGGGGGTGTTTTTTTTCGTGTAAAGTTTTATATTAGTTGTTTATAAAACAAAAACTTACAGTTACGAATAAGCATTATACGGCACTTGTGTTCCATAAGACTGATAAAGAAACTAATGTTTGAAGTGCATTGTTGTAAGGAGTTAATTGATAACAAGATACTTTTTTACTCAGAGAAATTTTACTCATTTAGTTGTTCTGGCACAGTTAGTAATTTTTAACAGACCACCTCTACAAAATGAAAATTCCATCGTTAGTATTAGATACCTAGGTTAACAATTTGTTTATCATTTTATGTTACCATTAGTAAATACAAATTCTATTTGCTTTTATAATTGTATATATTGTTCGCTGTTAGTTTCTCTTACCTATAACTATCCCAAAGACATTACGTCCGATCATTGGTTATCTGCAAAAATTGTTACAATGTTGAAAATAGTATGAGTCCGTAAGAAAGTGTAGAAAACTTTAGTCCTTGGTGTTACACGTGTGCATTGCGAACGTTGTATTTGATGCATGCCCTTTGGTCAATTTCGACTGGTTATAATAGTAGTGATATTTTAAGTATGATATTTTCTGAGAGAGGAAAATTTTCTTTTTTTTAAATTAAATTAATATACTAATTTTGAACTTTTTTACTATGAGAATTACAGATAAAAATGTTTAAGAATTTAGAATAAGATGGATTGTCTCTAAATTAGCTAGCAGAAGGTTGAATTAAAAAAACAGAATAAGAAAATTGGCACACAGGTTTATTTTAAAATGTACACACATATAGAACTAATATTCCATACTATTCACAGATCAAAATTTTGATTATTCAAGCTAAATTGAAGTTTCTTGATGTATTCACTGCTTAAACTAATTTTACACTACTTAACTAAGAGAATAGGTAATTGCTTACTTGCTGGCGCGATTCAAAACGATCGTTCCTTTTACGAAGCTAACAATCAAGCTAAATTGATTATTCTGTAACACCGTTTATTTAAAGCCCTTTATCTTGCAGATACAAAATTGAAAAGACAAAAAAATAAAAAAGAAAAATAAGAGCACTATTAAAGCCTCTAAAATATAGGTAGTCGTAAATTTAAATAAATGCTTACGAACACATTATACATAATTGTAACCAACAAAACGTTTTAAATACAATCTGGACAATGTGTTTCTGCTATCTCTCCTCTTTCTCAAGAGATCGTGTAAACGTCTTTCCACCCTAAAGCGATCAACGTTTAAAGGTCTAATTTGTGAAGTAACTTCAGTATCTCAATTGATCGTATGTTAAACGTAACCTCGTAGCACAGAAAGTTTCAAGACAACACTTATACTCCGGCGATTAAGTTTTATGTGTTTGAAGTTGGCAACATTCTTTATTTCCATTACCTACATAGTAAAATACTCCATCTATATTTATGATATTACAGATAATATCAATATATTCTAACGGTTTACAATTATGATATAAATTTTATCAAATTAATGGTGCATTACATGTACTGGCAAACAGTCATTCAGCAATGATTAAAAATATATTTGCTATAGGTTTACTGGATATGATGTTCCCCTCTGAATTCAATAGATGACACACGTGCAATTCATGATATATGGCGAAAATAAACTTTAAAGTGATACTTTACACGTTAGTCTCGTTTCATTTCCTTTTATATTTTTGTTATTATAATAACGTTTTTTTCAGAGATGAGCGGAACTGAATTCCAAAGAAAATATGATGACACCTCGAATTCGTAATCATTATATTTGGTATTTTTATTTAATATCTGTTAATAAATAATAATGTTTTTCTATAACCTAATGACCGATCATAGACAATTTTGCCTTTTTAAAAGACTCAACGTTTCGAATTTCATTCCGAAATTCCTTATCAAGAGCTAAATTTTAATTAAACATCTATACATAACTTACTATTTATAAAATACCCACCATTATAGCCTATAAAACATATTAAAAATCAACAAATTATAAAACTTTCCATTTACAAGTCAAAATGTTTTCTATCTCAAGTATGGCTAAGTAATAGTGTTGTATTTCTCTGGAAATTTGGCCCAAGGGATTAATACGAAGGTTGGCCAAAGTAAAACATAGTTTATCGGATGTTTACTATTAACATTCATAGGACCCCGTTGAGGTTTTTTGGCTATATTTTGTGCCACATAGCCGGAATATATAAGCCACTTATTAAATGGTAAGTGATGGTTTGGTAAAAATAAGATTAGTTGTAGTTGAAATATTGCTTGCTAGGTATAAAATATAATTGTTAAAATTTACAGTCTGTACCTAGGAAATGATCTTAATAAGTTTACAGCATCTGTAGGAAAATATTGTGCAGGTGATTTCTATGTTAAAGTTAATTTAAATTAGCAATGACCCTGCAAAACCCTAGAGCTGTGTTTATGGTTTAATTTTAGGTAAATAAAAAATATCATTAGAAAAAATGACTTGAAAAAACAGTGATTCTAGTATGTAATACCAGTTTATATAATTAGGGTTGAGTATCCCGAATTCAATAGGGTATAAATAAAAATAAAATAAAAACGACAGAGAAATATAAAACAAGAGCTGAAAAACAATAGCTAGTGTACAAGCTAACTACAACTACAATTGGCAATTATATAGAGTGACGATAGTGCGATAAATTCCATAGTGTGAAAAAGAATCATAAACATTTAGTAAATAAATAATTAGGGGGATTTATTAAATAGACATTTTGAAAATTAATTTTGAGATAAAATACGCTATGCAATACGTTTCTCGAACAGAAACTCGCCTCTACGACAGGTCCATTTGTTAAAATAAACGCTAAACCAAGGAGAAGAGAGTGAGATGTGGCGGTAAAAACATATATATATGGCCCAAAAAAATAAAAATTTGAGAGTAATCGGAGACTACCATATTAGTTATTGGCTAGGCGGGTTCATCCCAAGCCGATGGAGCTTTGTAAGATGGTTTCTATCGTCAGTTTGTAAAGAACTTTGTAGCGCTAGTTGACACTCGCTATTTCAATTTCGAACAATATAAATATTTTCTTTTACGACTTATTAAGGTTTCGCTGACCGGCAACCAAGAGCAGCCAAAAAAAAGGTACCGGCCTCAGCGGGATCCAAGGGGCAAGAACGGATGACCAAGGCAGTGAGAATTGTGCAAGTCGTTTTCCGGTCAAATGTTACTAGTTAAAATTTACTAAACTCTTTTCAGATAAATATATTTCAAAATTTTATATTTCGATAAGATATACAAACTTCACTCGAAATTTAATTTGTCAATCAGATTAAAAATAGAAGTTATTTGAATATGTCCAATTGAAATGTTCACTAAAATTTTAATATCAGGAAATAAATTAGATTAAAGAATGGTAAAGTTTTTCCATATGAAATATTCAAAACACATTTTAAAGTATCTATAAAGTTTTAATTGAAAAAAAACTAGAAAAAGAAAATTTAGTAAAGTCAGTAACTTTATTTCGAATAAAAAATGCGTGATCTTTAATATACTTAGAAAAGAAACATTTTTTTTTTAATGTAAGTAAAGAAGAGTAATAAATGTAGTAATTTTAAAAGATAATAGTCAGTTATTTAAATAACTGTTATTATAACTAATTGTCGACATTTTTGAGGTGAACATTAAGAACGGAATAGTTTAGGAATTGGAGATTAAATTTGATTCAATGAGCTGGAACAAAAGCAATTATATTTAAAGAAATAGTTATTGCATGATAAAAAATCTATGAAAATGCAAGAAAAGAATTTTGTGTTATTCTATAGTAACTCCTAAAATGAATAATTCTCAAAGTTATAAGTCGATTATATATATATATATAATAATTCCGGTTTAAAAGATTTCTGCAACTTACTAAATGCAAGGCAGGTGAAGAAAGAATTATGTTATGTTTTATTTTACAAATAAAATTTGAGTTATTAAAACTATTAAAATTACTATGCAAAATTATTTTAATATATTTCTTAAATATACTGTGTGTATTAAATTAATATAGACTTAAGGTATTTATCTCTTAGTGAAACAATGGTTGTAAAATCATACTTAAATAGTATTTAGTTCATAAATATTAAATAGACATATTACTTATTAGAAATGTTAATATCCAATTTGAATAGTTTATATGTAGGCAGTATGTATTAGAATTCATACATAATAAACGTAAGTATTAAATACAATAAAATAAAAGTCAAATGTTGCACCAAGTGAGCTCTCGCCTGAGAGCGAAGTCTTTACAAAATATTGCGCTATTTTTAACATACTTAGTTTTTATATAATGTCCCCGGTCGAGTTACACTGACTGCAAAAGGGTAGATTAAGCATGATCATATTTTGCACAAACCGACAATGATCACCTCAAGAAAATTGAACTTGTTAAGATCTCAGATATGTTATATTATTCATGCTAACCTGTACGTTTTCGGCAGAAAATTAATTAACATATGTTACTACAAGGAACTGACAATAGAATTTGAACCAAAAGTGGGTTTTGAAAAAGGAAACAGTCCATTTTCGTGTAATTGCACCATAGGTGAAAAAAGAGTTAGGCAGTGAATAAAGAGGGGGTTCGTTGCAGAGAGTGAGTGTGCGTTGGTTTTTATTTATTTCATTTATTATTTTATGTATTTAAATACAATTGATACGTAAGAGTATCTGGAGCCATTACTTTACTAGTTGGAAAAAACTTTATGTTTTTACATATTTTGTAACACAAGTTTTTTAAAATAAATTAAAAAGCTGTTGCACCCTATTTTAATGATTACAAAAATAAAATGTTTCATTTATTCACTTCTTGATTACTACTGCCTTTCTCAATATGCAGAAAATATTTACACATATTGTGCAGAACATCACACATATGATTTAATTAATTTTTTACATAGGCCTATATTTAATTTATCTATGAATTTAATCATTGTTCATTTATTCTTGGAAAATAAATGAAATATTTATTTTGAATTTTTACAAATATAATACTCTAGTTTTTTGTGTAAAGATAATCGTTTTTAAGCAGCCGTAATTTATTTCTCTTGATTAATTTGTCTTAAGTGTTAATATTTTAAATATAACAATCTGTTGTATAAATAGATATTTAAAAGTTCAAAATTATTGACTGATATTAAAGACTATTATTACCTATATTTAGTATTTTAAACTATTCAGATTTTGGCAAGAATTCTTTTCCTTTTTGATTTTATTTTAAATGACCAATTTTGTAGTCAAATCCACTTAACCTACTTTAATTAAATATTCTTTTGTTGGTTTCTTGATGATTTTCCTGGTCTAAAACCTTTAACTCACAATTTAAATACTTTACATGTAAAACCTTGTCTTTTTCGAAACTGACTAATTCATGTTATTTTAATTAATTTAGACAATTTAATATTACATATACGAAATTTCGTTACTTTTTAAAATTATTTTACAATTATATTTACAGTGAAGCCATTGTTCATTTATTTATGAACCTAAATTGTGAATTTTAATTTTCTGAAAATTATATTGAAATAACTAATACATTGTTTATTAAAAGAATGACTTTCAAGGGTTCTCACTTCCTTCACCCTCGGTTCCTGGATCATAGATCTTATTGAGGGTGAGTTTTTTCTCTCTTCCTCCCTGGATCTTTTGGATTTTCGGACAGCGAATACCTGGTAGGCCGATTTTATCTACATTTTCTAAGAAATGGAAATACCGATTGCCGTTTCACGATTTCAAACTTTCGTTATAAATTTGGTGACAGAAACGTTCTTGTAGTCGCCATCTGGTCTCTGGACTGTATTGCTTAGCTACAAACAGACATAGTAACGTTCGGCACCAAGAATTTTAACTTTTTCGGTCTGCCTATTAATCTCTCCCGGTATTTATTAGCCTCCCAGCCACTTCACCTCCTAACTACTTGGTCTCCCATTTTAAAGGACTCATAGACTTTTCTTAGCGGGAAAACTGTTCTTGTACTAGCTTGCTAGTAGTAGTAACTCCTAATATGCGTTTTTTATTAAAACCTGTATTAATTTATTTTAAAAAGTGGTTTTATTTGGTGTTGGTTCTTACTATTGCGTTTCTTACACTTGACTTGTTCTTTAGAAATGGTGATGGTAGTTATAGGTGGTCAGGTTCACCAGATACTATTTTTCAGTTATTTTCTGGCGCCTAAATTCGCTTTATTTGGTAATTCATTTTTATTGATTTACGAAAAAATATTCGTTTTCGTCACTCTTGTATTATTAAGTTTCACTTTACTTTTTGGCTTACATAAAAATTTTAACATCTGGTATTTTAATGTAACTTTTTAAATTTAAAATTGATATTTATTAGATTGTGTGTGTGTTTATTCGTTTGTGAGTTTGTGTGTGTGTGTGTGTTTGTGTGTGTTTGTGTTTGTGTGTGTGTTTTGTGTGTTGTACGCGCGTATGTGTGTGTGTGTGTTGCAACGGCCGCCGGCCGCGAACGCCCTTGGACCACACTCTCACTTACCCAGCCGTCAACTCTTTAGTTGACCAACTCCTAAGCGCAGAACAACAAGCGTTCCATTGGAGATTAAGAATTTTGACTAAGTAAGAATTTTCTACTATTTTTGGTACTTTTGAAAAACACAATATTTGTATATTTAACCAACAATTTCTAATTTAGAATAAAATTTAGAACTTTTTCAAACCTCACAAAATAACATAAAAGAAGCGTGAAAATTCACCTGATTATTTTGGCCATACTTTTTGTTTACTTTTAACCCTTCCGGTCAGATATCACTTTTTCAACATCTATTTAACCTCTCTTTCTCTTATTGGAATCTCCCAAATATTAAACTACTTAATTTACTTTTATTTGAATTTCTCCAGTTATTTAAACTTTGAATATTTGATTTCTGTCTTTTATTTAAATTCATTAAACTTTGACTATATAAACTATCAGATAATTACTACAAGTTTACCTTTTAAATTATTTTACTTATGACAAATTTTTACTCTTTAATACAATCCGAATATATCCCTAATCTTTTATCTTACAATCACTGAGTTAAAGTTATTGAAAAAACAAAGTATTTATGACAAGATATTATAGAAACATTTATTTGCTAGAATATTTCATCTAACAACTTCAAATTTATTTGATCTTTAAATTTCAGATTCAACTTCCTTTATTTTCCATTTATCTGAAGAAGTTACTTTTAATTTACTGACTAACCTCAAAACATTTACTGAAAAATATCAAAACATTTACTGAAAGAATATTAAAACATTTACGGGAAGGATATTATATTTACTAAAAATAATCAAAACATTTACTGAAAGAAAATTATATTAACTAAAAAATATCAAAACATTTTTTGAAGGAAGATTATATTTATTACCAGATATCAAAACAATTACTGAAAAATATCAGAACTCTTACTGAAGGATTTCAAAACTTTTACTGCAAGAAAATTATATTTACTACCAAATATCAAAACATTTACTGAAAAATAAGAAAAGCCCTTACTGATTAACATCAAAACTTCTACTGAAAGAAAATTATATTTAATAAAAACCATCAAACCCCTCACTGAAGGATTTCAAAGCATTTACTGAACAAATATGTTATTTACTAAAAAGCATCAAAACATTTACTGAAAGAAAATTAAATTTACTACATAATATCAAAACATCTATTGAATGAAAATTATTTTAACTAAAAAGTATCAACACATTTACAGAAAAATCATCAAAACCCTTATTAATTAACATCAAAACATTTACAAAAAGGAAATTATATTGGGCACTTTATATTTAAGTACATCGTGAAATTATAGAATTTACTTCTTCTATGTTTTGTTTAATGAACACGTTAATTATACTCTACAAAACAACATAAAAACGTTTACTGAAAGAAATTTTAAAAGCTTGAAATCAGAAAATTTGATTTATAAAATCTTGCAAATTTTATCTACCAAATTTTTCCTACTACTAAATACAATGAAATTTCCTTATTCTAAACACAATTTATAATTCGAATAAATTAAGCCTTACAGTAAAAACGGAAATAAGGAATCTACCTTTTATTTTAGGTAGACCTACAGAGTGTTTAAAATCCCCATTAATGATGTTGGATTACTCATCCATTGTTTTATAATGTACTAATTAACCCCAACATAAACAACCTTATTTAAAACTTTTCTTGTAACACTTAAATCCCTTTCTTTTTACTATATTTTAATTTAATGCTAATCAAACTTACAACCCTTTTTATTTAAACAAAATTTTATTTAAATAATTTTCTTTAATTAGTAATGTAACCCCTTTTATTTAAACAAAATCTTCCTTCAATGATTTTTCTTTAATTAGAATGCAACCATTTATTTTTTAAGACAAAATTTATCTCAATTTCTTTCACCAAAGACAACACAACTGTTAAGATTTATTTTCAAATAATATTTGACCTTCAAGTCATATGGACCGAAGGATTTACATATGTCACAGACATTTTGTTTAATGACCTTTGTCCATTACATATTTAATTTTGAATAATTTATTTAACCGCTTTATCTCTACAGCCCATAAATATTGACTCCATAAACAATTTTAACATCTTAATTTGAGTCACTTACAGTTAATTTTGAACAATTTCTAAACTCCTAAATTCTTAATTTCGTTTTACTTATTTTGCATATAATTCAAATTATTTTAGTTACTTATAAGGCCGTACCCATCTTGTGACTTTCTCCTACTTCTCCTGACTGTAACCCCCCCCCCTCTTAAACAAATCCACCTACTCTTTCTGTTTAATTTCAGAAATTGGAATCTAAGTTTTTCTAATTAATTTAATTTAATTTACATTATCCCCCTTAAATTTTTTCAAATCAAAATTTAGCTTATTTGCAAAGAAATAAACGGTTAGATCTGACCGTAAATTCCCTTTTGACTTCGTTTTGTTTTGTGTAGGCTGGTGCACCCGCTCTCTCCGTGAGCTGCCTCGTTATGGTGCGGCCGGGCTTGATGGTACGCCTTCCTTGCTGGACCAACGCATCCCTTGTTGTCCAGACAGCCTTGGATCCTTTGGAACGCCATCTTGAAGTCCGTTTCTCTTTGTTTGGAATGACAGATCTTGCTCTATTCGCTTGCTCTCGCTATAAACACTGCTATCTTTCTTAAGATTTTAATTTTTAAACTTCTTCAAATTGCTATTATAAAATGGTACCGTTTTTTAATTTTGAAAATTTAATGACTGTACAAAATAGACAGAGTTTTATCACAATACTACTTTAAATTTTGTACTGTTATTTTAAAAGCTGATTTTGTTATTTAATAATTTTCCATATTAATTCTTTTAACACTATGAAGAACTGTCCCTTTTTGTTACGCGCACTGAGTAACTTTTAGATTTTCTTTTAGCTCGGAAATACTCGAACACACTTGCTGACACTGCACAACGATTTTACTTTGGATACCGCTTTCGTGGAACATTTCCACTGAATGGGTTCCAGAAACATCACGTCCCTTCATCGCAGCGATTCCCGTTTGGATCTAGTCGGACATTCTATCAATTAGAAAACTGTACTTGAAAAATGTATTGTCTGAGCCGCAGCTCAATTTGCGATGCTTACACTTTCATATCCAACAAACAGCTAGCTTGGGGACGCCTTGCTTCCCCGTTCTCCCGTAGGAATCCCCTCCAGCTCCCTGCTTTTATGGCTGCATTTTTAACCAATCAGATGTCCGGCAAGTTACGTAACGCTACTTTCCTGGATGCGAAAGCTTGTTCTTTGTACTTTTGGCTTATGGGAAATCAATCAATAAACGGGTCGATATTTTAACTATTTTCCTTGCTGGCTATTTAACTCTTTACCGTTGCGTTTTCTGGATTATTGCAATTGTTGAATTTTGGTTTCTTTTGCTCCCCTGCATCTTGAAATTTCAATCGTAACTCTAGGGGGATTTTCAGCGTTTTCTCGTTACAAATATTAATTTTTAGTATCAACGCTAATTCACTTACCCCTTTCAGATGGCTTTGCTTGTCTGACAGTTTTGAACAATATAAAACAATATTTAAATCTTTTTATGTTAACCCATTTAGCCTTGCAATGACCCTTGCGAGCAATTTCTGCCCGTCGCAGTGTGAGTTTGTGTGTGTGATTGTGTTTGTGTGTGTGTGTGTGTGTGTGTGTGTGTGTTAGTTCATATGTGAGTTTGTGTTTGTGTTGTGTATGTTTGGGTGTGTGTGTGTGTGAGAGAGAGAGAGAGTGTGTGTGATTGTGTGTGTGAGCGCACCAGAGGTTGTGTGTGTGTGTGTGTGTGTGTGTGTGTGTGTGTGTGTGTGTGTGTGAAAGAGAGGTAGAGACTAAGAAAGACTGGTGTAAGAGAGTATCGAGAGTTTTGATTACAGGAGACTAACATAAATCATGGTAGACGTATGGTGTGAGAAACTAACGAGTTCTTTTTATAGCTCTCATAAGCAAAAGGTTTTATACCGTACACGCCTATATTTAGAGTAAGATTTAAGTTGAACAGAAGTCCTTACATTATGATATTTGATTCCGTCTTCATAAAACAAGTTACATATGTTCGTAGGTTACATTTATCAATAGTAGAAGTTACTTTCTAGATAATTGAAGACTGCCTTCCTGGGAGATGTTACTCATTTTCAACTCAGAGCGGAACTGACCAGTTTTAACTTGGCGTCCTGATATCCTACCAGGGGGTCTCTAAATATTCCAACCACACTAACTTAATATAGCCAAGAGGTCAGTTACGGTGTGGGTTGAAAATGGCACACTTGCCCCATGCAGCGGTTGTCCTTGATTGTTTGTCTTTGCTGCCTATAATTGTTACTATAGACGAGTGTAACATATTAAATTATTACCATTATCAGTTTGTCTAATTCACTGTGTGTTTTAAATTAAAATACTCATATTAAAACTCTTACAAAAATTAGGCCAAATGTTGAAAATAATTATTTAAAAATCTCACAATTAGTATAAGGATAAACACTGTATTCTAAACTTTCCTGATAAAAACTTTGTTTAGGGAATGTGTAAAATTATACCCCACCCCCCATCTTTTGGATATTGGGTTTATCTAATTCAGAAACAGTTTAATAGTTACAGATTAATTCTATTTTAATCATCACATATGGTACTATACAATATAATAAAACAATAACTACCAAATATCTGTCTGTCACTCTTTTGTAAGTAATTTTAAACATGAACTGACCATATCCTCATACTTCAAAACAATTAGAGTGGTATTAGGATATCGCGACCTTATAATAACCGCTTCTGTTTTCAAAAAATATCCTTAATTTATTTAGAACATCAAAAAACCATTGATTTGTTAGTGATTTGCAACTATAAGAACTTTGTATGTGTAAAATTGTAAATTGTATCCTAAAAACAGTATGTAACTACTAAATTGATTTCTCTACTGTAAATATTAAAAACATACCCTTGTTATAGTAAATGTAACATTGTAATCTTCGAGAAAACGTGGTGGAGTTTTATAGGTCACCACATAGGAGAGGGTATGACAACATATCCCAATATAACGTATGTATCCTTTACCACCTCGCAAAATTTAATGGTGAGGGGGAAATCGCATCGGATGTCTAGACAGAAGGCTGTTATGAAAAATTATGTAACAAGTGACGAAATGAAGAACATTACAGAATGTAAGATTGTCACGGTAGCCAACATTACCATTTCGTTATACATTGCAGTTAAATTGTTGCTATAAAGTTCAGTTTGAGTTTTATCTGGAATGACCTTCTGTACCAGATAGAAATATGTAACTCGTACTTTATATTCATCATACTTCAAAGTACTATATTCTGATATAGCCGCAAACTAGAATTTCAAAATTCTACTCAATGTGTCTTACGAAATTAACTCTTGACGATTATTTTTTAGCTTTAACAGCAGATTGTCCTTAGTACATCTAATTCCCAATTTAATAAACATTTGATAAATACGAGATAGTTCGGATAGTATCGATCTTTCAAAATTGACTGATCCAAATAATTACATCTTATTTCTCATATTGTATAGTTACTTCTCACTCAAAGCGACAATAGGGTCGTCTTTCCTTGCTATACAAATTCTAATAAATACCCGTTTCTAATGAGTTAATATATTCGAAATGCGAAATATATTCTGTATAAAGAAAACGCATAATCTGAAGGTAAGAAAACCAATTGAAATTATAAGTTATTACTTAGAACGTCTATAGGCTAATTTTTGCTTGTCTAAAAAATTCTAATAAACACGGTTTATAATGTGTTAATATAGTGAAATTTAATCTTCATAGAAAACATGCTATAACCTGAGAATTTTAAAACAAATTAAAATATGTGAATATATGCTGAAAGAAGTATTAAGTTATTACAAATTGTTGATATCGCTTAAAACGGCTATACAACCTTTATAAGTATAGGCTTGGAAAAAATTTTAACTCTAAAGAAGATGAACCTGAAATCTGTAAAACGGATAAAAAATTCCGAAAGAATATAAATAAGAATAGTGTGGTTTATAGGCATAAATATTGAAAGTAAATATACTTCTTTCTACAAATTAGTCCTAATCATTTGCATCTACAGCAATCATTTTTTTTCTATTTAAAGAAACAAACATTTTATCATTTACCTCTACGGGTCTTTATCTAAGTATATGGGATGCTCAAAATCTTGAATAATGTTGTAGCGATTGAGTGTTTCAAAAATAAATGCCTAATAGGAACCTTTAGAGATAAAGATAATGTTCCACTACCCGTATTGGATATTACATTACAAAATTTTAAAAATAAAGAAGCTAAAAAATTTAAAACTGCAAAATAGTCTATTAGCTACAAATGAGAACAGTGTAATTTACAAGAATAAGTTAAATAAGTTTAATAAGTTTAATAAGTTATTAAAAGTTATTTTACTTCTTTTTGCAAGTTTATACTAAATATTTGCCACTGCATCGGAAAATTATTTGCATCTAGGTAGAAAAAATGTTATCCCTTATGGGTATTTATATTTAGGTCTTAAAACCTAGATAATTTTTAAAGTTAAAATATTATTGGGGTTCAAAAATAAACAATTAAAAGGTTTCTTTAAGGCCAATTCTAATGTTCCATCAGTCATAAGGGCTAATACAGCAAAGAAATAAAGTAACAGTTATATAAAGATGTTGAAGAATAAAGTGGGAAAACCATGAAAGATAGTGTGTCGTTTCACATCTCATTACTTCTGTCTGAAACTTTAACCGTTATACAGACCAGAAAACTTCTCTCAGTTAAAGGAGCATTACAAACAGCGAGTAGGATTTAAAACGTATAAAACACTCTCTAGTATTGGTTAAACAAAGTGCTTCGCTCCCAAGGGTAAAGGCTACGGAATAGAATTTGTTTTAAATATACAGTCATTGTGATAAATTAAATACACCGGATACTTATGCATGTCTTTGTAACCAAATTTTATCTATGCATTGTGTCTAAAACCTTTCAAATATAAAAATATTTGATTTTCGAAACCTCGAAACTTCGTCAATATAAGTTATTGTGATTCTTTAAATAGAAAATTCACAATAATAAACATATCACTCCAGTCCCAAATTAGTTCCACAGCCAGACATCGTGCAAGCATGTTCTATTTAAACACACACACACAAACAACACACGCACACATACACACACACACACACACACACACACACAAACACACACACACACACACTGTAACGGTCTGACATACCGTGACAAATAGGAAATAAATAATTTCCCTTTTTTAAATAATAAAGTTGATTTTTAAATTAATCAAGTTTGGAGTTATAAAAATAATAGAGAGTGAAGAATTAAATAAAACCATAAATAGAATAATTAAGCTAAATTGAAAAGTATTAAAGAATAAATTTGTAATAACTAGCTAAATTTGACCATCGGGAGTGAGGCGAAAATTTTCTAAGTGCTTAAAAAAACTATCTTAAGAACCAAACCACGTAGAACTTTCATCGACATTTTAAAAGAACTAGAATAAGCCAGAATAAACATTAGTGAAAACAAAATTTCAAAAACTTAAAAAACAAAAACGTTACAGCAGTTTTAATAAAATAGACATGTTTCGGTGTTCCAAAAATCATAATCAAACTCTGCAAGCTAAAACGGATTCGTTGCCCGACTTGCCTGTACAAGGAATAAATCCAATGATAGCAAGTACTGCAGGCGGGGTGAGGTAGGTTAAATTCACCGCTATATATACTAGGTCTCTAGGACCTTAATGACAGTCTGAAATAAATTTTTAATACGAGGTGCCGCGGAACGCTATGCTGGACCACGAGTAAGACTGCCATCAGGCCAGATGGACCAAACCTCAACGCTTCCGACGTCTAGGACTACTAAGGGATGAAGGCTCCAGACTCAGCCTCCAGGACGCGGAAATGGAGGAAAACCACCACCGACGAACCAGGGATGGCGACTTCCGATGTCCAAGGACCAGGGAATCCAGACGAGGGACTCTAGGACCGGCAGAAACATCTTTGGCAAGTCATTTTCTCTATTCGATACCAATTACGTCAAATTTAGTCAGTTAATTTTATTAAATTCAAACAAATATTCAAGCTTAAACAATGACTTCACTCTTTATAAAAATTAAATAAATTTTATGGCCAATAAAATGAATTTATGTGATCAGAATATTTCAAATGATAAATATTAAACTTACAAAGGGTTTTTGGCCATGAGCCATTTATTTTCAAGGAAATAAGAATTTTTAGAATATTATAAATTTAAAAATTAGGTGTCATAAATACGAATTTACCAATTCAATATAGAAGATAAATTTTTATTATGTGTAATTTTGGAAATAATTTTATGTCTATGTAAATGTAATTGATATATATGGAAATTATAAGATTTTAAAGTATGAGAAACAATAAGTTATTTAGTGAATTGTTTTGTTAATATAATTGTGTTTTATTTGGAAAGATAAATTTTCTTTTTTATTTAAATAAATAAAAATTAAATATGTTATAAAAATCATCAGTATTTGCATTTCATCCTGTGTTGAATAATCAATAAAAACTGTTTAGCTTTTTCCAACTAATATGAAAATGATTATTAAATCAGTAAACAAGTTTAATTAAATTCCATTAATTGATAATAGTTAAAACCTAATGTTTTTAAAGAGTTTCTCTTAACTAACTTCTTTGAGCTAGCCTAAAGATTAGTTGGTTTTTTGTATAAAAGTCCAGAGATTTATCTACTGGCAGATTGTGTTTAAAAGGACACAGGAGCCTTTTAAAATAGGTAATTTAAACACGATCATATTTTGCACGTTCAATTGCTGTCTCTGCAGATCATCATCAGGTGGTAAGACTCTGTGAATATTTTGTGTATTATTTTAAATGTGTTTCTTTCCAGCTGACTATTGAAATTACATGTGTCACTATATTTAGACCCTACATAATTGATAAACCAATTTTGGGGAGTTTATACTTATTTTAAATAGTAGTCAGCGGGAATAGGCTTGTTTTGGGCTTGGCCCTATGGAAATATACACGTAACTCAGGGATTATAGCACAGTTTAACAAGCGGGGTGATTGGCAGATGTTTGGTTGTTTATAAATAAGTTTTTTAATCAACAAAATTTTGGTATTCTGCAAGAAAGGGATATCAACAAATATAGGGGAGGGACGTTGCAACACAGTCACACACACACACACACACACACACACACACACACACACACACACACACACACACACACACACACACTGTAAAGGCCAAATTGAATAGCGCAAAAATATGGAGAGAATGAAATGGAGAAAATACGTATTTAGGCTAAAGTGCCTAGATTTGTAAAAATGTGAAATAAATAAAAAAATAATGTAAAATAGAAAGGTAATAACACCTGTTCCGTTAGACGTCATGATAATATGGGATAGATAAGGTTGGTATATTATTGAAGCAGTCACATCTTATTATAAATCAAATTACTAGATTTACAATTTATGAAACACCTATTTCCTCTTTACGTTGCCCAATAGTTACCAGTTGAGCTATATAAGGTAAATGACTATGAAGGGATTTCTATCTAATGATCGAAACAAGTAATTTCTCTGCCCAGAACGCGTAGAAATAAATTATTAAATTTCGGAGCATTGAATAACTAATACACCATTAGCGGAGTATTTAAGTAGTTACCGAGTACTAGATACCAGTGTATTGGTAATATTTACATCAAAGGCCTTAGAAACTGTTTACCTGTACTTTTATTGGGATAAAAAAGCAGTTAAATGGAAAGAAATAATTTATTTATGGACTTACGATATCCTGCCCACACCTAAGGTTAGAGACAATTTTGAAAATATGTTTAGAGTATTATTTAGGCTTTTACAATTTATGTTATCAAATTTCAATATTTTATCCTTGCTTTGGAAATAACTATATAAATATTTCCAAACCTTTTCTGCTTTCAATCACCCTATAGTAATGTTACAACTAATAAGTATATCACCTTAAACATATGTTGGATTGTTAGAAATAAACAACCCAGTAATGAATAATTTTTTTTACTTTTTTTTAAACACAAAATAAAAAAATAAAAACCCTGATTTAAATTTATACCGTCTGTTTCCATGTAGTGTTGTTATAAGGTTTAAAAAAGGATAAAAGGTTTTCCTGCAAATAAAAAACTTTTGAAAACATCTCTTTTAAGATTTTTCACCACCTATTTCAAAATATACTTCAATTTATTTATACATAGTTTATGCTATAATAAATATTATAATACATCTTATAATATAAATTGGTATTCAGGTTATTTTTTACAAAAGTTAATTGCAAAATCTTATCGTTATTAATTAACATTTTCTACTTTTTATTATTCAGTGAAGCAATAAATCTTATAAGGACACTTTTTTTATTAAAGTAATATTTGTATTTAGCAAGAGAGTTATTTCTATTATATCTATGATTTTTTACTTGCCTCTATTCCTTTGCAGCCTGGTTCAAAGGGTTTACCCTGAATTTGTGTGTCTATGATGTTTACAGGTATTTTCCTAGCCTTCTTTGACAAGCTGTCTGTGTCACCAATTGGCCAAAAAATATATTTCTCTCCTCTTTTACTCTTATAGTAATAACACCCTCATTTTAATAATACACTATTTATTAGACATATTTAAAAATAATATCTTGTTAAAAAAAATTTTATCAATACAAAAATGTAGTAGTAGTAGTAGTGTATATATATATATATATATATATATATATATATATATATATATATATATGTAATTGAGTTTAGAATTACAAATTTCGGTGAAACCCTTTGCAATAAAAGAAAAATCAATGATTTATTAGCCTAAAAACTAGATATCGTTTTAGATTTTTCTTGCCGAAAATTGCATTCTCTCTTTGTAATGATAAATACTTTTAAAATAATAACTGATATGGATAATGAATAATCTTAACTCTTCTTTAGTACTCTAACGTTTCCTAAAATAAAAATAATTTTATTTAAAAATGCCTATAACAAATATCCACTTGTTTAATAATAAAAAGTATGACCCATATGCTAATCTACTATTGGCCACAGAGAATCGATGATTTCGTTTCTATATTACTAGCATCATATTAAAATCATGAGTATGACTGTACTGCGGTTTATTTCCCTACAGACTGTACGTCTCTCTGAAGAGTACTAATTAGTAAGACAAGTAACCGTCGTAGCTTTACTGTAATATTACAAGACATTAAGTCTTCTTCTCTTTGCTGTATCTTATGAAGTTTCTACGGTAATATTTGTAATTTGTACGATGTAATTTCATAAAATAATAGAATGTATTTGTAATTAAGACTAAAAGTTCCAAAAATTTGTTCTGATGCGAAACCAAAATGGCTGTAAAGGGAGAATATTATATTTAAAGACTTTCCCAAAAGTGCCTGCGCTTGATAAAATAAAAATCTTAGGAACACCAACATATTTGAACAATACTTAAGGATCCTATTTTAAAAAATATAAATTTAATTTTGAGGAAGAATTTTATTAGAAATTTATTTTTCATTCATCTTTCATACATTACATTTTTCATTACATTTTTCATAATATTACTAATAGGCACTCGCTATATTACAGATATCTCGCTATATATTATACAGAGGAATATCCAGATTCAATAATAAATTACCGACTGTAAAATAGTATTACAATGATATGTATCAAAAGTTAAAAAATATTTAAATAATATTTACAGAAAACAAGTAATATTGAGGCTAAAATTAATCTGGTTTCAATATTTTTAGAAAATAATAAGTAAGTACTCACCCCAAAATAATGTATTGAAAAAAAAAGAATGCATAAAATTAAGAAGAATAAATTCTTATGTTAATTTCGTTATCTTTAAGATTCTAATTAATATAAAAATTCAATCCAAGCACCTCATTACAATAAAATTACGAACAATACCAAGATTTATTATAATTTTGTGCTTTAGGCTGTCAGATAGATGTATTTTACTGTTTCATTCTGCTCTTGAAAAGTTTTTTTTATTTCTCAATGTTACCTTATAAAATATTTCTAATGGTGAGTTGAAGCAGGTCGTTGACCTTCATAAAGGTTGAAGTGTAAGTAGAATATATACCCTTTTGAGAATTGAGGCTCAGTACCTCTAGGTTCCTAATACCTGCTTCCATCATTCCAGTTAGATTTTTATCAATTTTTTCACATGTCAGTGAATAATAGCCTATTTACAAAATCATTACATCGACTACAGTAAGTAGTCGGTTTAAGTGGGCGTAAAGTAATATTTAAATTATTGGAGTTGGTTAGTTAGACCCCTAGGATCAATTTTTTATTATTGCTGCCGTAGTAGTTATTAGTTTATAGAAATATTTGATTTGTTTTATAAAAATAATAATATTGTTGATAACAGTCTATTACTTTTTTAATTCATGTAATCATTATTAACCTAATTATTATTAGGTTTGACGTAAAACTCCGTCGACAAAAAGTGGTGATACAGATCTCTCTCTCTCTCTCTCTTTCCTCTCTCTTACTCTCTCTCTCTCTTTCTCTCTCTCTCTCTCTCTCTCTCTCTCTATATATATATATATATATATATATATATATATATATATATATATATATATATAGATATATATATAGATATATATATATGTGTGTGTATGTATGTATGTAGGTATGTTTATATAAATGTTTTTTAACCCTAACACCCGTTGTAGCATGTAACCTAGCATACCAACTGGTCGCATGTCGTTAGTTGGATGCATCCATTCCACAATGGGAGGAATCAGAATTTACTAAATATACATTACGTTCATGGATAATCAAAAGATAGTGAAATGAAACAATGAGTTTAATTTTGAGTGAATGGCATGATGAAAAACTTGGCAAAAATGTAATCATTTCATTAAAATAATCTCACCCGGTGGTTGGGGTGTCGCATGCAGATGGAAAGGCAGAAAAAATTGGTGTGGCATATACTTCATCTTCTCTTGCCTACTAGAATCTGTAATGAGGAATGCGGTTTAAAATAATTACTTTACCATACAGTTATATACTGTACATTTGCGATCTTGAAATAGAACTATACAACAATTTAAACTTGGGAAACTGTTTAAATCTCTGACCTAACTTAGTAATAATATATCGCACTGTTGTGCAACCACTGTACGATTCAAAACCTAGCTTTAATCTCAAACTTAAAATCGTTGTTTCACAATATTTCCGTGCAGTAACAATTTTGTAATAACTGAAGTGAAAATTATCAACTAATGGGGAAGCTGTTGAAAATAATTCTTCATAAGTATGTGTTAAGCAAATTCATAAAAAGAACGGGTTCACTCACAAGCTATGAAGTGTTGTAGAGAAAGGATAAAGGATCATCGGGATTTCAATATATCAACTGAAATAATACTTTCACGATGTTACATTTTAACAGTATTGGTATATAGAATAGGGTCTTGGACGCTGATACACTGCCCTATCGAAAGATTTGAGACGTTCTTAATATAATCGAGCAAAAGTATTTTGAACATACACTGAGCTAATCATGGTCTTTGTATATTGAATAAGAGGGAAGATGTGTTTTATAAAAGATATGGGTTTCTATCCGTCAGAAAACAATTTTTTATTTTGATCGTTCCATTATATACTTGAAAAGAAAATTAAATAGGAGAAGTGAACACGAGGAATATTTGTCTAACTTGTCAAGAATATAAACTCTGTTTTTTTTTCTAAAACATTAACTGTACGATTCAGTGCAAAAGTGGGCGTATATACCACCTCAAACATCCTTGCTTTGAACAAGGTGGTTATATTTATTCCTTCCCCATATGTTTGTAATTAATCCTCTCCTCCTTGTACACTTGTTTCTACTTTCTTTACCTCTGCTTTTATAGTTTTTATATTTCCCTTATTTCGTCCAACTGTTACTTCCAAATTAACTATCTTTTTAATTTTCTCATGGATTTTGTTAACCTTTTTTTTTTCTTTCATGTAATTCTATCACTAATTCCATCTACCTCATGTCCATGATTTCCCAAAGATTTTTGAATTCTTGTTCATCTCCCTCTCTTTCTTATTCTCTTTTCAGTTTTATCTCCTTTTTCCTCTTATTCTTAATTCATCTATCTCTCTCACTAATTCCTCTTGTTCCGTTATTCTCTCTTGTCTTTGCTTTTCTTTTTGAATTTTTCTTTCTACTTCATTTTTTGTTTCTCTTTCTTCTCGCTTAATTTTTCATGTTTCTGTTCCTCTATTTCTTTTCATGTTTCTAGCTTCTGTTCCCCCATCATTATAAAAAAACTCTATTGTTACAATTGGGTCTGTGTCTTTACTTTGTCCAGTCTCCATTTCATTATTCTATTATTTACTACCGCTTTTTAAAATTTATCACTCCTATTCACTTTCTATCTTTTTCTATTTATATATAAATTTATTTTATATTGAATATTTAAATTATTATTCAATAAAGTTGTGCTCGATATGATCGTGTTCAGTGTTGCCCCGACCGTGTTTAACTAACGTCTGTGTACTTTATTTGCTTTTGTTACTAATTAACGTTATTTTACTTTTAGATCTTATTTCTTTTCTTTTATATTTTTTACCTTATATGCCCTACAGACGCCACCTATATAGTATCATTACCTAATTATTTTGTTATATTTCTTGTAATATAATTAATACATATATTACTTTAGTTTTATTTAGTTGAAATAAATATTTTCAGTTTCAATTTTATGAATACTAATAACCTATGCATTATGATTTAAAATATATTTAATTTATATTTTTTAACTATGTCTCATTATTCGATTTAACTCTGTCTCCATTCGTTTACCCGATGTTTGGCCTACTATACAAGGATTGAGCCACATCAGTCGGACGCCATACTTTTCTCACGGACCTTTACCCTTTGTTGCCTTTTTCTAACAATTCTCCGGCTGACTCATCTACTTTACTCCAATTACATCACCTTGTTAACCACCCCTTGTCCGCAATAAAGTAAAGGGTTATCCCTCGACTCCGAACCCTGTTTAGAAACCTGTAACTCAAATAATAAACTTCTCAGGAGAACCTACCTTTGAATTTGTTACAAAAAACAGTTAGTCTCCTATAAGTAAAATCTTTAAGAGACACTCTTGACCCTAAGATTTTAATTGGTTACTCCGAGAGCTTATTTTATCCTAAATGAAAAAAAGTTAATTGGAAAATATAGATGTTTTATTTAATATCTGTATTTGTTACTTAATAGTTCGTGTACATTAAGAGAAATTTGCTTCTTTATTTTATATAAACTGAAATAACAGTAACCTACCTATCATCAATCAGGTTAACAGCGTAGAATATGTCTTCTTATTAGTTCTAACTTATTAATAATACATACATACCCCATTCTTTCATGATAATATCAAAAATCCTAAAGAATCCTAACTTATTCTAACATCTAACCAATTACGTTTATCCTAAATAAATTTACAGATTAATTTGTTTACTAAAGTTAAAATTTCAAATATATCAGAGCCTTTTTATCATTTAACCATTTTAAGGTTAACCTGTTTACTAACAATAGGCTATGCATTATAACACATTTTTCCTTTAACTCAATAATTTTAACAGTTATCTGATATTAACAATTAATGTTTTCTATCAGTTATTTAAGAATAATGCCATATTGATTTTGTTACACAAAATTAAAACCCTGCTTCCAATGTCAGTCAAGAGGTTGAAGTGAAAGTAAATGTAGAATGTTTAGAATATAATTTAGGTCTCCTAAGAGAGGTTTGTCTCCCTTAAGCTATTCAATTTTTACTTAATTATGACTTGAAACTATTTTATTTTGAAATAAAGATGTATTAAAGAGAACTATAAATTGTTTATTTAATCTTTTACGGCTGAAAGGAAAGGTATCTTCCAAAATTGGTTGGTTCTTAGGCATAGTCCATTCCTTTTTTGAAGTTCCGATGTCTTCTGTGTCCAATGCTACTACTGTGAAATTCTCTAAGCCTAGCGTTTAGGCATTTCCTTGGTCGAGATGCTATTGGGCATTTGCCAAAATATCGTTTTACTTCCATGTTACATCAAAGCACTATTTCATGTTGTTTTACAACATATTTGCACTTTAACGCTGCTCGATGTTAAAACACCTCTGCTCGTTGTGGCACCCTAATCTTCATTTCTGGCATCACGCCCAAGGGAAGCCATCGTCTCCAAAGCCAAAATTCCTCCGTCACACCTTCGTTGTGGATTTTACCACCAATGGGAACTCTGTTGCATAGGAAACCACTTGTGTTATTTATAATCCCCACTCCATTCTGCTTGTATTTACTTAATTCATTTCTTCTCCATTTTCATTAAAGTCTTTTATTCAATACAATGTCTAGATTTAATTTTTAATCTTTCGTTTTATTAATTTAATTGTCCTTATTTCTTCAAATGTATTTATAAATTTACTGTTCTATCCTTATATCAATTTACGGCTTCAGCACTAATTACTCGAAGTGGCAAGATCTTATAAACACTCTCTCTCTCTCTCTCTCTGTCTGTCTGTCAGTCTGTCTGTCTCTCTCTGTCTGTATGTCTGTCTGTCTGTCGGTCTCTCTCTCTCTCTCTTTGCCTCTGTCTCTCTCACTCTCTCTCTGTCTCTGTCTGTCTCTCTCTCTTCTCTCTCTCTCTCTCTCTCTCTCTATCTATCTATCTATCTATCTATCTACCTATCTATCTATCTATCTATCTATCTATCTCTTTTTCTCTCTTCCTCTCTCTCTCGCTCTCTCCCTCTCTTTCTCTCCCTCTCTCTCTCCCTCTTTCTCTCTCACTCCCCCCCCTCTCTCTCTCGTCTTTACCGAGTCCAGTATAACTTTATACTTTAGAGCCTAATTTAAGCCATACAAATTTAGATTAAGAATAATATTAGTACATTTTAAGAATTACAATTTCCCCTATTTCTGTCTAAGATATTGTACTTATATTTCTTTGTCTTGTAATAATTATTTATTCATTCATATTATTTTGAAATTTAATTAAGATTACTTGCTTTGGCCGGATTCCATAATCTAAACTTTTACCGTTCAATATATACTTGTCGATTAGGCTTTGGCCAATTTAGGAATATTTTTGTTTCTAATATATTTTATCACTAGCAAATTGTCTAATTTAGAACTAAGTAAATAGGCTTACATTCCTTTTTTCCTACATTTGCTATTATTATTTCATTTAGTTGAACTTATTCAAATATCAGGCACATTTGCCTTTTCCCAAATTCTATACTATTACCGTTTTTCTAGCATTGGTATATATGGCGGTTGCACTATGAATGTCCTATTTCTGTTTAATCCTACTTTTTCTCAATAAACAAATACATCATTGACGCAACCATTCTCCTAATCCCTATATAAAATATGAGTAGTTCAGGTTAGCTACACAACTATCCTTCAATATATCGCATCAATTAATTCTATCGATTAAAATTTTAATTGTTACTGTTGCTCACAGTTGAATAGTAATCACACTAATTAACGATCTGCATCAATTGAGAATAATTTTACCACATAGAGATCTAATGCGAGGTAAGAAAAGGCGATTGTCTGATGCTTAGAGATCTAATGGCTAGTGCCTGATTGTGTGGGTTGCTAGAGTATTTAAATGCAAGATTACCTTACGTACGACAGTTACTGACGGACTTGGTAAAGTAACATATTCGTTTATCTCCTCTGTAGCCATTAAGTTATGAAAGCTTATCTACTGCTGTATAAATATAAAAGTAGCTTTAAAAGCTCTTAATGTATTTTTAATAAACTATTTAGTGAATTTAAAAATTTCGAAATTAAAATTAAAATAACAGTTATATCCCTTTTTAATAAAACGTTTTTAAAATAAAAACTATCTAATGTTAAGCGTTTTAAAAACTCTCCTCAATATGAAAACTCATATTAAATTCTCCGAAATTTATTTCTTCTTCATAAATAAAACTTTCAAAACTAGCAGACAATATGTTTTGGTCGGATACAATTGTGAAATAAAAGCCTTTGTAAAAATCTAGTAAATACTTAAAATACCAATATATAGATATCAATATAAAATATAGAAACATATCAACACAAAATTTAAATTGGCATTTGGTAAACAAATATTACATTTTGAACCAAAAAAGTTCCTACTACAATAATTCGCTGTTTGTAAACGAACTGCACTTCATTATACGAAACTCTTAGGAGTAGATTAAATCTACTCTTACGATATTTGTAAACAGCATTACAATTGAAGGAACATAAGTGTCTGGCGCCAAGTTTATTTTGGCTCTGTCCCAATTCTTGTAGAAATTCAACAACTACCTTGTATCGCAATTGGCTGTCGGTTGCTTCGTTCTAGGAATATCGTTTTTATTAGCTCCCACTTGTTTTTTGTTTAAGATAGATAAACAAGTACAACACGTAAAACCTAAGAAAAACATTTTCATTTATTGCTCTCCAGGCGATATCTTTTTAAAGATCATAATTATGATGATCATAATCATCATAAAGATCATAATCATAATTAAGATCATATTATTATTGATGAAAATGTTATAATAAATATTTATGTTATGAATGTTATAGTTTTAATAGAATCACCATGATTAACCTAATTGTAATAACATTGCATATATATTCTAAGGAAACGTGATGTTACAACAATAATTACCTTACACTGGATAATAGTTCTTGTCTTTTATTATGCGTATTTTACCCGCATATTCCTCATGGTTTCGGATCTTTTTTCAGAGACTTTAATACAAAACGTTTTCCACGGCATCCCTACAAAGAACAGAGCAGACCTTCTATAGTAATAACTATAGCGGATTACCCATAGAAACCTATAATTAGTATTTACAGCGTGACGACTCTGTAGTTTTTAAATAGATTTTAATTATTATTTGTTTCTCTAATCCTCTACAGGGATAATTTTTTCCCAGCATATTATCTGTTAGACAACAAAGGGTCTCCATGAATAACCAAATTGTAATAAACTTGCATATATATTTTGGAGAAACAAGATGTTTCAACAATTACCATACACTGGATATAAGTTCCTTGTCTTTTATGATGAATATTTTGTCTGTATATATCGCATGAATTGACACATCTTATCAGACACTCTCTTATAAAATATTTTTTCACAGAATCCCTCCAGAGAACAGAGTAAGCATTCTATACTAATAACTCTAGCGGAGTACCACTGGATAACTGAAAAACTACTATAGCTTCGCAACCAGCGGTTTTCTAAGTGATTTTGAAAAGTTAAGAACTGTACGTAAAAAAGTGAATTGTTTCAGCTCGTTTCGTTTAAAATATTGTTCTTAAAAATGCATAATCCGGCTTTCATAACGTGTTTACACTAAAATGCATTCAAAACGAAGACTTTTTACTTGACTTAACTGAGTTACTTCTTTGTTTTGGTCGGGAATACTATGTAGGAATTCAGATCGTTTTGATATAAAAAAAAACATTACATCCATACGTCACCATACTTCACTTATACGGTAGCTCTATTTTACTTCCTGATAGTTGGAAACTTTACCTAATTAGTCAGGAAAACACATCAGTTTATGTAATCATGTGGACCTTTGTAAGATATGCATGTTGAGAAAATAACGCCATTGTTCTCTGCGTATTGAATACTAAGACTAAACCCGGAACAAGAACAATCTCGCCTATGGGGAACTTTGTGGAAAACGGACGAAGAGAGGCAGTAAGAGACTTGTATGTTGGGCGATTAATAATAACAAAATAACTTCTTTACAAAAATAGAGAGAGATAACAAAGTATCTTATTGTGTTACCTATTACTTTAACCGTTTATAACTACTTGTATTATGTTTACAGCTTGAAATCGAATTTCCTTCATATCTAGACATTATATTCAGCAAATACCCATGATTCATTAGGCCATGGTTGGTGTCAATATGTCACAAAGTAATACGATCATGAGAGAAAAGGAATTCAAATCAGCCGGCCACTTGAGGTTACCTGATTTTAGTAAATTTTAAAATATCTTTTATGGATCTATTGAGAGTTTGCTTAGTAGACACGCCTTCAGGTACGTGCTTAGGTCTAGGTAGAATAAAGACTATTAAAGGAAACATAACTAGCAGGAAAACTGTAACGAAACCTACATTAGAACTGCTGACTTAATAATGTCTATCAAAGTTCAATTGTTTATTTACATGGAGACATAATACAAATAATTCTTTCACTCCATTCTTCAACGATCTTTCAATAATATTATACTTACTCCAAGTTCTATATAATCTTGGGTTTCTAAATGATTAGTTTATTCTAATAACTTATTATATAATACTATGGGGATCACATTTATATACGGCTTGGCATTGTCACAGATCTAATGAATATTATTAATTTTTATATAATTTTTAAAGATATTATTTATTCATTTTTATAATGTTTTTACCTAGAAAGAGGTTTTAATTTTATAAATCGGTCTGTTTATTTCGAATACACTGACAAAGGTTTATCTACAATAAATCTTACCAATGTGTTTAAAATATTTTTTTAGAATCCAATTCCAGTATTATTACTTAGAGTTAAATGTTTTTTTCCCTAATTATCTAACACTTTACCTTCCAATAGATGAAATTCGTGTTTTAAATATATTGTTCACTTTAATTACATAATATATTTTCATTCACTACCATTGACCCGATGTTTTCCCAACAGTGAAGATTGTCTACCCGGTTAATAAGTGGAGAAAGCCGGAACTTACTGGATGCTAAATGTATTTTTCAGAGTAAACACTTGTTTACCTCAGGTTGGTAGTTGTATTAGAAAAAAGTGTTATGGTTGTTATTATGGAAGTAAAACGTCGCTTTATTTGAAGTTATAGTTCGGAATCAAATTGCGAATAAAAATAGACAAATAAAATATTCAAGAATCTATGTATAATCACAGCTATATGCTGGATAACGTTGATGTGGTGACTTCAGCAGTCTGAGATGACTTGATAAACAACAAAAGGAAGATATAAAATTTCAAAATTATACTATAATAAACCATGTAAGAAGTATACCCTAAATGTAATGAAGAAGAATCAATAATACAACTATAATGTACCCAAGTTATGATTTTACAATTGCTAATTTAAAACAATAATACAAATTATATTTAAAAATGAAATTTATTGTAGCCATGTATATAAGAACAAACTAAACCGTCCTTCCTTATAACTAACTATTTCAGCTCTACTGTATTGTTGCCATTAATATTAGTCAAATGGTTTTTTCTGACAGAACAGAAATGCTTTTCATTAAGAATTTGTTTATTTATGGTAAATTATGTATACCATAGAATTAATGAATTTATGGACATAAATATAAGTCAACTCAAAATAATAAAATATAAGTGAAAGTCACTATTAATTTCTAAACATATTTATACATATCATTTAAATGTTTTACTAGTTACGCTACGCTCAGATAGTAATGTCCTTTATATAAAAAATCGATTACTGTGAATTGATGTTGAATTTTAATCAGTTGTTTAAAGAATTTTTTTAAACAACTTTTATTATTTTAGTTACAAAAATAAGCTAGTAAATAACGATGAAAAGGCGCTTTTATAGAAGTGGCTTTTCTGTTTGAATCATTTGCCTAAAAACATGTGTGAGTCAAATATTTTGTTATAACAATTTGAGAAAGAGATTTGTATACGATTTCTATAGGTATATTGTTTTATATCTATATCCCCCAATATAAGTACTGAAGTTCCTTACCAGAGATCGTTGATCTAATGGCTTCTTTTTGTTTTAACCATTATCTCTGTGAAATACACGAAAGTGTAAATTTATTAACCATATTAAAGCAGAAAACAATCGAAGCAGTATGGTGTTTCTACAGCTTTTTCTGAAGGACTAAATAAGTTAGTTTAACCATTTAGTTTTGCTTGTCGATGAGTAGTTTTAAAAGTAGGCTATATAGTCGTTGCTTCGAAATTGCTCAAACTAATTGAATATGTGGATAGAATGGTTAAAACCTTTGTATGATATTCACCCCCTAAAGAGGAGTTATGCTTTAGAGACAGACTTAGGTAAGTCTCAAGAGGATTTCTTACTCAAACACTAACAGTGGGGGAGTTTATTTTCTACTTACATGAGTCCATCCATTAAACGTCCCTCAGGAGGAGGTACAGAATACAAACCCTACGCACGTAGAGAATTACGTGAAATATGTTTTTCTCTATTTGAAAGCTGTAGTTCTTGAATTATTTATCTCACGATTACAGCCAACAAATCTAAACAACATCTTTAAACAAATCTTTGTTTGTGTTTGGCTGTGTTTAAATCAAAATGATAGTTAAATTTGTAGTTGAATAGACACAAGCAATAACGTATACCAAACGGGAACTGCTATCGTAAATCAGAGCTTAGAAAATAAAATAGTTTTTTTACAAGATAAGACTACAAACGTAGTTTCCTTCCAGTAATACTTTATAGGTATTTCGGGAATAATACTTCTTTGTTGCTAGATTGTTTTACCATAATAGCTACATTTACTGAACATGATATTTCCCATATTGTAACATATTGCTAATAGGTTGCAGTGAACATTGTTCACTGGATAATGCTGTTTCTTGTTTTTTTTTTTTTTATTCATGTTGAAATTTTTCAGTAAAGGGATTTGTTTTTTTTTTTGTTTCAGGAAACCTGGAAAAACTTCTCACGAAATCTTAATTTTTAAAACATTTTTTTAAAAATATTGTTTACATTTAGTTATATATTTATTTCTAACTACATAACAAAGGCTGATGTTATAAAAAAAAGTCTTCTTGAGAAAAGTATTAGTGTATAAATAGGTTTTATTTTTGAAATGTTTTATTTATAATACCCAATGTCTATTAAATGTTCAATCACAAATTATTGATATAAAAAATATACTTGGTTTCTTTTAAATGTGCAATCTCACACTAATCTGAATTGAGCCTAACCTTAAATGTCATATAACATTAAAACCATATTTTCATCATTTAACGTTTCATTTGTATTAACAAAAACGAACAGCATACAACAATGTCTTTATTAGATTGTATAAATAGTTTAATGGTATATCGAGAATCTCTATCTCGAGTCCGTTCTCCAACCTTTAAAATATTCTGTTATTCCATAAGTTATGTGTTTTGAAAATAACACTTTTAATTTTCTAGAATAATATTTCTTTTTTACCAATTGTTTGCATGACACCTTCGTTCATCGATAGTAACTAGGTTAGGAGTAAAGCTTAAAACAAGGTTATTCCTTTTATCTTATCTTACTAACACTTCATAACAATGCGTTTCCAAGGTATAGCCTACCCAATCCTCGAATGCCGTAAGCTGAGCTCTGGAATTACAGTCATACGGATGTTATCCGGTGTAATTATATATATATATATATATATATATATATATATATATATATCAAAATGCATACACACGTATATACCAACTATGATTTAATGTTTTCATGTGTACGTAGCATGCAGCATGTACTTCTTTGCTAACGTAAAATACCTCTTCATGCTGTTCACACAGTATGGGCTTTTCGTATGGTTTCCGATAAAACGCATTCGTAAAATACCGGAGTGCTCTCAAAATTTTATATAACCAGCTTTTATTCATGTGCATTTGTTTTCTGTAAGCATAATCAATCCTCATTATAGATAAGTAGAAACCTTTTTGTCCGAAAAAGCTACCAGATACATTTAGCTAACATAATTTCTGATAGAATAACTTACCGTAGTCTAATACTGTACATGTGTACATAGCTACGGGATTGTCAAAAAATTCCATACAGATAAGTCTGCCCCTTAGGTTACTTTTACCAATGAATATAGTGACGCCTTTTATCTCAGCATTACATTTGTGAGGACATTCAATAATAGCAAATGAAGACACTTTTTTTCAGAAAGACGTACATTTTAAAAGATTTACTTTAGGTTTTACGTAAGTCAATTATATGCGAAATTATATTTGTAGTTGATATAATGCACATTTAGTAAAACAAAACCAAAAGCATAAATGAATTAAAGTGAAAGAGTGTAAATTTGCTTGTGAATAAATGACTTCGATCTGCTTTATCACCCTCTAATGAGAAATACTGCCAGAATACTGTATTTCTTTCTTATATGTAAGTGTCAGAAAATGATTTATTATAGCCTATTCATAGCCCCTAAAAGCGATCCCGTTTGGTATGCTGGTTGTATACCAATTCTTGAGACTTGTATAATGATGTTTTACTGTTCATTGGTAGAATTGGCACCTCTATGGAATTAATCCTTTACGCTCAATATACATTAATTTTCTGTAATATCCGACTTATTGGTATAATTTTGTGTAGGAAACCATTTGCCAGATAATCACGAAACAAACAAACCAATTTATAATATTACAATTTCTTTCTTGAAACAAATATTTTAAACCAAATAAATAATGTCTTTATTACAATAAATAAAAATAACTGTTAAATATATATATATAGCTTGTCTCACAATGCCAAGCTGTATACGAATGTGATCACTATAATATTGATGACTATGTTATTAGAACAAAATAATCTTCAACATTTTATCGAACTATAGTAAGTATAATATAAATGAAATATCAATGAAGGTCGGAGTAAAAACATTATTTGTTTTCTATCTTTATAAAAAAAAACATTAAACTTTAAACGATGTTATTTATTCAGCAGCTCCAATGTAGCAATCGTTACATTTTGCTTGCTAATAATGTTTCCTCTAATAGCTTTTATTTCATCCGGACCTTAACACGTACCTCAAAGCGTGTCTACTATAGTAAACTCTGAATGAATCAATAAAATGATGTCAACTGTTTTAAGTAAAACTAATATTAGGTTACCGGAATAAGCTGGAACATTTGAATTTTCTTTTCTACATCTCTGTCTCCTGATGATTTTAATAAATAAAATAAATCCTGTAATTATTTTTGTTAGGTATCTGTCTTTTATTTTATGAAAAAATTCAACTAGTAATGGTATATAAGTGCATCTGTAATTACTGAATATAATATCTAAATTATAATAAACCTAAATTTCGTACTCTAGACATCACTCAAGTAGTTAAAAATGGTTAAGATAATAGGTAACACTATTAAAATCTTTCTAGTCTCTATATATTTCTCTGTAGAGGTTACATTGGTATTAATAATCGCCTAACATACAAATACAATACTTCGTCTCATCCTTCGGGATTTCCTTAAAAGTTCCCCTCAGGCGAGATTGTTCTTGCTTCATGTTTGGTTTTTGCAATCATTTTATTAAATCTGTCTCGCACATCTACAACATAAACAAGCTCTTATCTTTTACTGCTCTTACTAGTTTTATTTCAATATGCAGAGAACAGTGGCGTTTATATCTAATCATGCATTCCTTATATATGTCCACATGTTTACATAAAGTGACGTATTTCGTAGACTAATTATCTAATGTTCACAGCTTCAACTAAGATAAGTACAAGCGTGTGTGAAATGTAACTTTAAGGGGTATTGTTTCACTTCTATATCAACTTTACACCCGGTTTAGTATATTTGTTAAAACGTTCTTCTTGCATTCAGATAAAAGCTAGTAAATTATAAAGAGTTGCTTTTATAAAGTGCTATTTGTTAAGGTAAGTTGTTTATTTTAAGCTAATTAGGAAATGGTAACCTTAAGTAGGAAGTTAAGCCATCTAGGGTCAATGTTCACAAGTTAATAATAGTTTGAAAGTATACATAATTTAGCACAAAATGTAAAATTCGTGCAGACTTTACATATCTCTATGTATACTGTACACATCAAAATAATTATTCTAATAATTTTATATGTGACACAAAACATTTTTTCTTTTTATTAATGAATATGATACTTTTAAGCCAATCCCATTAAAAATAATGTTCTGGCAACATTTCGTTAGATATTCAATATGTACAACATTTCTTCAATAAAACAACTTACAAAGGGTTAATAGTAAATTTTCTCTTGTTAAAAACGTTCTGGTTACTTAACAGTAAGTTCTTCTGTTTAAATGTTTTTCTATTGGTCCTAGGTAGAGGTTTTATATTGGCATTCTGGATTAAGAAGAACAATTTTCACAATCCAAGAGATACCTCTTTACTATATACATTCTTGGACACTCTCAATTCTGGCCTGAATTTTAGATCACGTAGAGGCTAATAAAGGAGTAATAAATACACCCATTCTCTTAATCTCCTTTCTAACGTTAAATGAATGATTTATTACCTACTTTACTTTTGATTTTTCTAATAATCATTTCCAGGTTTAGATGATTATAAAAGTCACATTTATAGCTTATTTAATATACGCATTGCTATTGTTTCGTGTAATGGCGTAATTGGTAGATATTCATAATGGAAAATATATTTTTAAAGGGCTACCAAATTGTTACCGTTAAGTCGTAACGATTTATTTCATCGTAAGGAAAGCCAAATTTAGAGCTGGTAGTGTGATAAAACTTTGCATTTAGTTAAGTAAATTATAGTGGCATTAAATAATTTAAGCTATAAATAGCAAGATGTATAAATATGTTCTTTATATAATGTAAGCAAAATATATTTGTTGAATTGAGATTAAACATTTAACTATATTATCTTTATAAATAAACGTGAATTAATACATCATTGTACATCGTGATATAAATACATCATGCTCCACCTATGTTATGTTTCAAAAACATGTAATGTATAAACCTAAATAACTATATTAAAAAACCTGTTTAACAACAAGAAGTTGTAAACAAGGACTATACTGAAACATTTGGGAAAGAGACAGTAACACAGATTTGGCCCCTTCATTAGTATTATTCTGCCTTCGTACAAGCCTTAGTTACTTAATAAAACGTAACGGTTTTTAAAAACGTAACGCCATTTGGTTGGCAAAAGCATATTAGGCCTATTACTTTTGTAATTTTGAATCTAAATTGTAAACACAATAGCACCTCAAATAGGTATCTTGAATAGCTATTTAATTTAACGTTACCGTTTAATTTTTAAAGCTACTTGTTGCACTCATCTTCAAATAACTGAATAAACTATAATTAAATGATACCTACCAAGTGAATACGTAAGGGCTTACTTGCTCAACACGTTTAGAAAAAAACGTTCCTTGAAGGAAGCAAAGGATCTATATAATTATTATGAGTAGAGGATTTGCTTCGTAAAAGGAACCAATGCTTCGAAACGCGTCAGCAAGTAAGCCCTTACGTATACACTTAGGTATCATTTAATTAATATTTATGTTTTCCACCTGTGATGTATTAAATGCAAAAACAGGTTAAGAATAGTTATTAACCCACGCTAACACTGAAATATTATAAATTACTCAATCGTTAAATAATGCTTACTTTCCTTTTTTTTCTTTGGAAAAGATTTCGAAGAGTCCAAAAACTCTGGTATTTATTTTTAGTTACAAAAATAGTAATATTAGAGCTACATAGTTCCAAATGAGATGGTTAATACTCAAAAGCTGAAGAAAAATAAGTCTTGAACGTTTTTGCTGTTATTTTCTTTAAATAAAATGTCTTATTTTCTTTGATACTCTTCAAAACTCTCTGTGATAGTTACTCGTAATTCGTCGAGACCAAACTTCGATGATCATCCAATTAAACTGAAGTCAGAAACAAACGTTTTTGGGTGATTTCCGTTGCTTAATAATATCTTCTCCTCTAGGGAGCTTTATGCCTTTATTTAGTTTAGACATAAGAGAATTTTTGATTGCCAGAAGATAAATAGAAAATGTTAACAAACACTACCTCAGGGAACGTCGACAGAGAATATAAAACTGAAAAATATAGAAGGCAATTCTCAGTGAATAAAGTTTGTAATATTACAGTGTTTAATCAGTGGCGAACGTATTAAAGGGTGCGAGATCTTCAGGGATATTTTCAGTAAATAGCTAGCATTTATGTAAACAATTTGGTTTTGTTTTTTATAATTAAAAATTGATTTTTTATTGGTATTAAAAATCTTTACTTTTAAAGCGCGTAAATATGCCACGTAATTAATTACAGCACATGAGCCATCACATTGCCAGGTGGAATCAGCACCTGTGATTTACTAAACCTGGCAATTTATGATACTAAACGGCATTGGATGGTTTCTGTCCGGTTATTGCAATCTAATACTAACAGACAATGCAATGTGTCGGCTTCTACACAATATATGTACCTGCCTAAGAATTAAAAGGAAATATTATATTTAGTTACTTTATATCTTGGATTATGATTTTAATAAAAACGTTTCAACACATTATATATTGCACTAAATATCCTACTAACACGATAAGTTAAAGTTTCCATTATCTCGTCACGAAACCTATCCATTTAACTAGATCCATTTGAAGATTTCGACTTTGTTACATCTCATAAAACTCTCACGTCACTGTATTTATTTATACTGTCTGAAAAGTTTGTATATAAATATAACACCTTTAGTACTAAAAACGTAGGTTAGAGTAATATCGTGTAAGGTGTATATAGATGCATTATTGACTCCTATATATACTTCAAACAAAGTTTGAAATACAAAGTATTTCAGTAACTTCGTAATTAAATATAATTAGTCAAATACAATATTCATTTAATTTGTATAAAATGTAATTTTAGGAAGAATTTCTATTAATAATATCTTCGTAATTCAAGTCTTTACCATCGTGCTTAAAATATATTCGTTTAACACACGCCTTTAATAACGTGTTATTATTAAACCTTCTAATACGTCAAGTTTCTGTGGTTATTAGAAATTTTATCATTGGATAGAAACTTATCGTGCAGCTCCTAGATATCTATATTTAACAAAAACTAATATAGTTAAATACAACCCATGTAAGAAAATACCAACCCCAACTCTGTCGCTGTTTGATTTTAGAGGTTCTCCTTACTAAAAGGTAAATGCATTGACAATTTTTGTTAAATATATAAAATTATCAGTAGCATATCCATATTTCTACCTAACCATTACATTTTTCACGTCCGCCTAACTTGTTCCTTTTCACGTTACATTTAAATATATGTTATAAACGAACTAGATAACAAACAATCTATTATTATAACGAAAAGTATTGATCAGATCGATATTAAAATAGACGTGTTAAAGGATCTTGATACATTTACCACATACAATATTCCTTTTAATGACTAGGGTATAGAGGTATGTGATTTACGCATTCAGAACGACTGACATACATTAATCGTTGACTAAATTAATCGTTTAATAAAATTCATGCTTTCAATATTGAAGCAAAATGTCAACTGAACCGTAAATAATACGCTTTCAACCTAATAGGTTAATACTTAGTTAACCATTGATATTTAATTATTGTATATAATTTTGAAATTAATAAGCTGTCAGACGCAAGACCATTGTATTTCTTATCTAAAATTTTATTCATCTATTTATTAAGGTATTTAAGGTATGCTATTTTTATTCTACTAGCAAGGCAATCAGCTAGGCCTGCATAATATCACATATTATGACAAAACAATCTCTTTTATTAATTTATTTGTGTAATAATTTACTACTTTTTATTATTCTAATTAGACGAATTTGGCGACATGAATTTTTGTGGTGTAGGGTGTTTGCATAGACCACCAATTTTCAAAATATTAAATGTTTTTTTATCAAAGTATTGTTGTTACAGTAACAAAACCAAACTAACCCGATCTATCAGATTAGTTTTGTATTCTAGAGTTAGTTATAGTGAATGGAGAAAATGTAATGCATCATCATATACAGGAACCCTTTGTTTTACCACGCCAATTTAGATCCATCAAAAGAGCCTACAGATCTCATAAAAGAAAGGGGAGCTACTTATAGCTAAAAATACTATAAAAAAAAAAGATTTAATAGGAAAAAATGTATGCAATGAGAAACCTTATTATACCCTAAAGTAAGCCTTATAAATTTTGTAAGTCGATATCAGTAAGGACACCTGCAACTAAAAAATTGTAAAAATATTTTAATGTCACGTTATTGATTTGATCAATACATACATGTACCACCAGTTTATGTAAGAATGGTTCAACCTGAGAATTTCTAGGAAATTTAACAAAGGCCAACTGCGAGCTTCCAAACTGAAAACTCCAAGCAATTAATATAGAGTAAATATACTTTTTTTTTTTATTCTGTACCATTCTATACTATTTTTCGCACATATAAGTCTAATGTTTATAGTTAAACATCTATATATTTCATTATTAAAATTAATTTATATGAATTTTTTTCTATTTTCTATTTTTACAAATTTGTATATTGTAAGGGGTTATCATCCGTTGATATGGGCCAATCAATAAATTGTGCACTGAGATAATCCAAGCGAACCCTTCCTTCCACATTCACACCCTTGCGCTCTCGTCTCGATGCCCAAGGCCACCTACGTTTGTTTTGCCACATTTACAACAACGTGTTAAAGGAGAGCGTACGTCTACTTTGTTAGCTTTAACTTTGTTAACGTTATGATATGTCTTGTATTTTATTACGTTAGGTTATACGGTTTTTACAAAAATAAGCTGCCTAAGATATCTTTACAAATTAATTTAAATATAGTTTTATATATTTTCAAAATACATGTAATAAGTGACCGAGTGTTTTATTAAATTATTATATGGCACATTTTTTTAGATATGTGGAAATGATAAAATGAGACAAATCACAGGTATCACTGATAAATGGTTTGCTTAAATTTAGGAGTAAGGAAGAGAACAATACCATGAATTTTAATATAACTGTCTCTTCTCTTTCCCACCTCTTTACCTTTTTAATTTATATATAAACTCCAAATAACGTGGTTAACGAGCCACGTACTTTTTTATCGATATGTTTATGTTTTCATTTGGAAAATACTAGGTCATTCAGATTCACTGACAGCCATCAATCATTGCCTACTCAAACTAATTACAGCATCTTTACTGTCTCAGAATGACAACTAAACGAAATTAAGGCCCAATTAAATTGCTCTCAACCCAGATAATAGAGTGTTTTGATTTTACAAGAATGTATCTTATTAAAGGTAAAATTATTATAAAAATATCTTTTATTTACTTTTTACTTAGAAAACGATTTTATTTCTACAACATAAAACAATGGTACTATGTACGAAGTAATATGTGCAGGTTCTTTACTATGTTCTAAAGTATGTGTATCGCTCTTTGAACATAAAGGGAATTTTTTGTTCTTGTCGGGAGGGATCCATGATATTTTTTTTTATAACTCTATAACCCAGATCCCTAGCCTTCGAAACACGCCCAGCCCTCCTGACAGCCCTCCTATAGCGAGCTTCGTCCGTTTAGGACGCTCTCAGTTCTATAAAAGTATATGAGATGATTTAAAGTAATGTATTAAATTGATGTGAATTTTCACAAAGTGTTTTATATATAAAACGTTTAGTTTATCTATTTTTTATTGATATTTCAGATTTCTTAATAATTTAATGAACTAAACTTAAATTCCGCCAATTAAGACAATAGATAGATTTGTAAAATATTCACAAAACTTGCATTAATGAAGGAGAAAATTGCCATTTGATTAAACGTTCGATTGAAAAAATAACAGTCCAGATAAGTTGACTATTGCTGTTTTATTTAGATGTAATTACCTAAAACGATTTTAAAACTTTATTCGCTTCAAGAAGATTTCAATGAGATATTTTAAGCTTCTGTCAATATTAGGGATACGAAATCTAGATCTGACTGTTAAATAGGTTTTATTTGGGTGAAAATTTTAAACATTAAAATGATTTCGGAAAATACTATTGGAAATATTTAAACAACTAATTATATTGTTTATAAACAATATATAATTATGTTTAGCAACAAAATTCCCAACGCTGAAGGAATATAGAATAATATATACATACATATATATATATATATATATTTATATATGGAAATTTAAATATACTACAAAATATTTCTAAAACATATTATTAAAAAATACATCTTACAAAATTCCGACAACGCAAGTAATAATAGATTCATCAACAACCACAAAATTTAAATGTTTATAAAAAATGTTTATAAACAAGTTATGATAAAACGAAACAAAATTAAATTTGGCTTAACCTTAAAAATTTCATCCAATTTAAACTTTAGTTCTAATTAAAAACAAGGATAGTTTTTGCACATAATATCAAGCTTCTTAAAGTATGTTTTAGGCTTTTTCCCACCTTCACTTCACTTGATAGTATAAAAGTATAAAAATCTTCCCATGTGTTAACATTGGAAAAATTTGTCACTAATTTTTTTTCTGTTCTAATTTCCACGGAATTTGTGCCCTTTGCTAAAATAAAACAAATATATATGTATGTGTGTGTGTGTGTGTGTGTGTGTGTGTGTATTACGTTAATACATATGTTGAAAATTGCAATACAAAGTATTTATAAAACATGGTTTTGAAAATATTCGTCTCAACTCTTTCCCTTATTTACAACGGATGTAGTAAAATTAATCACCAACAACAACAAAATAAACCCAGAACAAAAGCAGGGTAGATGGATTGGAAATCACTTCTACTACTACTATTGCACTGCACATTACAAAACATTTCGTGCAGAAAGCAGGCGAAAACGTTTCATAATTTGGAATTGATCAAAAATCTCCCTAATTACTACAATATATAATATTATAACTGCATGACGGCTAAACGTTTCATTATTTATACACATTGTAGTAATATGCTTCAAGTGAATATTGGCTGTAGATATATGGAGGTCAAACACATTACCGTAGTAACATGATTCATTTTATTCAAATATAATTATGAGGTCATAATGAATAGCTCAACAACCAATCAGATTATCTTAATGTTTGCAGAGGCTTCATGTATACATTCTGAGTTCAAGCTATGCTTCCTCGGCTTTTTGAGATTGACATGATGTGAATATCGATTACATCTAAATTTTGAGTCTCCCAAATAATTAGAATGATCGGTAAGGCTCGTTGTACCGATTAAAATTCATCAGGTAATAGTACCTTTAGGATTAACATTTTTCTATATGGAACTGTTTTACAATGGAATAAATATGTTCTTTAGTAAAGACTTTAGAAGCGTTAGCAAAGAATTTGCATTTTAATCACAGCGTCCGTTTAAAAATTCTGTTACTCAAAACCTATGTTTCAAGACGACTTATGTATTCAGTACCGACAATTCAAATGAATATGTTTGATTTCCGTATGTAGCCTACTTGAATATATATACTTAAAGGATATATTTGTATAAAGCTAAAGATCCTTATAATATCTACAAAAATAATTAGTGGTTTCTTGGTGTATATAGATTTATACTTCATATATATAAATTGACATTTAAAATACGAAAATTAAAGCATATATAGCTGTTATGAATTTAATACATAAACTGTAATTTGGTGCAGTAGAAAAAACAATTGGCTGTTATTCTGGGAAAACATTAGATAGTGGATGAGATAGGTCGACATTAATTCCATTTTACTAATATTTGGTCATATTAAAACGTTTTTCAGTGTCTATCAATTCCATTTCAACGTAAGTGGCTGAGGAACGTAGTTTCATTTTAGTAATTCAGGAAGGAAATTGACTCATTATGAATATTTCCTAATATTAAGTAGGAAATGAGGATTCACTGTGTCATATATAAATCATTTTAAAAGGAATATTAAACATAGTTTAAAAATTCTTGAATAAATGGTTACAGAATTATTGTGTCGTTTACAAATTATTATAATGAAATAATGAAATAAAACAATGGAATCGAAATATACATAATGTTATTTGTATAATGATAAATTATTTTAAAATTATTACAAAAATCATTTAAAATGAATCTCTCTCTCTCTCTCTCTTTCTTAATCTCCCTCTCTCTTTCTCAATCTCCCTCTCTCTCTCTCTCTCTCTCTCTCTCTCTCTCTCTCTCTATATATATATATATATATATATATATACATATATATATTTATATAAATATATATATCGCAATATGGATATAATAATATGTGTATTAATAAAGAACTAAGTCGAAATACAAAAACAAGAATTATAAATGAATTTACAATTTATAATTGTAAATTCAATTACAGTACTTGTATTTGTATTTTGACTTAGTTCTTTATATATATATATATATATATATATATATATATATATATATATATATATATTATTGACGGTGAAGGAAGGGTGTCAGCGCACTTCCCACTGTTACGTCACACTTGGTTCCGTTAATTCAATGAGCAGTGACTAAGTAACACCAATAGTCAGTAACGGCTACTTGGTAGCACGTTTTTAGAACAAATAGCAAACCATATGGCTTTACCATTCTGTTGCTTAAATTTCTTTTTTTTTGTCCGTTTTTATTAGGCGCCTCTTTGTCATAGTAACAAGAAAGGCATTGAGGTGAAATAATTTACTTTGTGATTGTCAAAACAGAAACATAATACTTTTGTTTCTTATTAATATTTTGGAATTTTTATTTTCTTAACGAGTAGCAGAACATCTAATTTCTATGTTAGTAAACATAAAGTCTTGCAGACTTTAAATTTAAGTAAGTTTAAGAAACATGGACTGAGTAAATACTTGAAAGTTAAATATATTTACTGAAAACATTCTGAGTATTTACTAATTAGGGTTTTCAAACATTATGTTGAATTACACGTTTTGTGAGTTATTATATTATAGTAAAATTATTGTATAAATGTTATTAGTAATAGCTAAAGAGCTATACTATTACTTAAAACTCCGATAAAAATAAAACTGTTTGTTTTACTATGTTTTTCCTGTATATGAGCTTAAAACAAAACAAAAATAAACAGTGCGAACATATATTTTATAATAACGTCAGAGATTTTGCCATAAGGCTGAAATGACTATGCGCAAGATAAGCAGGACAAACCGCATCCTAAGTTTTGCAACTTATAACTATGCATATTGTTTAGTTTCTCAACTAAATTTGGATGTGCTAAATATATGACAAATTCAAACGCAGCAATATTTAATTGCTAAGTAATCACAACAAGTTTGCAATATTATTAGTTCTAGATGCAATTTGAACTTGATAATTATAAAATATACAAACTATCAGTACCATCCTTGATCCAATGACGTATCTCTTTTGGAAACGGTTGAGTTAGGCCTACTCAATGTATGACTAATTATTACATTTTAACTGCTTTTGTAATGAATTTGGTCGTATATAAATGCTATATCGTTTGTTTCACTTCAGTACGTGAAACGGTATTTGAAAATAAACCTACATAAATCTTTATAAGTGTAGATAGGAAAATACGAACTTATGATCAAACACATTACATAAAAGACACATATACCCAAACACACATACATAGACACAAGCGGGCGCGTATGCATACGCAATACATAAGAAAAATAAAGAGCAGCAACCTAACTCTAGTGGTGTCTGTAACAATTTTTGGTATCATTAAAGATGATATTTTTCTATGTGAGTCAGCGGTGTGAAACCTAAAGCATGTAAATGTTTACCAGACATTTTTCCTATTCTACCCTGGAGGCCAGTTTAAGATAGAATTCTTTTAAAATCACGATTCGTTGACAGTTTTCTAGACACTCGCAATACTTTCTTTCTTAACCGGCTACACAAGACTTTTGTAAACACTCGTTTATATGGGCCACTTTGGTTTGGGTCCGTTGGACCTATACGGTAACTTTTTATTGTATTAAAGCTACAATAGTTTTTACTACTCGAACGACTACGAACAACTACTTTTCTTCCGTAATGAATCATTTGGTTTCTTCTGATATAACATGAAAATATTATTAACACTCATTCACTCCTACCCTGCTTAATGGTACCTCTCCGTTTTCGACGATAACTTAAACATTGTTTACACCTGTTGACCACTGTTTACACTCTAATTATAATGAATATTACATTTAAACTCCCATTCCATGACATTGCTAAATTATAAAACTAAAATAGTAACTCTGTGGTAATTCTTGCTATATTATTTTGAAAGAAAATTTAGTATGTATAATTTTAACACTTATTTAGGTATAAAAGTCTAAATAGTGAGGTCGCTTACCTGTTTAAAGTGTATGTTAAAGAGTTATCACTATTTCTACTACAAGTTTTGGACCAAATAATGGCATTATCTAACTAATCAGTGTTGCCAACCCAAACGTTTTTTAAAATTACTTTTATTTAGTTATATAATGGTAATATTACAGCACCATTCAGAGAGCAAATCGAAATAGTTATTTTAAAATAAATTTTAAAATATTTTGAATTGCATATAATTAGTATATCTGTACGGAAGTATTGGTTCAGATATACAATTTGCACAATCAGATTTATTAAATCGAAAGATGAAAAGTTATAGCTAATCGAAAAGCGCGTGAAGTATTGCGCAAAAGGTCTAAAGTCGATTTTTCTACCCTCAAAAGCCCTCTTCTTTCGTGGGCCGCCGACGAAGAAGCAGCTGCAATTTGTGGCAGTGTAAAGTTTTGATTTGTTTTTAATTTATTTTACATTTTACTATGACCTTGAGTTACAGATTTGTCCCTATTGTCTGTTATATGCCTGATCGTTTAATAGCGTAACCTCCGATCAGCACATATAGCGGATCCAAATCGAAGAATATAAATCTTCATCCAGGAACTACAAACTAGAACACATCTAACTAATTTTGATTATACTATTTATTCTGATGAAAAAATTAAAAGAAGGTAGGGACGGTACAATTTTGCAACTTTCCAAATCTGAATAAAGGTGGAAAGAGATTGATAAATCCACACCATTCAAGAAATTTTAAACTGTTGGAATTATTTCATTTCTATTTTCCCATGTATTGTTTCAATATAAAGCAATGTCGTTGTCGAGATCTAATCATTACACTATAAATTATTATTGAACTGTAGACATTGTTCTAAAGTTTAACACCTTAAATTAAACAAAAATTTAACACAAAATTTAAAATGAAAATTACAACTGTGTGAGTTTCAATATTTGTATTTTTTCACTTGTGACTTATTGTTATTAAATTGAATTTGAATTGTATTTGGTACTATTTGTAGACTTTTTACTGAACTTAACAGTTATACGAAAAATCTATTTTAGAATTATCTTGACTTTGATGGTCTTCCGTAAAATATGAAACATGTAACTGCAAAATTTAACATCTATTAGTCTAAAGATAAATAGCGTTTCACATTTAAAAAATCCAAAATGGTCGTTTAAAGATTTAGTTATTTTAAACTGCCAGCTTCGGTCTTTGTTTAGCCTTTACTATTTTTTTTTTAGTCCAAACACAAAAATATTGACTTATTTTAAAATATTTTTATTAATTATAAAAAATATAGGAACATTATAAGCTACAGAAAATATTATTTTTATCCTAAAGATATTAGTAGAATAATATCTGCGTCTCTTTGTAGTGAATACTAAACAGCGTATTAAACGACGAATTATACGTAAAGGATGGTTGCCATAATATAGTCCTCTTGACTCTATCATGAGTTAAGCAATTGCTCTGGTCAGATCGGAAATGTAAATAAAATATACAACACCAAAAAATTATTATTTTCAAATATAGGTAATTGTCACTGTAAAACATTAACACTTTGCCATATATATTTAATATGAATGATGTATTTGCTAGGACCTTACACGATCATTGTAAAAATAAACATTCCTTTCAAGGCACAATATCAAGAGCACAGTGGTACAATATATTACAATAAAAATATTGAAAAGAACCCCAATACCACAAAAATAATCAAAAATAACAAATAAAACAAGTTACTTAAGATTAAACCCTGATCATTCTAGTTTGTAACTTCTTGTGTGCTAGATTGTGTTTTGTAACAAGACCCTCTGATGATGATGACATGGTCATCGAAATGTACATAAGGGTTTTATTTGTTATTTTTAATTATTTTTGTGGTATTGGGGTTCTTTTCAATATTTTTATTGTAATTCCTTTCAAGCTTTCACGGGCATTACTTTGCCAACTAACGTTCCATTATTTGTATGACGTCAATAGATATTTTCTGAAGATAATTAACTCTCAAGAGACTCGCTACATGGAACGAGATGACTTGGAAAGTAAACTGTTGGAAACTGCTTCAAGTTAAGTGGATAACTTTAACGAGCTACGAAAGTGATTATTATCAATGTTTGTGGATTACATTTTGTCCAGTTACTGTTAAAGCAATTATAAAACAGTTTCCATGTCACACAAATGCTCTTAATATTGTGCATTCATTCTTGAGATGTTAAAGGAACATTTCTGGGATAATTAAGTTACTGCCTTTCTCAAGATCAAGTTGTTTTTTAAAAACGACGCTGAATAAAGTTTAAAAACATTAAAGGCATTATATCAGAATGTTGAATGGTTTTCCTAGAAATATTCCTGAACTACAAATAAGAGCTTCTGACTTATAATTATAACCAGTTTACATTATTGACAAACTAAAAAAAAATTACTATAAATATAGGAGAGGTTAGTTGGGAGCGTGTGAGATTATCAAGAATTAAAGTTCTAAATGTCCTTTTTTGCGAATGTTTTTCAATAGTTTTTTGCTGTTACTATTATGTCTATTTAGGTCCGCTTATAAATTACATCCATACATTGAACAATTTATAGTTGCAGAAAATTTATACAATATTTAAAAAGTTATCCTAATTAGTATTTCGTAGTTTTGATAATAATTAATTAGCATTATTATTTGATATTTCAATTATTTATCTACACTGGTTATTTCATTTGTGATTATGATCTGCATTTGATATTTATAGATGGCTGATTTGTTTATTATTAAATGATACCTTGATAAATTACCCTTATAGAGGTTTAAATATTAAAATGAAGGTAAATTAGTGAAGTGGAATACGTACAAAATTGCAAATTTATTACAATAACTGTTTATTAATCTTGTATATACTCTCTCTCTCTCTCTCTTTATATATATATATATATATATATATATATATATATATATATATATATATATACAGCCTGCTAACAATACGGAGACCATACATTGGTCATTTTGCATTCAAACTGGCAGTCTTGTACTTGTGGCAGCCGTATACGGCTGCCACATAGTAATCCATGATAATGTAACACCCTTTGACAATAATCGAAATTAAAATCATGTCAATAAGTGTAAAAAGAAGTGTTTTATTGGAGCTATACTGTATTTGGATGTTCTATGGACGTTCTGAATTTTTAAAAAATAATTTGTAATAACCAAACGGTAGGCCTACTCGTATTGATAGCAGAGTGAATGGGATTTGTATATCACAAGTTCGTAACATTTCCGCCAGGGGCAGCGTGGTCGCTTCCTGTATATAAATTTACTGTATATTTCAACCATTCCCTAACATTATGGCAGCCACGAACTTGGCAACATTACTGGCATCCACATAGATGTCAATCGTACTACGTAATGTATATATTTGAATTGGACAAAGAATCGCTGGAAAGTGACCACTCGGGGGTTTTTGAGTATGCTGAATTCAATGTCGTCATCGGAAGTCACCGGGGATGTACTGGCGAGGCTAAACACATGTACCAAAGGGGTGGAAATAGGGTAAAAATGTCACATGCCTTAGAATCGCGGGATAATGACGGTTCGGCGGTTTTTTGAAGATGCTAAATTCAATAGCGTCATCTAGAGTCACCGGTGATGAACCGGATGTAACTCTACGTAAGTACCAAAGGGATGATTTGGGGTAAAAAAATCAAAAGTCATAAAATAATTATAAAATAACCACTCGGGGGTTTTTGGTAAGGCAGAGTTCAATGCTGTCATCAAAAGTCGCCGGGGATGCAATGATGTGGTTCCACGCGAGAACCAAAGTGGTGAATTGGGGTGAAAAAGTCAAAAACTAAAAAAATCTCTGAAACATAACCACTCGGGAGTTTTCGAGGATGCTGAATTCAATTCCGCCATCGAAATTCACCGGGGATGGACAGATGATACTCTACGTGCGTGCGAAAGGGATGATTTGGGGTAGAAATGTCACAAGTCAAAAAAGTAATAGAAAATAATAACTCGAGGAATTTTGATGAAGCGGAATTCAATGCCGTTACCAAATGTCAACGGGAATGCATTGGTGTGATTCCACGAGAGTACCATAAAGGTGAATTGGGGTGAGAATATTAGAGGTCAAAAAATCGCTGAAAAATATCCGCTCGGGGGTTTTCGAGGATTCTGAATTCAATGCCGTCATCGGAAGTCTCCGGAGATGTACTTGTGAGGCTAAACCCATGTACCAAAGGGGTTGAATTAGGGTAAAAATGTCAGATGCCTAAGAATCGCGGGAACATATCCACTCGGGGGTTTTTGAGGATGCTGAATTCAATTCCGCCATCGAATGTCAACGAGGATGGACGTATGTGACTCTACGTGAGTGCCAAAGGGATGATGTGGGGTAGAAATGTCAAAAGTAAAAAAAATACTAGAAAATATCAACTCGGGGAGTTATGATAAGGCGGAATTTAATGCCGTCACCGAAAGACACCGGGAATGCATTGGTGTGGTTCCACGCGACAACCAAATTTGTGAATTGGTGTGAAAATGTCAGAAATCCAAAATTCGCTGGAAAATGTCAGCTCGGAGGTTTTTGAGGATGCTATATTCAATGACGTCATCTAGACGGGCGTGCTGAATTCAATGGCGTCATCGAAAGTCACCGGGGATGGACGTGTGTCACTCTACGTGAGTGCCAAAGGAATGATTTGGGGTAAAAATGTCAAGTCAAAAATTTACTTGAAATTTACCACTCGGAGGTTTTTGAGGAGGCTGAATTAAATGTCGTCGCCGGACATGAACTGCGATGGTTCTACACAAGTACCAAAGGGATATATTGGGTTGAAATTCTCAGATAAATAACTGCCTTAGGGCTTTTGAGGATGCTGAATTCAATACCGTCATCGAAAGACACCAGGGCTAGACGGGTGTGGGCTTTACGGGAGTATCAAAGAGAGAATTGGGCTAAAAAGGTCAGAGGTTAAGAGATCGTTATAAAATGATCACTCGGGGTTTTTTAATAATGCTGAGTCTAATCCTAGCACCGAAGTTGGCCATGCACAATCTGGGAAGGGACTGCGGGTGTCGCTGTGGGTGAATTGAGGTAAAATTTGCCAGAATCTAAAATATTGTCCAAAAATGCTCATTGGAAGATTTTTGAAGGTCCTAGTCCCTTGTCATCAAACATCGTCGGGGATGTACGGACTTACCAAGGGGTGATTTGGGGTATATATCCCATTGACAATAAATCGCCCGAAATTGGCATGTTTCCAACTATGCAATATAGCCAACAGAAAGAGTCAGGTTCGCGACCTGGTCTTGGACAGAAGTTATGCTACAACTATTTACAGAAATGTTTGTGATATGAAAACATAAACAGGCGCACTCCGATAGCAGCTCTAGCACGTTTGTTTACCTCATGTGTGTCAAACTAATCTTTATAATTTTGAGCAGTGGTTCAATGCCGCCTGTCCATGTGCTTTAAGAATTTTAAAAACTGTATGCTTGAACGATTCAACTCGATAGGATAACCGTTTGTCCCAAATTGATAATTTTATAAAAATTAAATTTTTTATTTAATTTTTTAAAAAATCTATTTTGTTTACCTATTTGTCATATATTTTCTTTCCAATTTTACTTAGACTATCTAAACATTAATGTTTGTTTTTTCATTCTTCTTCGGGTAATTAATTTTCTTCTCTTTTCGTGTTATTTTCTTTTGTTCTTTTAAAAAGGATGGTATCGTTAGCGGGGGCAGCGGAATTACTTTTCAACCATCCGTTAATGAAAAAAATTGTACTATAACCGTAAATTTAAAAAAAACTATAAATAAGTAGACCTTATATTTTATCAACCTTTATACACCTTAGAATAAACGACAAAAAGAATTTTTTGACCCACATCATTTAATCGACTTATCTTTATCAGCCTATATATCCAGAAAACCTATTATGCCAACATCTACAAATTCCAAGCAAAACCTTTAACTACCGTCATCGTGCCTGACCATCAGCGACGGGTTAGCCGAAGTAGACAGTGATTCAGGTGCTGTATATAATGACCAACAAAAAATATAAAGACTAGTTACACTTTGTAAGATGTCTTTGTACAGCCAATATATCTAGAATGTTCTGAGCCACTGTGTAAATACTGCTGTGAAAATTGAGTTATTATTTTTAATGCCACTTTCCACAAATAAAGCTTATAATATGTCAAATGATATCTTGTATGTAAAGTTAAGTGTGTACAATCAGTGAACAAGAAATAATTAGTGTATGTTAATTATCGTGCGATTATAAGTCTTTTTAGCTAAACTGCGCTAAAATCTGTAGAAGGTTTTATTTACTACAGTTTTCAATTAGTATATAAAATATGACTGTTCTCATAAAAATACGTTTACCCTACTAGTCACATGCAATCAGAATATTCAAAAACAATTTTTATAAAGTAAATGCAAGATAAATTGTTAAACTACACAATAAATCACACTTAGTCATTTCGTGCCTGTGAGCTACAACGGCAGTAGTATTTTGACAGAAATTGCAGGACGGTAGTTGAAGTAGTAGTTAATAAATACTGAATCATCTTTCGTTAATCTCTATATTGTATACAAGAACCTAAATGACATCTGTGTTGTCAGTTTATATTACGATATCAGGCTGTCTGGTGTAAACAAACATAGGTCCAAGCCAAACAAAGATAAAGGCTCGCACTCCACAAGTACTCTCGTGGACGTAGGCCCGAAAAACTGACTTTCTGCATTCTATCTTTTCCATCCCTTTCTCTCATTTACATACGGCGTAAACGTAAATAATTTATGGTATTCTCCCAACGTCAAAATGGTCGTATAAAGACGGAAACATTTGTTTCTATCCTCGACTTTAGCCGCTGGTAGTCTATATTTTATTTTATTAATATGTTTATTGAATACATTGGTATTACCTTTTAGTGAATATTTATGGCGTAGGCCATATTAAATGATACATCTGTTAATAGATGTGTTGCAGACTTGTGGTAACATGTTTGCAATGTTACCAAATTGTAACAATATACAGCAAATAATAGTCACTTTTAGATTCTTAAAATTGGACAGAGATACTATGACAATTAATTTGAAAAGCAAGTTAGGTTAAAAAATAAATACTTAATCGATCCTATAGTATCTAAGAATCTCAAGGGAAAAGTATGAGATGCATTCACCGGAACATTAAGATAAGTTTGGTCTGCCATCAAGGAAACAAAAGTGTCAGAATGGGTTTCAAAGTGTCGGCTGTTTATGTTTCCATATCAGAATTACTCAAAAATAGTTTAAAAAATATATAAATAATGTAGCAAAGATTGAACACGTGGATATATACACACATTCTATGACCATAAGTTCAAACCATTTTAAGTACTTATTCAAGGATACATGTATCATAAGTGTTAATATGCTAATTAAACTAGAGAGCAGGTCAGGCGGTTTAAGCAATGGTAAATATTTAAAATTCTTCATTTCTACATCTCTGAAGATTATATGTCAGGATATAGTTCTTCCAAATGTATATTGCAGTGTAGCTAGGAATCAAAACGTTTTCAGTAAGCAATGTAATAAATCTATTGTCTATCTTCGATATTCTAGTCCCAAGAGTAACTTTGATGTCTATGGGATTTTCAATCACTTTAGAGTTGCATGAAAAACTGTTTTAAGTACGGTGATCATTGGTAACGTAACAAATACAGTAGTGCATGGATAATTCGAGGTAGATGGGACCGAGACACCGTCGGATTACCGACAACTTGGATTACACGGAAATAGCTTCCTGTACACTAGAAAAAAAAACTGGAGTTCTATTGAACCCTAATACTATAATTAAGAATGCACAAAATACGTATGTAGAACTTTATTGATTACAGTACATACATAAATTAATGTTGCTTGGCTCTTCAAGACTGCTGTACTGATTCTTGCTTGCGGGGATACCATACGATATAAATACCATACTAAGTGTCGGCAATTATAGCTAAAAAAAGCCGATGCCCGTTGTTATCTTTATCAGGACGCCCAATGTTTTGATCGTAGATAGCCTTTTTGTTCGCCTACCATAAAAATGAAACGAGATTATCATTAAAATTTCAGTAAATCTAAAGTATAGTGAAAAATTACCGTGATCATCGGTAGTAAATATTTATGATTATCAACGTCTAAATATTGACTACAAAACGTTTTATGAGCTCTCGGTTAGGGTTGCTTAACTGAAGTAATTTTCTATCAACGAAGAATAGAGAATATTCTAATTGAAATATTAAGTTTGTAATTAGGAGTTATTACAAACAAGTGGTAGGATTCGTTAAATAATCAAATATTCGTAATATAAACAAAGGTAGGATTCGTTATATAAACAAAGGACACAGTTTTGAGAAGTGATTGAGTATTAGCAGACTTTGTCTTGAGATTAGACACAGCCGAACGAACTAAATTCATTCTGATACTAACTATAAAAATGTATGTAACATGTCGACCGAAGAACGGAGAGATTTTTTAAAGTGAAAAAAATCTACAAAACAGTCATTTTTTACTTCTTGTTTTTTTAACAAGTAATACCACCATAGTGACTAATTTCATTCTGTCACTCTGCATAACGCTATTTTACAGCTAGTTTTTGAAGACTGGTTCCTCAGCTATATTCGCCAAAATATTTGTAAAGTTTTTCACCATAATAATAATAATAAATCAAATTGTAGATATGCGAGCCAGGAGGGATACGTTTAAAGATAGAATTAAAGAAGAAGATTAAAATATACTTAAATCTTAGCAGATATATTTTCAGGTGCATTCAACATGTCTTGATGAAAGTAACATCACAATCAAGGTGAAATGTCATCCTTTAGGAACATATCTAAGGGAGGAATTAAGTCATTTTTTTAACCTGGCAACAACGACTACCAGGAAAATTTAATGAGTGTAGTTAAAGAAGAACTTTTAGAAAAAATAGTGTCTTTACTCAAACACAATTATACCTATAATAACTTATGACTAATCAAATATGGTGGATAAATAAAATATATGTATTACATTGCTTACCGAAATCGTTTTTCACCGTGATGCCTAGCTACAATGCAATATACATTGGGAAGAACTATATCCTTACATAATATTATATTCATTAGAGATGTAGAAGTAAAGAAGTGTATTTACCGTTGCTTAAACCGCCTGCTCTCTAGTTTTATTGGCACAAAACCACCTATGATACATGAGTCCTTGAATAAATACTTAAAATGTTTTTCCCTTACCTTGGTAAAATATTTATACTTATTGGTATTGGCACTAAAATGTCATATCTTCGTGAAAATTTTACTCCTTGTTAGAATACTATATGCACCCTTTTAAACCGACACAAGGAACGCAACCCGTAAGGCATAGACTTAGCAAGTGTCTCCCTTTTTTTCCAAACATAAGTAAAAGAGACTAATACCTTTTATGAGACAGTGCCGTGTGTACTAACCTAATTAAAGAAATGACTTAAATTTATTTGTGAACATTTGTTTTTATTAAAAACAATAAATTTGTTAAGTTTCATTTCGTTAATTCATATTAAAAATAACAACAAATAATAATAAGTCATTATTTGACTCAGCAAACTCCAAAACACTACGATTGATTATTTTCTAACTTTGTTTTGCCTTCTGACATTTATACTCCCAATCATTTTTTGCTACTCCCATAGAGGATCATCCGTGTAACCCATGATGTTCGATAATGGTAAAAGACTCAGCACCATTAAAACCCCCGAGTGATCATTTTCCATGTTTTTTTTTGCTTTCTGACAGTTTTACCCCAATTGACCCTTTTTCTACTCCCGTAGCGCCACACCTGTGCATCCCCTTATAATATTGAAGACGGTATTTTACTCAGCAACCTCCAAAACACTACGATTGATCATTTTCTAACTTTGTTTTGCTTTCTCACAATTATACCCCAATTCATCGTTAGCTACTCCCATAGAGGGTCACCCGTGTATCCAAATTGACGTTCGATAACTGAGAAAGACTCAGCACCATTAACCCCCCGAGTGATCATTATCCGTTGTTTTTTTTTGCCTTCTGACAATTTTACCGAAATTGACGCTTTTTCTACTCCCGTAGCGCCACACCCGTGCATCCCCTTATAATATTGAAGTCGGTATTTTACTCAGCAACCTCCAAAACACTACAATTGATCATATTCTAGCTTTGTTTTGCCTTCTCACTTTTATACTCCAAATCATTATTTGCTACTCCCATAGAAGATCACCCATGTATCCCTATGACGTTCGTTAACGGTAAAAGACTCAGCACCGTTAAAACCCTCCGACTGATCATTTTCTAGTTTTTTTTGCCTTCTTTCATTTTGACCCCAAGTCACTCCTTTACAACTCCCATAGAGCCCAACCCGTTCATACCCGTTTTATTTTGTTCACAGTAGTGGACTCAGCATCCTTAAAAACACCCCAATTGATTATTTCCTAGCTTTTTTGGGGTTCTAATATTCTACCCTAATTGATCTTTTTGCTACTCCTGTAGAAGCACACACTTGTATCCCCGTCAGCTTTCTATAGTTGTACACGTTTATGAAAACTAACAACCAGGACTTATGTTAGTTTAATAAATAATTGGCCAGCTGAAATGAAGAAGGGTCATACTAATGTTTATGTTTTCACCGTGATTACACACACCCAGTGTCTTACAGTGTAAACATTTGACTAGTCAGACAGTCGCACCATAGTGGCAACACTGTTGGTTCTCGTATCGTTAGTGGCGTGGGAATAATATACACACCGGCTGCCATATTGTTATTAGACTGAACGAAAATATACACTGGCTGCCATATTGATGCCTAAATGAAATGCTGCCGTATTGATAGTACTTCAGTCAATTTTGTATTTTTATGATTTTATGAAATTAAAGTATATGGAGTAGTATAATGTTTATTAGAAATAAATTATACAAGACGAAAAACATATATACTTCACTCTTTCAAGTGCCTGCCATATGGTTGCAACATGAAATGCTGCCATATTGATAGCGGGATGTATATATATATATATATATAACACTTTTCCTATTGCCACATTAGTTCTAAGAGCCTAAATCTAAATAATATGGTATAAATACAAATTACAGAGAGCTGCACTAAAACATTAAATATAATGACCCATGGGAAAAGATTTTTTTACAGTCGTTGTCTTAGATTGATATGTATAACATTGTATTACAGAATCTATATACATTTGAATAGATTATGTTCAGTATTGATTAATGTCATCCCATTGTAAATCTAAGTATTAATGTAAAAATCCTAATGCAATATTACTTATGACGTTGTATTTATTATTGTTAGTTTTCATTTATACACATCTTTCTTCATAATTAATATCGCTAGTTCAGGGTGAAGTAAGTAAAACTGCCGACCATACGTTATATCATTTAAAATAATGGATCTATGATGCAAAGATATACACAAAATGTTCTACCGTTCGAATACACACCAGGGAATAAGATCAACTAAGCCCAGTAACACTCTACTTCACAATTAAACATCTATTACCTCCTGCAGCAATGTTTACATATCTACATTGTCACACCTTTAAGGAGCAACTGCAGTGCTCTACTTCTGTAAATGTGGCAATAGAGCAAGGTGTAATAACGGCAAGAGAATGTAATAAAAACAGTATCGTTCAGATTCAGTATTAAATGTGACATCGGACGAATTATATATGGAGGCGTCAGCTCCGCTAAAATATTAGAAAGAAGACGAAAGAGAGAGATAGTCGCGGTCGTTATTGTGATTGAAATTGTACATGAATAAAATTAAGGCTGGCGGCAAAAATGCCTAATCGACAAATAACAACAGTGTTTATCACTAATTAAGCCTCGGGAAAATAGGCACAAGTTTATGTTAAAAGTATTTGGAACTGATTAACACTTACCCTAAGCTGAACAAAGGGGTTGCGTGCGCGGGCGGTTTGATGTCTTCTGGACTCCTGCAGCAGGGCCCTGGGTGAAGTGGTGATGGTCAGACGGCTCGTGCTGTAAAACTTAATAAAACGGAGTTCAATTCTCATGCTATTCACAATTGAAATAAGTCTTTAAATGATTGCGAGCGACTCCGTAACGGCGGCTTGTAACGGCGAGGTTAAAGGTGCATTCGAACACGGCACTTGGACTAAATAATGTACACTTTCGCGGTTAACGAGCATATAAAGCAAATACAATACGAGACACTTAAATTTAGACATACGCGGGGCGAACTTAACGTCCACGAGGTTAGCGAAAAAGGTTAAACCCGCAACGGACGTGTTGGTCTGTCTACGGCAAGCAAAAGACTGGGGTGAGGGAACTGTGTGCTAGGGTTGGGATTAGGCGCGCGCCAAGGGACAACGTGGTCTTAAACTATCGACGATAAACCATAGATTGAGCTATCGATTAGACAAAGCACAGCTGATTGAATTCGATACTGGAGCTGTTTAATCTACCAAAGCTGACTCCAACATTCCGCCCACCAAAAACGGATGTTTTTAATCCGCCAGAGATTAACTAGAGAGCACCGGAGACCGAGGGTGCCGAAGAAAAAGTGGTCGGGGTACGAAGAAAGCAGAAAAGAGCAGATGAAGTGAATAGCTCCATTAGCTGTGCTGAAGACAATAGACTACCGCCCACCCTGGATAACCACTGGGTGACGGTGAACGGGGTTGACTAGAAGAAGCGAGGTGCTGAAGATGTAGCGAAGAGATCTATGGCGTTGAAGATACTTAAAGAAACGAGGTTGGACAAAATTGCTGAAGAGGCGAAGAAGTCGAGTGAGATTAAGAACTCGAGGAAACGCGGTTGTACCACACAGGTGCTGAAGAAGCGGTCAAGAGATTAAGGTTGTAGCGGAAAGCCTACAAGCTTATGGACAGGTCGCTTTAATTGTCCATGTGAGGTCTTGACGGTGACTACGCGGGTTATCCGGTCGGGTCAAGGGTGAAGACGTACGATCCGACCCATTGGCCAATGAAGAGGGCTCGGATGTTCTCCAGTGATAAATACAAGCTGACCCTCCTGGAGGGGTGAGGCGTCTTTGTTCCATTTACAGCGTTGAATCTGGGAGTGTAGGTATTGGGTAAACCAGGTTTTCCAAAACCGATTGGTCATCTACTGTAGCATAGTCCATCTGGATTTGAGCGCGGGTTCAAAATGACATTCCTCAGGGAGTGCTAGAAGTGGACGGCCGATGAGAAAGTGTCCGGGCGTAAGGAACGAAGATCCTTCGTTGGGGTCAGGCGAGACCTCGAAAATAGGTCGACTGTTGAGAATAGCTTCGATGCGTATAATTAACGTAGCTAACTCCTCGAGGTTCAATAACGTAGTGCCAAGAGTACGGCGTAGGAGCCCTTTGACGGATTTAACGGCAGCTTCCCAAAGTCCGCCGAAGTGTGGTGCGGCTGGAGGGTTGAAGTGCCATTCAACCCGTTGTGCGGCGAGCTTGCGTTGGATGATAGACTTGGATTGGTCGAGCATCTTATAGACCTCGTGCAGGCGGTTGGCGGCGCCGACAAAATTGGTGCCATTATCTGAATAAATGTCTGTAGGCAGACCACGTCTTGCGACAAAACGCTGAAGCACGGCGAGAAAAGCATCAGTAGAGAGGTCTGATACTACTTCCAAATGTACAGCCTAAGTGGCCATACAAACAAATAGGCATAAGTAAGCTTCCAGGATCTTTGCCGTACGAAGATGGTTGGCCTTAGTGTCGAAAGGTCCAGCAAAGTCAATGCCTACCTTACAGAAAGGTGGCGACGGAGTGACGCGAGCAGACGGTAAAGCTGCCATCATAGGTGGCCGAGGTTTCGACTGTAGTCTAAAGCATCGCATGCAAGCATGAATGCGTTGTCGTAACAATGAACGTAGCGCAACGATCCAGAACTCACCATTGATCATCGCTTGCGTAGTACGCGGGCCAGCATGTAAGGCGAGGCGGTGATAATGATCGCATACAAGGTTGACATAATGATGCCGCTTAGGCAGTAAAATGGCATGCTTAGCTGCGTATGGTATATCAGCATGATTAAGACGTCCGCCCACCCTAAGTAGCCCCACTGAGTCGATAAAGGGCGTTAGGTTGCGAAGTTGAGCACTGATCGGGACGCCGCGGTGTGGGCGTTGCAACGTTTCGCTGAAGGCTAGCTCTTGTATGAGCTTAACGCAAAGATTTCTGGCGTTCCTTAATTCTTGTACTGAAGGTGCAGCGAATGAAATCTTGGCTACGGTGTTCTTGGTTTTGTAGCGAGTGTTGTGACAATGGCTGGTAGGCTGGGTCTTAACGCGGCAATTGTTAACGAAACGAAGCACGTAAGCGAAGACATGATGCAGCGTGGTTAGATTGGAATGACGCTCAATAACGTTCAATAAGTGGTTAGGCGCTTGGACAGTCGCGCAGAGCACCTGAGGCTCGGTCTTGAGCTCGGTCAGGTCGCGGTTCGGTCCAGTTGGCTTAGACAAACGCCAAGAGGTAGTACATTGTAACGCCCATGGTGGTCCGTGCCACCACAGTGGATGTGCAGCAAACTGCGCGGGTAGACACCCACGGGAAGCAACGTCCGCGGGGTTGTCAACAGTTGAGACGTGGTACCAATGATTGGTCGAAGTGTTCGAGGTAATTTCAATAACACGGTTGGCAACGAAAGTTTTCAAAAGATGTGGCGGGGTGCTAAGCCAATGCAGCACAATTTCTGAGTCGGTGAAGAAAAGCGTAGCGTTGTCGGCCACAAAATTCACAGCAGGCTGAACAGACTTATAGAGCTTGGCCAGTAAGACGGCGCCGCAGAGCTCCATTCGAGGTATAGTGAGTGTTTTGACGGGAGCCACTCTGCTTTTAGCCTTTAGAAGGCTGACGGAAACTAAACCGTTCCATTCAGTTCGCAAGTAGATGGCGGCTGCGTAACTAGCTTCGGACCCATCACAGAAGCCTAATAAATGATGCTTGGCATCACGTGTGCCCACATGTCGAGGTATTTGAATGTCAGCTAACTTAGCGAAGTGGACAATGAAGCTGTCCCAACGTCTGCGCAGCGCGGTGGGCAAAGGTTCATCCCATGATAACCTTTCGAGCCACAATTGTTTCAAAAATGACTTGATCCAAAATGTGATAGGCGTAAGGAAGCCCAGTGGGTCGAAGGTACGAGCGACATAAGAGAGAATGGTGCGTTTCGTAGGCACCGACACAAAGTTTTGAATACGATAAGAAAACGAGTCATTAACAGGATGCCATTGGAGTCCCAATATTTTAACAGCAGTAGAGTCGTCTTGGAATAACAACGGGTGCTCCAGGTGAGAAGATGGCAGCGTCGACAGCAGCGCGGGATCGCTGAAAGACCATTTCCTGAGCTCTAGTCCTGCCAGTGCGAAGATGCTAATAAGTTGCCGTATTAATTCCTGGGCGTCCTCGGACGTATCGGCGCCAGTGACTACATCATCAACGTACGTTTGATGAAGAATGGCGTGCGACGCAGCAGGGTAACAGTCGCCCTCATCTTTGACGAGTTGTTCGAGTGTACGTAGGGCTAAATAAGCAGACGGGGTAAGCCCGTAAGTGACAGTGGCTAGTTCATACTCCATCAGTGGAGAATGAGGAGTCGGCCTGTACAAAATGTGCTGATGACGACGATCATCCTTGCGTACGGCAATTTGGCGGTACATCATTTTAAGATCCGCGCAGACGGCGTGAACAAACAATCGAAACGAGATAATAACGTTGGACAGGTCCCTTTGTAACTTAGGGCCAGCCAGCAATTGCTGGTTTAAAGAATGCGCGTTGCAATCAGGCGCAGAAGCATTGGTAACTACTCGTAATTTAGTAGTAGAACTATCGGCCTTGAAAACGCAATGATGTGGTATTAAATAATTCGAGGGCTTAACGGCAGGGTACATATGACCTAAAGTCATATATTCTTTCATGAACTGATGATATTGTCGTGCGATATCCGGTTGTCGGCTCAGACGGCGTTCCAGAGCATGATAACTAGCAAGAGCGACATTACGGTTTGACTTAAGTTCGACGGCGTCAGGTTTAAAAGGCAAAGCTACGACATATCTCCCAGTGGCGTCAAGTTCAGTAGTGGTGGCAAATAAATTTTCGCAGAGCTGCTCATCAGGGCTCAACAAGTTAGACTCGTTTACCTCTTCGACTTCCCAAAATCGTCGCATGTTTTCGTCGATAGACTTGAGCGAGGTAATAAACACGCGTGGTTGTTGTGGCGTACTGTAAGGTACAGATCCCATAATGACCCAACCTAAAAGTGTGTTAAGTGCCGATGGTTGGCCATGAATGATGGTACGAGGCCCGTTGATAATTATTTGCGTGAAGACATCGGCGCCCAGTATAATGTCAACAGGGCAGGTAAGTCGAACTGAGGATCAGCTAACGGTAAGTGCTGATATTGAGCGCTTAAAGCAGAGGATAATTTATCAGCTGGCAGCGGGTCAGTTATATGGTTGAGCACAGCGGCTTCCGTAGTCAGCATGACGCCCGCGTCATGTCGTGAGAATAAAATTAAAGTTACGTATTCGTGAATACGTGTAGACTTGGCAGCGACGCCAATCAAAGACAGGTTCGATCTTCGAGTAGGCAGGCTCAACATATCGCTAGCTTGTTTCGTAATGGCAGATATCTGACTGCCGGGGTCGATAATAGCTCTTAGAAAACGAGGTTGACCATAATGGTCCTGTAGGACGACTTACGCGGTACCCAACAGGGCGAGAGACGAGGTAATGTTGCATGACAAAGAACGAGGTTGAGCTTTAGTATCGACTGGATAGCTAGCGGTTGGCCTAAGGCGTCGTGGGGCGGCTAGTCATTGCTGCGGCGGTGCGTCGTTATGCAGCAGTGTGTGATGTGCTTGGCTGCATTGTCTACAACGATGACGAGACTGACACTGAGCTTGATAATGAGAGCCGAGACAATTATAACACCGTTGTAATTTTGAAATAGCGTCAATACGTTCCGCTATGGTAAGAGAAATAAATCGTTGACAATTAATGATGCAGTGACTTTCTCCGCAGTAGTAGCATTTACCTACACGCGTGGTAGGCATGTTAGACTGATTGAGGTTAAGCGGTGGCGAGCGATTGCGAAATGTTGACGTTCTAGGCGCACTCATAATAGGCAACAAGTTAGGTTGTAGTGGTTGATTAACCGGTTGCATAGTGACTGGCGCAGCACGTTTGGACTGAATAGTACCTTGGGCGTCCTTATTCTGATGGCCATTGTCATTTGACGCTACTGATTGAAATCTAGGGCTGTGGCCCAAAGTGAGGTTAGGTTCAGACAAGTAATTATTCGGTTCAAGGGCCCCTTGAAATCCGGGTTTATTCATCGATGACACCAACATGCGGGGTCTTTGACCACGTCCGGCGTTTGCTACAACCACGGCAGCTGGTTGGCTAAGCATCTCCAGGGCTCTAGCCTGTTCAGTTATAAAGTCGTTCAATAATTTATATGTCGGCATGCGGTTAGTGCCTAGTCGGCTTTCAAAACTTAATCGTGTCTTAGCATCCAGATTATTAATTGCCATAGAGAACAATAAGACATCCGCTAAGTCTTCGAGAGGTATAGCTCTTAATGCACAGACGGCATTAGAGTGCGCGGTTAAGAAACGATTTAGTTCCGCGGGTGAAGCATTATTGATGCGCTGAAAGTCTTTAATTATGTTAAAGTAATGATCTGCGAGACGTCGCGGGTTCGCGTATCGGTTACGCAACGCATTGTAAGCAATGTTGTAATTTGCTTCGGAGATGGAAAGTCCGGTGACGATGGCCAGTGCATCTCCCTTTAAGACGGACTTTAAGTATTGAAAACGTTGGATATTGCTAAGCGTCTCATTGTTATGTACCATAGAGTCGTACATCGTAACAAAATCTATCCAGTCGTCGCTCTGGCCCGAAAAGCTTGGCAAAGTTAGACTTGGAAGGTTAGGTGAAGTCGGTGTTGATTTGACAGGCGAGGTCGAGGTAACCTCCGTCTTAACGAGGTTAGGATATTTTACTATCATGGGCAGATAGGTGTCCTGAAATTGACGTTTTGCTATAAAGACATTCTTGACAAATTCGGAAGCTTGACTGCCAAAAGTCTGCTCCGCGCGGTCAAAAGTTTCGATAAATTTGACATGAAGGCGCCTGACTTCCTGCACTATGCCCTCAGACATTTCACTATCACCGAGCAAGCTGTTTACTTGCTCTAAATCACTGCATATAGCCTTCAACTTATCAAGGCAATATGCGTTGTTATTAGCCATCGTGACAAAATTTAAATTAACAAAACAAAATTTAAATTAAATTGCAATTATGTTTAAACCAAACCTAATGACTACACAATGGTACATTTAATTACGAAAAGTGGACTGTATAATAGAGTTAATAAAAGACATAACGTTTTACAAATCATAAGCATTAGATTAGAACAGCTGCAAGTTTTCCTTATTGAACAGGATAAATCTACAGTGTAGCTTTCACGGATCAATATTGAGCCTATCTTGTTTAGTCAAGTGTTCCTTATCTGCGCAGGTGTCCCATAAATCTGCTGATAACAGCGGTATGCAGCTGCAAGCTACAGCTTGTGACGTCACTACTGCGTAATGAATTTAGACAAGGAAATAAATGCGGAAAAGTTACACAGGATTACGCAATGCTTGCAACTTAGCTTATTACTGTGAAATTTAACACGCTTCGAAATTGTTCGCACAATAAATAACACTTATAAATCACTAATTAACTTATTTATAAAGCAAATGCCTCGCTATTAAAACTGAATAAGGTTCGAGGTTACTGAGAACTTTAACACTTGTTCTTTGCACTTTAAATGTTTATAGGTCGCTACAATGCAAAAAAATCCGGCACGGCGGGACCAAAATGGAGGCGTCAGCTCCGCTAAAATATTAGAAAGAAGACGAAAGAGAGAGATAGTCGCGGTCGTTATTGTGATTGAAATTGTACATGAATAAAATTAAGGCTGGCGGCAAAAATGCCTAATCGACAAATAACAACAGTGTTTATCACTAATTAAGCCTCGGGAAAATAGGCACAAGTTTATTTTAAAAGTATTTGGAACTGATTAACACTTACCCTAAGCTGAACAAAGGGGTTGCGTGCGCGGGCGGTTTGATGTCTGCTGGACTCCTGCAGCAGGGCCCTGGGTGAAGTGGTGATGGTCAGACGGCTCGTGCTGTAAAACTTAATAAAACGGAGTTCAATTCTCATGCTATTCACAATTGAAATAAGTCTTTAAATGATTGCGAGCGACTCCGTAACGGCGGCTTGTAACGACGAGGTTAAAGGTGCATTCGAACACGGTACTTGGACTAAATAATGTACACTTTCGCGGTTAACGAGCATATAAAGCAAATACAATACGAGACACTTAAATTTAGACATATGCGGGGCGAACTTAACGTCCACGAGGTTAGCGAAAAAGGTTAAACCCGCAACGGACGTGTTGGTCTGTCTACGGCAAGCAAAAGACTGTGGTGAGGGAACTGTGTGCTAGGGTGGGGATTAGGCGCGCGCCAAGGGACAACGTGGTCTTAAACTATCGACGATAAACCATAGATTGAGCTATCGATTAGACAAAGCACAGCTGATTGAATTCGATACTGGAGCTGTTTAATCTACCAAAGCTGACTCCAACAATATATATTGTTGTTCTTGTTTCGCCTAAAGATGTTTACAATAGTATAAGATCTCTAGTACTGAAGACTTTGGTAGCACAAATATCTTTTAAGAACTGAGCTTCAGGTGTCTACAAACATTTCAACGACTGAGTGTTTAAAGTCACGACGACAAATTCAATCATCATTCATTTTTGTATCAAGTAATTATAGGACAAATTCTTTTATTAATTTCTTCGTGAATCATACTTTGCAACTGTGTTTAAAATTTATTCGTTTGACATACGCCTTGAATAACGTGATAATATTAGACATTTTATTACGTTAAATTGCTGTGGTTAATAGATATTTTATGATTGTGAATTTAACATAATGCTTTACACATAAGAGAATATAGTCATTTACACACAACGTCCATATAATCTAATATCCAAGAATGCAGAGGACGTACATCAACAGTAGGTTTCATTAACTGAGATTTGTTGTTACAGTATTTAGCCAAATCCCACAGGAAAAGATGAAAGTCATCGTAAGGTATCATGAAATTTAAATTAAAGGGGAAAATTTAATAATATTGTGCAGCTCCTAGATATCTCTCCGTAAAGAAAGAAATATATTCGAAAACATTAAGAAAATGCCAACAACATCTGCATCTACATCAGCTTCCACTAAGATGAATAATCATGGACTCTTTTCTTCATAACAATGTTAGATATATAACATTATTAGTAGCATTTAAATATTTCTAGCTAACCACTACATTTTTCACATTGCAGCTAACCTGCCCATTTTCATTTTAAATATATAACATAAATGACGAAGATAACAAATCTACATTATTAAACCGAAAAGTATTGTTCGCATTGATTTTAATATAGAAATTGAAAGGAACTTGATACATTTAAAACATAAAACAGATTCATTTCCATGAGTAGCGTATAGAGGTATTGTATGTATGTATTCAAAAAGACTGACAGCCATTATTCGTTGATTACTTTAATGAATTACAGGTTTTCAATAGTGACACAAAATGACAACTGATCAGGAACAATTACCCTATTTGACACCGCTCAACCTCGAAATGTGCTCCAATGCTGTAAAATGTTTACAGTGCCAATAAATTACAATTCCTGAAATTATTCATATACTAATCATTAGCAAAAATACTTTTACCACTGTCATCATGTATTGTTCAATAAAATTCCTTTACAAAATTGTGATTTTATAATGAAATATTTTACTTTGCAAAGTTTAATCTTTAATTCGTGGCACCGCGACATGGTAGCAGCACTCTGCAACATTACTTCGTTCACAGTACATATTTAACTATTATATAACATCGTAAAACTGATGAGCTGTCAGACGCATGACAAATGCAAATACGTAGCTCTATTTATTGTAATTTTGCAGTAGGCCGTTTCCATTTATAGCCCTATTTTCAAAATATCAAGTGAGGTATTATTTTTATTTGAAACCAGAGTACTTTAACAAGTATACCCGTTATAGTAGCAACTCCAAACTAACCTGTCTATCAGTACACTACACAGTCTATTATTCTGTATATAATTATGGCTATTGGAACAAATAAATGTAATATGCTATCATTCCAATTTGATCAATATTTACCGTAAAATATCTTATTTCATGCAGGAAAGTTGACTAATTTTCTTCATCTATTTATAGCTAAAACTACTATTAAAAAAATATACTTATTTGCAAAATATTTACGTAATAAATATAGAATATATCTTTAACTAACTGATATAGCTTTTGTAAGACGATAATAGTTAAGTCACATGTAAGTAAAATGGTTTAATATATATTTAAAATTACGTTATTGATACTATCTTTATATACTTCTATCACAAGCTTATAACAAATTTATTCAACCTAAAAATTTGAACAGAATGGGAGCCTCTAAGCTTAAAACTCCAGGTAATTTGTTCTAAAGTAAATTTGTGAATACGAATTTAAGTATATCTTAGAGCTATATATACTGTCAAAGGACTGAGAGAGTATTTGTTCAAAATTCCTTTAGAAAAGGGATTTCCAAACTCTTGTTAAGAGTACAGCACATGAAATTATCCCTTCTACCGCAGCTGCTGCAACATTATCATTCGTTTGAAAACTGAAATTGTATTTTGTTGAAAATAATTATTCCTTTTTACTTCATCTTTCTACCTCCTTTCCGTCTCTCTCTCTCTCTCTCTCTCTCTTACTTCTACTTTTATATCACTGTCTTTCCTCTTTTGACACTCACTTACTTCTTTTGTAATTCTCCTTTCATGTATATCTCTCTCTTAATATCCATTTCTTTCTATGAATCTGTTTTTTTTCCAAAAAATAGTCAAATAAAATACGAGGGCTAAATAAAATTGCTTAGACTGTGTTGTACACCTTCTTTATGGGACATATATCCAGCAACTGTATTCTAACACATACAAACACTAACATGTGTTGGCTTCTACATAATGTAATTGTAGCTGCAAAAAATGACAAAGGGAAATATCAAATTGACACTGTTTTTGTGGCGTCATGTATTAGATCAACGTCTTATTGTAGATATTTAAAAACATTACTCTAACACATCCTCTTGATCACCTAAATCCGATAGTTTCAATAACCTGACAATGTATATATATTTAATATAACAGCCTCTATTTTTCGCTTTTTAGTCTTACTTTGTGTCGTGATATATTCCCATCATTGTGCTAATTTTGAAAGTAGTTCCCCTATTTTCCAATAACAATGGATTTTATTTACTATGCTCTTCAATATGACATCGCCATTTAGCACACATAACCAACCTTGCATTGCCAAATTTGTTTCATACTTTTTATAGCTGCAAATGGTACCTAACCTATCAAAAGAATAAAATTGATTTCATGCTAGGATATGTTTGGTTTAAAACGAAATAATGTTTACTCATGGGCTGTCGCGTGTGTAATACATCAAAATAAGTTCCCAAAAGTGCATACAAGAAGAACTGCAATAAATACTGAGGATATGCTACAGTGTTTAGAGGACAGAAAAGGTGAGATTTTCTAGCATCTTACTTGACCACTAAATGTTTGACATTAACCCAACAATCGTCGTGTGGGTGAAAGAGTATATGTCGTATAGCTACTTAAATCACTACCTCGACGGGAAAGAGTCACTTGTAACAATCCTCGAGCCTAGAACAAAAGCCGATTTGCTATTAGGGTGTTTAATTTCATCAAGAAGTTTCCTGTAAAGCGAACAATTTAAGCTTGGAGGACTCATACTTATACCCGTTACACCAGAGCTCGCGTGGGTAACGAGGCTTGCATGAGTACATCACTTTAAAAAATAAACTAAATACAAATTAAACCATTATAATAAATATGATAAAAATGGGGTGTATGAAATTACCTATGGATTTGAAATGTCAATGTAACGCAATATATATATATATATATATATATATATATATATATATATGAACACATGAGATCATACGAGTAGATATATTTAAAAAAAATATTTTAATTTTGCAACACATCTTGTAGAAAAGAGACATATGCCAAGGTAAATTAAAAAAGTGATAAAGTTATTAAAACACGACAGTAAAACAAAACGACTGAATATTATTGAAAACCTGAAAATATCCAAAGCCCAATTGAATAATTCGACAATATTAAAGGCACAAATAAAGCACCAATCGAATGTAATATTTAAGAATTTAGAATGCTTCCAAAGTAAACACAACAGATTAAACAATTGGCAGGGATTTGAATAAGCTGTACCGATATGAGATAAAATTTAATTAACGAGTAGGGGGTTAGTTAGATAAGATTAAAGAAGGTATCCATGCAGAGAAGAACGGTTCATAAAAAGTTCTGACAGTTGGAGGTCTTTCGAATCTCGCCAAAGGGGAGTGTGACGATGCAGGAAATGGCAGGTAATTATGGTACTCTAAATAGTAATAAACTCTGAATATGTTTGGGGACTAGTAAACAATCAGTGCAGACAATCAGTGCAAACACTGTATGTGGAACCCTACTGTATATCTAAAACTATGGTCACACAAAAAACTATACCCCTACGGTCTCGAGTTAGAAGTCAATAATATATACCAACGTTGCTGCAGACAATAAAGTTACAGCACATCCGTCCATATTTAGCATTTCCTTACTCAATCTTCACGTCAGGAATCAGAAGGGAAAAAATGATATTATCTCGCGCAAACATATGTGTGTTAAGGTATTTCCCGAAACCCGAGTTATAGCGTTTAAACTAAATCAATAGTAATATCACTCGTACTTGCACATTTACCAACTTCAGAACTTAATTTTCCATGAAAATTTATATTTTAGCTTTACGGAGATCCGTTAATTACTTGATGATAGAGCTTGAAAGGGATAATAAATAGATCTGCCAATTGATGAATGATCAATGAAGTCATTGCTTTGCATCTGTCGATGTGCTTCAGCTGTGTAAATGGATGCTTAGTAGCTATTTACATACAAATAGTTTCAATACGGTACCAACACTGGACCCTGCTATTCCAGTCACGTTTAAATTCATTTAATTTATGAAAAGAAGATATAAATTAGTCATTTTGATAAACATTTAGAAATATTAAAGCAATCTGCTCGCAATGTCTACGATGTGTTCGACAACTAAATGGTAATTTATTTTCAACAATAATCGATGGATGAAACATTATCCCTTAATTAAGGTACATACCGCTATTCTTCGTTTGAACATACTTAAACAAAGAAATGTTTAATGATCAATAACGCAGATTTTTTGTCAGTTATATCTTTTGAACATCTATGTTCACAGTCAATAGGGCATGCGAGATATCGCTTATTAAATGTTGTATTTAAACTAAAATGATAACGAGAACATAGCTCACTTTATTTTGAATAAATGTTTATTTTTAATCTCACACTGAGGGATATATTTACATTTATATAGTACAGTATATTTGTGAAAGCCTTGGTGTTGCATCTAAGCTGACATCTTGTACATTGTACACCGGTCGTGTAAGTTGGCGTTGGATTCTACACATCTTTGACGTGAAGCCATTTCACCACCGGATTAGTAAAGTATCCGTCTTCATCTCGCTACCTGGAAAATCCCTTTTTAAACTAAAATCAACTTTAGCTATATCAAATTGTTTATTGCTACACCTCGCTATTTAATAGATAATAATTCAATATTTCTGGAAATCAAATACAATGAACACAGTAGCAAACACATAACTAACCAAATCCTCGATACTACTAAAACCTTTATGAAGTAAGATATACACTAAATAAAAAAACATTCTTATCTGTTTATTGGACCCATATGTATATTTCAATCCTTCAGTAGTTTCGGTGTTTATACATCGCCAGCAACATTAGATGATTTAAATAAAAAGAATTTACAGGAGACAATACCTTGTATACCCAAGTGTACTTTATAGTTTGTTATAAATAATTATGATATATTTGGATAATTTTTCATAACCTTGTTTATAATTCACTTTGTTAATTTATTTTACGATTGTTTTATACTCTTTAATAATTACAGTCACTTTTTTCGTTTTAGAAAATATATTTATATAAGATATTTATAAAAATATATAGCTTACGATCTCCTTTCACACATTACAAAAAAGTATCTCCTAGTTATATGAATATTTACCTAAATGCTTTGTTCTATTTGCCAAATAAGCTAAAAACATTATATCCTTAAAATGTGTTTCTAAATAAACGTATATACGTTAAGTGCTCTGCGTTTTTTTTCTTTGTTAAAACCACCATTAAGTTTAGTATTTCTAATACCCTATAAGAAAATGGACCGCTTGTAATTTTGTTTTTTATTATCGAATTTCCGATTCAAGTATTGATAAACATTTTGGTTTTTAAGTAGCTGTCTAAAAACGTTTTGACAATATATTACTCAATAAAACAGTCTGCCACAAACACAAACGTAGACTGTTCACGCTTCACAGGATTCCCTGAATCCATGTGAGAAAAGTGGAATATATAAATACAATACAATGTAAATATAAATTTTTCCATTAATAAATAGAACAGTTTTAGCTAGAAGATAATTTTGATTGGATAGCAAAGATTTGAGTAGATGCTGCATCACTAGTGTTCAATAAAACATGGCCGTCGCGAGCTTATTGCGTTGCAGCGTGCCGTTGCCGTCGTAGCGAATCCGTTGTAAAATAATGACGTTTAAACTCTGGCAAAAGGATTCTCGTAGCCCTACATCTTGTTGTAAAAATCCATACGTATCATTATTTAAATCACAAGCGTCGCTAAGCTTGTTTGGCATTACTCATGTCACTATTTCCGCGCAATGGATACCTGCACCAGCCGCCTATCTTAGTTTATATCTAGAGAAATGTAGGATTTGTTGAGGTTTTTAAAAGTAAACTTAGCAAACAAAAATTTGTTTTTGTTGTAATTCTTAATAATATTTAATACAAATAATCCATCTATATAAAATAGCGTAGGAAAATATAAAATTATTTCAATGATTGATATAATAATGTTTATCTGTTTTACGTTGTATTTTTTTGGGAAGAACATCATAGTACGTCCTAAGATGGACGCATTACAGTACGCAAAGAGGCTCGATAGGTTTCCCAGTACACTATTAGCTGAGGAATAAATGAAGAATTATTAAAATAGCATGAACGCTCTTGGTATTGGATGTCAGAGCTACAAGGGCCCAATACCTTTTATATCTACAAGATTATACAATCTGTTGATTACACGTTATCTCACTTTTACTATGATTCTAAACATGTAAAATAATGTATTCTAAATATGTTTAAGCAAATTTTTTTTTATTTAAAAACCCATGATAATGAGGCTTTTGTTTAAACCCTGAATCCATCTTTAAACACAAATATAAAACCATTATAAATGACAAACGTCCAATTTACTTTAAAAGTAAACAAATCCAAAATATTTAAATTGGGTGTGAATGTAACTAATAAAGGTGGAAAAGGCAAATTAGCTAAAGAAAATGCAATTAAAAGTGGAACTGTTGATTGATAGGAGACACAGCGAAATGTGACTTGACAAGAATTGACCCGAAATTGTACAAATAACATGTGTTATTATGTAATTCCAAATCTTCACAATATACAAGTAGAAGTGCATTTAAAGTTAGCTAGCTTGAGGATAGGGGGTGCTTATTAAGTATTTATAAAAAGTCGTCTTATACTCACAGAAAAAAAGAAATCGATGAAATATCTAGTCGAAAAATCTTCAAACTTTGCTACAGCAACGTTAACGGGCAAGGGCAATATTTGTTTTTTCTAAGCGATCACAATGGGGATTTATGTATACTCATAGATCCATTTAAATATTGTTATATCGCATGCAATATATATTAGTAAAGAATGAAATATGAGGTAACATAAGAAGGCAGCTCCTTTGTCTCTTTCGCTTTCAACAAGAAATCAGTTTCAATATAAATATATTTAGTAGAACATACTATGACATCACGTTACGTCTAAGTTATGGACAACTCTCAATTTCCGAGATTAATAGCAAATCTGTTACAGGTACAGTCTGTGGAGGTGGCGAAGAGTTGGATAAATCTAAGAAAAGTTTAAGACCAGGTTATAGAAACACAAAAGAGTTTCGAATCATATTGTTTAACATAGTACAACCTGCGAAAGAGGCGCGAAAATGGATACTATTGTATTGGCATCAAGTAGGGATCTATTATATAAATACAGTAAACTCCCGATTTTCCGTGGAATAGGGTGGCCTGGCAACGCCGGATAACCGTAATCCCAGGATAATCCGCTATGAACAAAGAATACGCAAAACGATCGATAATCGTTTATTATACCATAAGTTACAGAAATAATGACCCCGAATAATGCAATTCACAAATAATCTTCAGATACAGAAAATAATTTTAAATGCCAATGTATTTGAAGGATTATAACATGTACATTTATATGTATAACTATTTACAATACGTACATAAGTATATGTCAAAAGTAAGTATGTATATACATATGTTTTTCCTTTACACATAATACAAAAAAATCTGTCACTTTCGTCTATTATATTGTGGGCAATTATTTAGCTTTAATGTGCAATCTAAGTTTCTTGAGAACCATTATCTCCTTGTGTCACAAAGCTATAAAGATCGATAATGTATATGACAGACATGGATAGTGCATATGTCACGTCCTAGACTATTTATAGCCGAGATTAGCTGCATTTGTTTACAATCTCATAATACACATTAGGTTTTCTGGCATCCAAGCATTTTGTCATTGTCTCATATACAGTAGTTTGCTCGCCCCAATTATTTCGCTGGTCCGCGTTGGGATGCTTCCCTTTCAATGTAAAAATTAGTACGTACATATTTACATATCTATTCCCTTCATAATAACTTATATTAAGCCTTATATTTATTTACACCAATTCACCGTTTGGAAATTTAAACACATGAATCTGATTGGAGTAAAAATTGGATATTTGTAAAATAATGGCAGACCCCGGATAATCCGCAAACCGGTTAAACCGCCCACGGATAGTCGGGAGTATACTGTACTTGTTTTGAAACTTATGTTTGAATGTGTTTCTTGTATTATAATATGTATGTTCCTATTTTTAGGGCAGCGGGCAGACACCTTTAATTACTCTGGATTACAATAGGCCTACTTCACCCTTCGATCCTACTCACGATATGGCATCATTTCTCTAGGTAAATTTTATTTCGTTATTCGGATTTCGTTATTTCATTCCCTTAAGCTCTATTATTTAAATATTTGTTTTGAGACTTAGGTTTTATTGTGTTTCTTGTATTTTAATATGTGTATTCTTCTTTACAGGGCAGTGAAAAGACACTTCAATTACAAATACTATATTCCAACCTAAATTTCACTCTTCCAAGTCCCTTTCTCTCAGTGGATTGTACCGAATTGATTTAACCACGATCAGAGTGTAGAGCTGACTAATTTCATATAAAGGCCTCTGTCATATATGTCATGGTTTTGTAATCATACGAGAGTTTGGTTATGATTTTTAAAAAAAGGACAAATTGAGCTAAATGAGTACATAATCACTTTGTTTCAATTTTGCTTTTTACAAAGAGTTACTGATTTTTTTAAATTTCATATTTCTTACAAAAGTATCTATTACGATTTTAGGATTCATTTTATTTTGTAACAATAAGGACATTACTTGATAAATGAAAACTTAGTGACACTTTTGAAATGGAATCATTCCAAATTACTAATTCTGGTGTGCTTGATAGAGTTTATTGTAAAAATGTTATTTTGTAGATCAATTACACAGAGCTGTCAGAATGGCATGCGTTATAACTTTGTTATGGCGTCATTCTCCTAAAGTATCAAGCTATATTAAATTATATAGATAACTGAAAGACAGGAGGCACTGAAGCGAAATGGTACGGTTGAATGTTGTCACATTTATGAATTTCCTCCGCTCTTACAGTCTTATATAGAATATCACGTTTACCAGCTTTGGCCTACTGCCATCTATAAATGGCTGGAAAGGGACAAATTACACTCAGTAGTTTAAATGATTTACAAAATAATTTTATCTCTACTTTCACATCTCACTGGCTCAGTAATAAATAACTTTTTTATTCTTTTAAAATCTGATCTTTTAGATTGTACAGCTATTGGTTTCTAACAAGTAAAATTACTTAGGCTATCCTTTAGGTATAGGGTAAACATCAGGAAAATCTCGGAATGATTTCCCTTTAAGTAAATATGGATAGAACCTAAAATTACGTTTGCATCAGTAAAGCTAACCTCATTATTCGAACCTCGGTCCACGTCCAATACTTTTACCTTCTCGTATTCGCAAAACTGTTTAAACATATAAAAATGAATATTCTTCAATATTCTCTTTAGATATTTATTCAGATATAAAATGCCTAAAAAGGTTTTTTTTCCCAAAACACTAAATCCCTCAGTTCAAATCCTAGTTTACAGGAAAGGCATACAAAGGATCTTATATAATTATAAACAAAATAACTTTTCAATTCATGTTTATTTGAACACCTGAGATAAACATAAAATAAATTATAAAACTAATTTACTAAACTAATTATAAACTATTTTTATCTAGTGAGGTTTATTTAATTAGTGGATAGTTTCGACATCTATATTGTTGCTAGATTAATGTCTGTTATATTATGAACAACTAAGTCCTTAAATTTAAAGGTTAATTGAGTAAATTTGAAGATTTAATTTTAAATATAATGTATTACTAATTTGAACTCGGAATGCAAGGAGTTCGTTTGTCGTCGTACGCATTGCTTTAAAAGTGGCTGCTTAACGATAAGCACATAGTAGCTTGCAGCTAGCTTCCAAGAAAACACAATGCACAAGACCTAAATTGTAAAAAAACAAGTTTAGATCAACTAATCTATTTATTTATTGTTATGAAAATGAATAGGATTGTCTAGTATTTATAGAAGCCAAAAAATTAGATAAAATAAATTAACATTTTAAGAGTAAATTATCAATAGAAAAGCTACAAAGCGAAGATAGTTTCAACAAGCTTTAGTTTATCTAAGTGACTAGTGACTAGATACAGCAACAACTAAAGCGTTCAGAATTTGGTAAATCATCTTCATCTTAGGTTAACTCTTCCAAGTTTAGTTCTAAGCGACATTTTTTTATTGTAATAAATACCTATAAAAATGAATGTTTGTTTGTATGTATGTGTAAATGTTGTTATTGACGCCTAAACCGCTGAACAGAAGTTGATGAAATTTGGAGGATTTGTTTAACACGCTATCAGGATGATACCTGTGAGTATATCCAATCACAATGCTCCACCCCAGCGGCTTAGGATGGTTCAAAAACTGATGTATATATGTATGTGTTTAGGTATGTATCTTATGGACGTCCCAACAGTAAAACAGAAGGTAATGCAATTAGGAGAGATTTTTTAACACAGTCCCAGGACAGTGCATATGGCGTTTGGTACATATCCATCCGCAGGGTCTCTCGTAGCGTAAACACTTTCCAAGCTGTAGCTACAATAACAGCTGATTTAGAGACAGAAAAAGATATAGGGTGAGTGCAATAGAAGGTATGTAGGGGGATGCGGCATTTCAGAAGTTTCAAATGTTTTAAAAGTTTGTTGGAGGCTCACTTGGAGAATAATTACCCTGCGTGATTCCTCTACGGTTAAAGTTCCACAGTAATGTAATCCTAGTCAGAAGAGTACCTTTGTATAATATGAAGTTTGCTTCAAAGTTCAGAAAAACTCAGTGATAGAAAAATCTTACAAAAATAGCTATTCAGCAGATAAAGAGAAAGAAGCAGTTCGGATTGACTAGGTAAAGATCGTGTGCTCCGTGGAGCAGTCAGGTGTTGAACGACCGGGTTAGCTGGTATAATAGATTCAAGGTAAACAGTTGCAATTTTATGTTCTACTAGATGAGACATTGAAATGAGAATTCTAGACTTATAAAAGCGCTGAAGAAGTAAAATAATATTGTGGGCTCTTTTTTGGCATCGAATGATACAGAATACCTTACGTTTGCCTAATACACAGCAAAGTAATAGAAGCAGCGTTTCAGGCTCTCAGCAACATAGAAATATCTTCCCTAAACAAACACAGCTTGAATAAAATTTACACAGTTTGCAAATATTTTTTTATAAAAGTAAGGCAACCTAGAGAGACTTTTTTTCTATTGTGCAATATTCTAGACAATCTTTCGCATTAGATTATTTTTTGCACATATAAATCTAATGTTTCTAATTACATATCTACCTAATCAGTTAATAAAACGTGTTTGTAAACCGTAAAGTTTATTTTATATTTACTGTTATCATAAATTTAGACATAGTATGTGAAAAACTCATTGTTGATGTGACCCAATCAATAAAACTATGCACTGAGATATTCCAAGTGAAAACCCCTTCCCCTCTCATACCTTTACATTCGTATCGATGCCCAAGCTCTCTCAGTTTGTTTGACCACATTGACCGCAATGCTTGAAAGGAGAGTGCACTCCTACTTGGCTAGCTCTACGTCAATAATTGTCGTGTTTTTTTATTACATTATGTAATACCGTTTTATAAAAGTAACATGGCCAAGGTATCTATAATAATATATTTAAATGTAGTTTTATATAATTTCAAAATACATATATATCTTTAGGAGACCTAGTTTGATTTATTGTTATTTGGCGCATTTCGTCAGTTCCCTATTATTTCTAGTAATTAGGGATGTTCCCGGTAATAATTGATAACATAGCGGCAATCACAGGTAAGACTGATAAAGTTTTTGAGCTATTGTTGGAGTAAAGAAGAAAACAATACCAATAACTCTAAATTTAAATACCACTTTGGCATTTATCTTAATTTTATAAAGATAAATTAGCAAAATAGTTTTTAATAAACAATTGTTAAAACCGTAACTACGTTAAACGGTGAAAGTATGTACTGAAATGAACTCCACATTTCAGTTGAATTAAACTACTGACAAGAAAAACCCATTGATAAAAGAAAGATGAGAGAAGAGACTAATACAAACATAATCTACAAAACATTGCAAACATCTAAAACATACTGTAAATAAACAGATTGAGAGGTAAATGTTGATAATTTTTCGAAGTAGTAGAAATATTATCACGATTAAAAGTAATAATTCGGATTACATCTAGTTCTGGTAACTAGGACAGAGGAAAACACTTCGCGGGATAAATATATATTTGAGAATTTATATTGAGGCAAATCGATTGTATCGTAAGATGGTTTAACCTTAAATCACAGAGATATGTTAGATTGTTACATTCGGGCTTTACACTTGTGTTGAAATGTAAAAACTCAGATTGTTGCTGCAGTTTCTGAGAAGGTTGTTTTACCTGAGCTACCGTCAAACAGCTGATAGGTCGACTCTGAAGAGCCAAGCAAGATATCTAAGATGAAGTGTTATTTTCGTTATTATTAGTATTAAGGTTATTATAGTTTTGTATCAATTGTGCCGCCGACCACGACCCTTTGAGAAAGGGGCGTAATAATTACAAAGGTAGGTCACTATGTATTGAAATGAAATATTTATTTGAACATGTACAAGAATAGACTTACAATAAAAAGAGATAACGAACAAAGTATTATTTAAGATATACAAAAGACCTAGAGAGGAACACATATATATATATATATGTGTGTGTGTGTGTGTGTGTGTGTGTGTGTGTGTGTGTGTATAAATTAAACAAACTATAAAAAACAGATACGATTTTATAAATTCACTTATGTATTTCAGTAAGATTCCTTATTTACGTTACATAAATCCGTTTTTGTTTCATCTAGGCTTTGAGTAATTTGTTTATTGCTCAGCAAAGTTGATAAACAAACAACAAAGTCTGAATTTAATCAAGTTTACGCCACTTCATGTTTTTAATCAAGAGAATGTATGTCCCTTGTAACGATTTTTGTCAAATTAAAGATTCTATGCGTATGTCTTTATGATTCATTCCTTTCACTTTTAAAAAATGCAGTTTCCCAAATTGTAATTTAAGTTTCGCAAATAGCTTCAGAATGTGCTTCAAAACAGAAAATAATAATTTGGTAAGAATTAAACAATAGTTTATTTATGAATGATAACTTATAGATCCTAATTTGTAGAAGTGACAAATTATAAGAAATTGCCAATAGGAGCACCTAACTTAATGAGAACCTCCGTTTTAGAAGATGTATACCTGTGCAATTATCAATTCGAAACCTAATAACGAGTTTATTCTCCAGTTGTGGAATCCTTGTGGATGTAGGGAAACATCTCCCAAAACAGATTTTGTAATATAACTATTGCATTCGGTGCAGCTATAGGCAAGTACTTACATATTGTTTTATACAATAACGTATAAAAGTGTGTATTGTCGGCATCGTATAGTTAAAGATAGGAACAAACACAAAACTATTTGAGCTTTCTTTGTGACTACATTAATTAATGATATAACAACGAACACAAATTCAAATCAATAGGTTAAATCTTCAAACCCTCTTCACTGGCAATGTACATGTCGAAAGTGCATGTTGCTAAAAAAAAGTTCTACTTCGTAATTAACTTAGCCTTTTCTTAGATCGGGTTCACATTGTTAGTTTTAACAAACTAACAGGTGAAGTCAAAGTTACTATTATCTATCCATTTTAACTGGATTCATTTAAAGATTCCAATTTTATTACATTCATAAAATCCCCAACACATCATAAACACATCAACATGCGTTTAACCCAGAATTTAGTTCCAGTACAGGTGGATTCATGAGGTGGTTGTCCCTTCTTTATTGTTCTCCCTGCCATAAAGGCATGTTCCGGCTATTTGTTGCTACATTTTCTACGCCATACGTCTTTCACATATCAATTTCAGAAGGTAATTATGTATTATTTTCTTGTCGGTAATTGTTGGCTAAACGAAACGCAGTTTTTAATCCTGACAAAAAAATTAATCCTGGGGATGAAAATGCAATTAGGAAGTACAAAAAAAACTATATAAAACCTGTTTTAATGGACTAAAAATTAAACCCTTTTGAAAACTAATCTCACTCATACATTATAAACTCAATAGTCTTTCGAGGATTCGATATTTAGCTATTTCAACAATAAGACTAGAAAGTATACGATTGATAAGCTTCCTTATTAATTCAAAACAAAAATAGAGGCAATTTTCTTATACATACTAAATTTTTCTTAAACTACAAAACTTCCACTTTGAGATTGTGATCTGCTTTTTAAAAACTTCTTCTATCGCTAAAAAAATTCAGTATCAGCTATGCCATTCGTTAATACATATATGTTTATTTAAAATAAATAATTATTGCTAGGTTTATTCATTGAATTTTGGTTCATAAAACAAATGAAAAGAATAGCTTGAAACATTTTTAATAATTTAAAAGCTCCTATTGCCGCTATTCATATTGAACTTTTTTATTAAAGGAGTTCCTGTATCCGTCCTTAACTGTCCGTTCTTTAATAACTAATGGCAAATAACCGTAATATGCCTAATCCCTAGTAAACAAAACCATTAAAAGAATTGGTAATTTTATAAATTTTATTTCCACAATTGTTTTTATAATAGGTTTATATATAAAATACAACACAATCACTTCAATGATGAATACGCCTCATACATTTGTCACATACATATTGCATGTTTGGTTTTCAAACTAAAAGCAAATTGTATTTTAACTGTATTCTATTACTGGAGAATAGAATTTAGAAATGCATAATGCCGACCTTGAACTGATGTAATTGGAAATACGATACGATAGTATTATGTAAATATTGGTGGTTTACTTTTCACAACATCATGTGTGAAGCATAAATGTGTTATAAATTGTATATCTCTATTTCCAGTTTGGACAAAAATAGAGTCTAAACATATTATAATAATTAATGGCGAAATATCATTAAGGGTAGCTTTAAAACATTTTGTATATAAATGAAAACAAGTCATATTAAACACAAAAGAATGATGTGCTAAGCTGGTAATTCCTTTCATCTCGTAATTTGTGAGAGGTATTGGATCTCATCTTCTTTATTTCCCTGTTAAGTTATAACACTTAATATTGTCTATTTGCTTCCTTTCCTTGATTAGACTCTAAACGGAAAACGTTTTAAAAACATAGCATATATTCAAAATATACTTTTCAACACTTTCAAATAACGATTATTATATAATGTTATAGTTATGTAATACCTTTATAATACAATTATATACATAATAATTTTGTAACAGAAATTGCGCGAGAGGAAGAAAATTAAGCTAAAACATCTGTGTATTTCCAAGGAACGTCTCCAAGGTGCTTGCGTCAATATTTGCTAAGTATAAATGTTTCCTATGCTGAACCAAAAAAGGAAACATTACATACATCCTGAGTGACTAAAACCTAAGCTTCCTCTTTCCCTTTGCTAATATGTGACGTTCTGTATATGCATAATTGCCAAAAACGTGTCTATGTCATTGTATAAGGTTAGAAGTATTTATTTCCCAATAAATCAACTTGTTATAAACTTGGCAACACCACATAAAATAGTATAATAAAATGTATGAAATTATTTAGATACATCTTTGGTGTCTGCTAAATGTTTAGCTCCTAAAGAGGTACTACTTCTCTAGCGAAACGCTTTGTGCATCTCAAGTTGTGTGCAAATTGGTTTGAACCTTAGTTTACAAGATTTAAGGCGTGTAGAATGATGTATTGTGTATTAAAATTATTGATTAAATATGGCAACAGAATTTTTATTAGTTACATATATCGTTTGAACACTCTATATTCCAGTCAATAGACATGGGAGATATCTTGAGTGTATAATGTTTCAGTTTTAATGGAGTAAGTTATCTATGAAAAATTTAGATTTGTGTTAAATAAAATTTATTCAAAAAGTGTTTGTTATTATAGTTAAAACCTCTTTAATCTCACTCTTGGTGATTTTTTTTTACATTTATATAATATATAAATTACTTGTACTTACAAGTATATAGTGCAGAAAATCTGTAAAAGCCTTGGTAACATATTTAAGCTGACATATCCTATATTGTATACGACCCGCGTAAGCAATGTTAGATTGTACACATGTCTCCGACTTGATAACATGTCACCAACGTGACCGGCTTTGTAACGACTCCATTTCCATTTCGAACATGAAAATATCTTTTTGTAACACCTTTAAACTGAGACTTTATTGGGCTCTTTCTGTCCACCCTAAAGTTGGATTAAATACATGTTAGTACATCTGATTATATTTAAATAGATTTCTCTTCTCTAAAAGCTTTTATCTCAATACATACAGAACACAAAATTTGTTGTAAGCATTGATGAAATAGCTAATACCTTGTTAAATATATTATATAATAATTAGTAAAAATGTTTTTGAGGTTATTTCCGTTTTTATATTTTTACTTATAAATAATATGTAAATAAATAAAACAGTTTTTAAAATAATTAAAATAGAATTTAAGCAATTTTTAAATGATTCTTAACAAAGTGAATACGCGAGGGCTTACTTGCTGACAAATTTCAAAACAATCGTTTCTTTTATGTAGCAAAGCCTCTATTGTCGGCGTGGTGCTTGGTACAAGGGTTGTCGGGATGAGATATATGAGTGTAGAGAGGGTTAACTTGGTTGCGTGTTATTTAATGGAACACAGTGTTGGCTTCAAAATGTGTGTGGTCATTTAATATGTTTTCTATATCTGTTGCGTAGTGTTTGTATATCACGTATTTTTCTAAAGTTGATTATGTTTTACTTTGTTTTCATATGTGGATACTGTTTAAATTAGTAATTATGCCCTTGTGTGTGTTGCGTGTTTTTTAGGTGTGTTGTGTAACATTATTTTGTGTTTCTTAGGTATCTTTGGGTAATGATTTCTTCAAAGCGTCTTTAGAATGATCTAACGGTTTGCCCGATATTATAGCTCGGGAACGTTATAGTATACATAGTTATTGTAAATACCGTATAGATTGTATTTATTTGCTTAGTTATTATTTGAAAAGTAGTATATGCTGTCCTTAAGTATTTGTGGTTTTGTAAGATATTTGGTAATTGAAATTTTTCTGAATGTGGATGCTATTTTGTGTGTTTTTTGTTTTTTTAGATGAGGGATATGTATTTATTGTTTTATGTTTGGTTTCTCAGCGTGGACGTTTGGTGATGTTACCCATGTTTAATTTTCATGTACATGTTGTCTTTAAGTTTATGGCGGTAGTTGTTCTATTGAGCGATTTTTTTATGGAATAGAGTTCTTCGTCATAGTATTTATGTAGCATAGGCATATAGCTTACCCTTTGTGCATATGATTAAATGCAGCGTGCTTGTGTTGTGTGGGATGATTAGATGTATTATGTATGACAGTATCGGTGGTTGTTGATTTTCTGTATATTTTTAAATTGTGTTTGGTGATGGTAAGGTCAATAAAGTTTATTATATATTATTCTTCTAATCTTAGGGTAAATGTGAGGTTTTTTGTATGATATCAATGTAATTGTGTAGTTGTTTGATTTGCCGTTTGTTGCCGTTGTATAATATTAAAATGGCATCTACATATATAGTAATACATTATTTTTCATGTATGATTGTTGTTCTGTAGAATGTCCTGTTGTTCAATTTGATGTAGGAATATTATGGTCTAGATGCCTGAGATGCGAGAACCCGTAGGCAGGCCGCCTTTCTGTGTATAGAATTCGTGTTGGCATGTGAAGTAGTTTTGTGATGTCATAGGTTTGGTGTTTTCAAGAGTGAGTTTTTATGGAGTTTTGTTTGGCATATTTGTAGTATTTGGAGTGCTTATATATATATATATATATATATATATATATATATATATATATATATATATATATATGCATAGAGTGTACTTTATGCAAGTATAAACACGAATAGAGTTTATAGGCTTTTTTCATATGTTTGGAAACATAGATTAGGTTTATAGGCTATTTTCCTCAAATCTTACCAATGTTTTTATAATATAAATATATGGTAACCTCAATGGCAATGTCAATGATGAAATAATTAAGTAACAAATCATTGAATACTTTAAAAATATATGTAAACAATAAATAAATATAGAACGTTGTTATAACTTATATAAATTATAAAATTATTGTCAAATAATCTAATAATGACATTCATTAGGAAATTATGTTTTAAAAAATAATCAATATTATCTAGTTATTGATGCGCTTTCCTTTAATTATTCCCTTATGGACATAACGATGTTCATAACTCCATTATCACAAAGTGGATAATACAAGTAAGTATATACTTACAAGTTTATACTTACATAAGCAAATGCCTTGGTATTCGAAATGTATAGTTAACCCAGGTTCATTCTAGATAATGCTCTTTATTTTTAATTTATTACTTTAGTTATAAATAACCCTATGCATTTTTTTATTTGTTGCACCTTCTATTGGTATGATAGTTTTTTCGTTAATCAAGTTATATTATATATTTTGTTATTAAAGTATTTGAATTTAGCAGATTAAAAATTTTATATGTATTCACGCATTATAGGATGTGGCTCCATATTATATCCTTACTTACTAAATAATTACGCTAGTCGAATGCGGTTTTACTGCCTGGGAAAATCCCTGTTCTAAACACATCCCCAGACACGTTTTAAAAGGACAACTAAGATTTGCATCATATCCAAATAGCCCTTAAATTGACAACAGCTTGTAATTTAGTGGTTCGTTGTTGACAATCCACTTTTAAAAAACGATATTATACCTTTTTTTTAAGACAACTGGATTTAAGATGTTTAACAAAATTGTAGGTAGATCCGGGTTGCAAAAACATATCAGAATGGAATTAATAAGTATATTCCCCTATACTGATTTAAATGAATTTAGTATGAAGTGACTTTTGAGTGAAACGCAATGTGTTAGCCGACAGCTGCGACACAAGTGTTAGATGAAACATGGCCGGCGAGTGCTCATTACCATTGGGGAGTGTTGTTCCCGTCGCAGATGAAACAGTTGCATAAATAATACTGCTATATTGCAAACATTCGCCTCATAACGCTAAACTTTCACGAAAAAATCAAAATGTAATATTATCTAAATCACAACAGTCGGTAAGCCTATGGGAATTATTCATGGCACAATTCCCTCGCCGTGACTAAGTGCACAAGCTACCTATCCCAGTTTTTTTCTAGAAAAACGATGGCTTAATTGAGGTTTTAGAAGATAACCCAGAAACCAAAAATTGTTTTTGTCTTAATTTCCAATAAAATAAAATAAAAATATGCAGCTAAAAAAAATAACATAGAAAATAAAATTATCTGAAGGCTTTATATAATTATCAACATTTCACTTTATATTTCAATTGTGTTTCTTTATTATAGATTTAATGGAAAGGACATATTACGCCTCTGATGGATGTATTGTAGCACTCAAAAAGGTAATGTATGTATCAAAGCACACCATGGTGTATTGAGTGAACTGTTGTGGACCGAGGAATAGAGGAAGAATTATGGAAATAATACGGACTCTCTGGGTACTGGATATCATAACGGGCGAGGTCAAAATATCTTTTCGTCCTACTAAGGTCAAACAAAAAGTTGATTACCAACCATTCCGGTTTTCCTCTTTGTTATATATCTCGAAAAATGTAATCTAAATATTGTGTAAATATACTTTCTTTTACTAAAAACACCCATCATATATTAAGTACTCATTTGGTAAGAACAGTTTTTTTTTTGTAGTTAAATTGAAATATGTAACAGTTCTGAGATGATATAAGAATATCAATATTTCACTTAAAACGAAAATTAAATCAATATTATTTATGCCCGGGTCGGGATATGGAACTAATATAAAACAAAAACAACATAGCGGCGTTGCAATTAAAAGAGTAAAACTCTGATTGTAACTTGAGACACCGTAAATTGACTGTACAAGGATTAACCAGAGATTGTTGAAAGTTATGCACTCATCTGTAGTTCCAAACCTTCTCAATATATTTTCACGAGTAAGGACTACCTTAGGACATTCGATAGTCAAACCTTAACATTACTGGCCAATTTGTAGGTGTAAAATATTCATGGATATAACTTTATGAGGATTTATTTATGCATGCTTTTATACAATATAATAATATGAAAACAAATAAAATAGATAAGGGTAAACAATGTTTAATTAGATGTTAATAGGTATGTTTTTCCAATATAAAAAAGAAACCCATTCGAAAATAGAAAATAAAAAAAAGAAATACTTTGGAAAAGTATTTGTATAGAAATAAATTTGGTAGATTATAGTTTAGCATCACGTATGGTCATAGAAACACAAAAGAAATACAAATTTACTTGATAAAATTGCATATCTGCTACATTACGATGAATCTATCATTTCAACTCGTAAAAGTTACTGCTTTTTCGAGTGGTTTCAAGGGGTTGTATGTTCCTATCCAAGACCGGAGTTAGGAGTAGAAAAATATCATGATAGAGCCTCTGCTCTTGTACATCATGGCTTCTCAGCCTAATCGAGTTTCAAGTATTGCGACAAATACTAAATTCACAACCTTTAAAGCTAAGTGGATTAAGAGATTTTGATATTGTCTGAAAACCGCTAAAATGTTTGATAGTAAATGACAGAATCAGCCTTGAAAAAAATTTAATGCTATTTATATATGATATCGCTTATTAAATTAATGTTATTTCGATTTTAGTGTTATTTTATATTTATCAGTAAGGACATTATTTCATCAATAAAACAACAAGCGAGTGTTTGGAAAGTAATTAAAAATAATGGTGAGCCTGAGAAAGCAACTTTTGGAAATATGTTTTTTAAGGCAATTTTACAGAGCTGTCGGAAGGGCATCCGTTATAACTTTGTTATAGCGTATACGATCTGAAGTATCACAGCTGTATGCATATATATATATATATATATATATATATATATATATATATATATATAGGTAACTAAAAAACGGGAGGCATTGAAGCGATATTTAATGCATGATTGTTGAAACTTTTATGAATCTCCTAACCTCCAACAGTCATATAATGTATACATAAGATTCAACACCTTTGACCTACTATTTTCTTAATATGGAAAAAAGTGAACAATTATTCCTCTTAATTTACATGATTATCCTAATTCTATATTCCACAACTTTCAGATATCACTGACTAAATAATAAAATTACTTTTTTAAATAAAAAAGCATACAATATTTCAAAATAATTAATAACCCTAGCTTAACATATTAACACGATTAAAATAATATAAAATAATAATACTGCTATATATATATATATATATATATATATATATATATATATATATATATATATATATATATATTTAACGATATATTATATTATAAATATATTATTGATATTGATATATATATATATATATATATATATATATATATATAACTTTTAATAATATAAAACAATAAATATATATACGTAAAGACGTAAATGAATATGTCAATCAAAAGGTATTAGATGAGGTAAGATTGTGAGACGTCCGGTGTAGTATTTCGAACAACTAGGACTGCGTCTTCACTGTACCAATCATGCTACTTCGAAATGAAAATATTTCTGCACGTAACAGGTTTTAAAGCAATAACCTTAAAAACGAAATTTCAGAAGAGCTTGTTACATTTTCTAGAAAATCGATGGTCGTGTATTATTCCGGTTTCGTATTGTGAAAAAAGAAATGTTATGGAAATAAAAGTAGATTATTTTTGTTAGGAAAGTCAGGAAAGCGTAAACGGAAGGTGTACTCGACAATACGTAGTCTTACCGACTCACTTTTTATAACCTTTGCCGTTGTTTATTTCTCTTCCTCAATTGCTAAGTCAGTAAGAAAGTAATGGTTTATCCATTGACTACGAACCTAATTTCATAGACCTGTGCCTCAAGGAATAAACCTCTCAGAGGAACCAACCCCTGAATTTTTGATAAAACCAATTAGCCTCCGATAAGCCCTGTTCAAGCTCCTTTTCGGGTAGTGGAATCTTTGAGAGACACTTGTGATTTAAAGACTATACCTGGATACCTAGTGAACTTATCTTATCTAGAATGAAAACACAACTAATTGGAAAATATACATTTTTATTTATTTGTTCCAAGGTTCAAATTAATTGTTATTGTTTTTATTTAATTTCACAGGATTTTCTTGACTAATTATTTTTTCAAAATTTCATACAACTTGCCATTTAACTAAACATTATTATCTCCTTCTGTTTTTAAATTTTCTTATTATCATTAATTTTACATATAATTTAAATTATCAAAGTTACCATAATTAATTTTGTATATAATTTTGATTAGTAGAGTTAAATTTAACATATTTTAAAATCTGATTCTTTTTCAAACACTTCATATTACTATGTAATGCCTTTAGGCTAGGCCTTGAACAATTAACTTCTTTGGAAGTTATTCATTAGAAATTCACTTAGAAAAAGCCATATAAGATATACATCTTTATACTTAATCCTTACATTCCCACAGCGATGGGAATGGAAAGTCAATTTTGAATCTTTATTACTTAAATTTGGGTAACCTAAGAGAGTTGACTAATCAGTCCCTTAGGTTATTCCCATCTTATTTAATTTTGAAATTAAGTTAATATAATTTGAAGTAAAATGTTATTTAAAAAAGAATAATTAAATTGATTATATAACCTTGTACTGTAGAAATCTTTTTATCTTCATTAATGTTGTCATCTGTCGGTCCTGTTACAGCTTCAAGGGTCTTGGTAGGTAGGCGTCTCTCCATAATTTCGGTCAATCTTCTTATTTTCTTTAATTTTGCATTTTGGTGGTCGAAATTTTGTTCTGGGTATATATGAGCCCTTGCTCATATATATCTTCCTTCCCCTGATCACATCGTAGCACTTTTTACTCTGTTTTTAGCACATTTTTTCTTGTCTTGATCGCATGGTACAACAACACGTCTGCTCGCTTTGAGAGAATAATGCATTCCGATTCTGGATAGCGTGCCTTTTTTGAGGCCCGTCTTCTCCAATTTCAAACTTCCCACGCCCCAGTATCCATTTTTCAACTTTTGACCAATCAGAAAGCCGTTGCCATGGCAATTGACTTTGTTTGTTCGGAAATTCTGAACTAAGATTAGTTTCCCTTTTTATAAAAGGCGTTTCTGTATTCTGATGTGTCCTTTGCATTTTTACCTTTTATTTAATAACGTATTTGACTTTATTTCTTCTCATTTAATTTAATTAACTTTTTAACATTCTTAATCCAAAGTTCGACTGTAGCGCTTTCGTTTCGTAGTGACAAGATTTATAATCAATGTCCTAAGCGGATTTTTCCGAAATCAAATATGACTTCTTCTATTATAACCTAATTTCTTAGGCTATTACACTTTAATATTTAATCTTTACTTTTACATAAATACTATTTTCCCTAGTTAGGCCTAATTTACTTTCCTCACATCTTAATTTACATTCTTTATTCCTGATTATTTTTAAGTACAATTATTTTAATAGCCGGCATCTAGGCCTAGTTTGTTATACTACACAATTACCGTCTTTTTTTTGTTTACATAATTTAGGCTATCCACTTTGAAGTGATAATTTTTCTTATTGCTTATAATTTATGTTTTTTAAGTCTAAAGTTATTTCTAATTTTCTTCATTTTACTATTATTTACCCTAGTTTTAATATTATTATTATTATAATGTTTTAAAATTTTTATATATAAATTTAGTCAATTATTTAACCCGGTTAGGTTTGATTCTGGTATTCTGTACAATTACCCAGATTCTTTGCATCGGACATTCTGGCCGCTGCAAAATTCCCCCCTTTTTAAATATATGAAAATTTTGGTTCTTCTCTCCCTTGAAACAGATAAACATAATTAATAACATATTTGTGAAAAGTAACATTAACACTTATACTAGTTTATATTAAAATTTTCATATTCCTTTCATTTATCTACTATTCCTATTCATCTTCATAACTTAATTAATTTTACTAAAGTTCACAATTTACTCTCCTGTCCCTTTCACTCATATATATCATTGTCACATTAGTCACTTCACATGCTATTTACTCATTTATTACTCCTGTCCTTAGTCACATTCTTTTTTATTTAATCTTATTTCAAGTTTATATTAACTATACAATATTGTATATTGTAATCCTTATTTTACACATTCATTGTTGTTTAACACAACCTTTACTTTAATAAATTCAATGAATCCCGTTCATTTAACATATGGCTTTTTCTTTCACATTTAATACTGATTTTATATTATTTGTCCTATGTATTTGGATTATGTTACTGCTTTAATCTACTACTTAGATTTATTTTACATTTTTATTTTTATTACTTAACCGTTACTCCCTATGTCACTGATGGATCTTTTTTTATTTACCTTGCGTTATTATCCTTTATTCTTTAAATATTTTCTTATTATCCGTCCAGCTTTATCTTTCTTTTTCTTCTTTCTCCTTTTCCAATTTCTTAACTTTCCCTTATTCTCCTTAAATCTACCTTTTATTTTTCTGTTTTTGACTTGTAATGAAATGAAGGTTCTTCTCGTATTTGGATTGGCTCTTATTTTAATTGACTTTCGAACTCTTGAACTAGTAAATGGGTTTTTCTTTTTTCTTTCTTTAATTTCAATTTCTTTCCTTTGGGTTATCTCTCCAGAATCTAAAGTCTTAGTCATGGGCTTCCGAGCTACTTGTTGGTTATTCATTTTAACCTCGTTGTTCCCCCCTTTTAATTGTTTCGACGCGACGTTTATACTTTTATTTATATTTATTTTCTTATTTATTATTTTTCCACTCACATTATTTCCCCTTTTTGGCACTATTTCGGCCTTACCTTGTTTATATTTTGGTTTGCTCTTAATCTCAGCTGCAGCTCTTCTTTCCATGTCCTTTGTTTCTTTATCTCCTGTTTTGACTCCCTCAAGTCTTAAATTTATTTCCTTATTTATTATATTTTCATTTTTGTTTTTTAATTTTTTGTTTTTGTTTAATTTTTCCTCTGTTTCATTTTTTATTTTTCTTTGATATTCGTTCGTTATATTTAGGATTTCCCCTTTACTTGTTTCTTGTCCATTTCCTCCTTCATTCATTCGGCAGTGCCCCTGCTTCTCGCACTGTCGCATTAACCCCTCCTTTTTGCTTTGATGCCCTATTGTTGATGCATCTTCTTTTTCCTGGGTTATCTTGCATATTTTTCGGACTTCTTCATTTTCCTCTATCTTTTGTATTTTACTTTTAAAGTCCTGGTACACCATTTCCCCTTCTATTTCGAATGTCACAAAGCGTCTATCCATGTTTATCCGTGCCTTTAGGTCATACAGTGTGTTGCACCCCATAATCATCTCCGACCGAAGTTTGGAGACCACTATGAAGATGCAGTCCACTTTTATGCCTTTAATTGTTAAGGGAATTAAGCATTGCCGGGTAACCTTTATTTGTGCAGTCTTAATGGCTGTTACAACTCCCACATTGTTGATGGGTAGTTCCAGGAACTTAAGCCCATGCAACTTGAGGTTGTTGTAAGCCTTTTCTTGAATGACTGACACGTCTGCACCCGTGTCAATCTCTACCTCTATACAGTGCCCTTCTACCTCACAGTCAATTACAGGGCATGTTTCTTTCTTCTGGTTACCTTCGCCAATCTCCTTGTCCTCTTCTAACAATTCAGCACGAATATCAAGAGATAGTCCACCAACTCTACGCTCTTGATTTTGGTGTACTTCATTGTTATTTTCCTGTTGTATTGTTTTTTTTTATTTTTGTTCTTTAGGTCTTCCGCCTTTCCTTTATTTACTGTTTCCTGTTTCTCCGGGTAATATTTCCTATATTTTGTTTGTTGTTGGATCTCTAATGGTTGTCTCCTCTTTTCCTTCCTACCATTAGGGATCCTCTCATTTAGTTTTTTGATTGACCACTTGGCCCTGGATTTTATGGTCTCTTTTCTTTTGTCTGTGGGTTTTCTTCCGTTTGGTTTTGTGGCCTGTACTCTGGCCTTTGTTGTTGCCACTGATTTTGCGGCCTATTTCTTGGTCCCTCTCTTTGGTAGGGCCCCTGTCTCCAGTTTCCTCTCCCTTCTACCGGGTAAGGCTCTTGCCTCCAATTTCCCTTGTATCCGGGGTTTCTCGTTTGGTGTGTAAACCCTCTCCTTTCAGGTTCCCGTTCCTCAGTCCTAGGCTGAGTCCGGTTCCTGGTAGTCTCCTGCTCCATGTTCCTTCGGATGTATTTTACCGCCTCCTCTATGTCGGTAGCCGCCATCCCGGAACATCCTATATACATTCTGTTCCCATAATGCTTCATAATCTTCATAATTAACTCCGCCTGATTGTATGGCGGGGTTAGGTGTCTCGCCGTGTTCACCATTTTTAAGAAATAATTTACCATGTTGTTTGTGCCTCGATGGTATTCATATTTTCCTTTTTCGATTCTTCCTCGAATTCTCTCTTGTGCATGAGATCCCCAAAAGTGGCTAAAGAATCTCTCCTTAACTTCATCATAATTTTCCTCCTCCATATTCATGGCCAACCACCATTCTTGTGCTGGTCCTTTAAGATGTCTCTCCATTATTTTCCTTTTTTGTCCTTCCTCCATGTCAGGATCAATTTCGGACATTATACCTTCTAGGTGTTTAATGAAATCAATAGGGTCTTCATCTTCCCTACCGTAGAATTCCTTCTTGCTTTTGTCTCCATTATCACCCATCTCAAACATCCTTGATTTAAACAAGGTAGCTATATTTATCCATTCTCCCATATTCTTTATCTTATTCTCAACTACTTGTACCCTTCTTTCTACTTTTTTGACTTCTCCCTTAACTGTTTCTACAGTCTGTTTATTTTCACTGACTGTTACCTCTAAGTTATACATCTTTTCTATAGTTTCTTGGATTTTATTTCCCATTTCCTCATTCTTTCTTGTAATTCCTTCATTTATTTCCTCTATCCTCTTATTCATGATTTCCCAAAGATTCTTAATTTCTTGTTTATCCTCCTCTCTTTCTTTCTTTCTTTCTACTTTTTCCTCCTCTCTTTCTTTCTTTCTTTGTTCCTCTATCATTTTTACTAATTCTTCTTGTTCCTTTATTCTCCCTTGTTTCTGTTCTTCCATCTCTTTTAATCTTTCCTGTTTTTGTTCCTCCATCTCTTTTAATCTCTCCTGTTTTTGTTCCTCCATCATTTTTTTAAAAAACTCCATCATTTCAGATGGTTCTGTGTCTTTTCTCTGTCTTGTCGCCATCTTAAAGTCTCGTATTTAACTATCCTTTTATTCCCTTACTAACTTCTCCTACTTCTATATTTTTACTATATACTGAGTATTTAATTAAATATTCATTTATAATTGTGCTCGATGTGATCCGGTTCAGTGTTCCCTTGACCTTGTCTATCTAACGCCTATGTATTCTATTTACTTTCATTAATAACTAACATTATTATTTATATTATGCCCTACCGACGCCTACTGGATTTTATTTTACTTAATTATTTCCTTTTAATTATTATTATTTATTCTAAGTTCTTTTTAATTTCATTTTTATTATAATTAACTCTTATTTTTTTTAAAGAACTTCTTTGGTTTTCATTTTATGATTCCTATTATTTTTTACAATTTTAATTGAATTCTATTTAATTAATTTTGTTTCACTAGGCTCCTTAGTCGATTTAAATCTGTCTCTATTTGATGTTGACCCGATGTTACAATGTAAGCATCGAGCCTCAAACGTTGGGCGCCATACTTTTCTTACCGACTTACTTTTTATAACCTTTGCCGTTGTTTATTTCTCTTCCTCAATTGCTAAGTCAGTAAGAAAGTAATGGTTTATCCATTGACTACGAACCTAATTTCATAGACCTGTGCCTCAAGGAATAAACCTCTCAGAGGAACCAACCCCTGAATTTTTGATAAAACCAATTAGCCTCCGATAAGCCCTGTTCAAGCTCCTTTTCGGGTAGTGGAATCTTTGAGAGACACTTGTGATTTAAAGACTATACCTGGATACCTAGTGAACTTATCTTATCTAGAATGAAAACACAGCTAATTGGAAAATATACATTTTTATTTATTTGTTCCAAGGTTCAAATTAATTATTATTGTTTTTATTTAATTTCACAGGATTTTCTTGACTAATTATTTTTTCAAAATTTCATACACCTTGCCATTTAACTAAACATTATTATCTCCTTCTGTTTTTAAATTTTCTTATTATCATTAATTTTACATATAATTTAACTTATCAATGTTACCATAATTAATTTTGTATATAATTTTGATTAGTAGAGTTAAATTTAACATATTTTAAAATCTGATTCTTTTTCAAACACTTAATATTACTATGTAATGCCTTTAGGCTAGGCCTTGAACAATTAACTTCTTTGGAAGTTATTCATTAGAAATTCACTTAGAAAAAGCCATATAAGATATACATCTTTATACTTAATCCATACATTCCCACAGCGATGGGAATGGAAAGTCAATTTTGAATCTTTATTACTTAAATTTGGGTAACCTAAGAGAGTTGACTAATCAGTCCCTTAGGTTATTCCCATCTTATTTAATTTTGAAATTAAGTTAATATAATTTGAAGTAAAATGTTATTTAAAAAAGAATAATTAAATTGATTATATAACCTTGTACTGTAGAAATCTTTTTATCTTCATTAATGTTGTCATCTGTCGGTCCTGTTACAGCTTCAAGGGTCTTGGTAGGTAGGCGTCTCTCCATAATTTCGGTCAATCTTCTTATTTTCTTTAATTTTGCATTTTGGTGGTCGAAATTTTGTTCTGGGTATATATGAGCCCTTGCTCATATATATCTTCCTTCCCCTGATCACATCGTAGCACTTTTTACTCTGTTTTTAGCACATTTTTTCTTGTCTTGATCGCATGGTACAACAACACGTCTGCTCGCTTTGAGAGCCTAATGCATTCCGATTCTGGATAGCGTGCCTTTTTTGAGGCCCGTCTTCTCCAATTTCAAACTTCCCACGCCCCAGTATCCATTTTTCAACTTTTGACCAATCAGAAAGCCGTTGCCATGGCAATTGACTTTGTTTGTTCGGAAATTCTGAACTAAGATTAGTTTCCCTTTTTATAAAAGGCGTTTCTGTATTCTGATGTGTCCTTTGCATTTTTACCTTTTATTTAATAACGTATTTGACTTTATTTCTTCTCATTTAATTTAATTAACTTTTTAACATTCTTAATCCAAAGTTCGACTGTAGCGCTTTCGTTTCGTAGTGACAAGATTTATAATCAATGCCCTAAGCGGATTTTTCCGAAATCAAATATGACTTCTTCTACTATAACCTAATTTCTTAGGCTATTACACTTTAATATTTAATCTTTACTTTTACATAAATACTATTTTCCCTAGTTAGGCCTAATTTACTTTCCTCACATCTTAATTTACATTCTTTATTCCTGATTATTTTTAAGTACAATTATTTTAATAGCCGGCATCTAGGCCTAGTTTGTTATACTACACAATTACCGTCTTTTTTTTTGTTTACATAATTTAGGCTATCCACTTTGAAGTGATAATTTTTCTTATTGCTTATAATTTATGTTTTTTAAGTCTAAAGTTATTTCTAATTTTCTTCATTTTACTATTATTTACCCTAGTTTTAATATTATTATTATTATAATGTTTTAAAATTTTTATATATAAATTTAGTCAATTATTTAACCCGGTTAGGTTTGATTCTGGTATTCTGTACAATTACCCAGATTCTTTGCATCGGACATTCTTGCCGCTGCAGTAGGTATTACAACATAATATATAACTCTGAATAAAATGAACGTAGTCGTTCTGCATGACTTTAGAGCTGCCAAGTCAGCGATCGTATGTGTGTGTGTGTGTGTGTGTGTGTGTGTGTGTGTGTGTGTGTGTGTGTGTGTGTGTGTGTTTGTGTGTGAGTGTGTGTGTGTGTGTGTGTGTGTGTGTGTGTCTGTGTGTGTGTGTGTGTGTGTGTGTGTGTGTGTGTGTGTGTGTGTGTGTGTGTGTGTGTGTGTGTGTGTGTGTGTGTGTGTGTGTGTGTGTGTGTGTGTGTGTGTGTGTGTGAATGGAAACTCTAAAGGCAATAGTTCGTTTTCTATACTGTCAAGTTGCGGTCTTCTAGTCAGTACGTTCAACTCCTTTTCTACTGTACTTAACCCGCATTTGAAACGGTGGTATGCCACTCACAGTGTCTAAGCGTTTCATTAGTTAAAAATGTATTATATTGGTATATTATATTATATTTCATTTTCTCGGAATAAAATACAAGTTATTTTTACTTCCTTTGTTAACTCACTGTGTGTCAGTATTAGAATTTTTCTAATTTCAATCTAATAAGTTTATATTTTATAATTTGAGTTTAAATAATATAAAAACAGCCTCTAACATAATTTTTCTAACGTTATTTTAAACTAAGTTAAAAACTGTTTATATAACATAGAGTTATTTATATTTGAAAGTAATAAGTTTTGTAACTAACTTTATTAAAGCAAAATAATAATTCCCTTTTAATTTTCAGAATAAAATTTTGGAAATAATACAGTATTTGATGCACCTAATTGTTTTTTTATTTACATATTCCATTTAGGACACATTCTCTTTCATACAAGTAATTACATAATATAAATATAAAATAACAGAATAATTGGGTACATTTAAAAAGAAGAAGAGCATAGCCTTAATTAACACACGACGTGACCATTTTTATATTAAATCTATATCTAGTAAACAGGGCAGTAATTTACAGTAACCTTGGATAGTCACCATTTCTTCACACCCTCTGCGTTTACTGTGACACCACGCATCACAATGTTCGAGTTCTATGATACTACTGCAACAATTAGTGCTACGTTTTTAATTTATATTGCAAATAACAGTTAGCGTTTACTTAAAAGTAGACCGCAAAAGATTTTAGGCATTATTATGTAATATATCGCCAAAAAAGCTCTTGGTTCATTAAACCTCACTGAAATGTGATTAACAACATTATCTACAGTTTTGACGTCACGAAACTCGACACACTTAATGAGATATCAACCTATATAATTGCATATTTTTCTCTTCTACAAACAGTATTTAAGAAATATACGCAAGTGTAACAAGTATAGTCACTAATAAAGTTATAAATATACAATAAAAAGTATTCAAAAAATATATATAAACAATGTTACATAACGCACTAGGTTTGTGTTTTTTTTTGTAATTGTAAATAAAGTTGTAGGTAATTTAGTGTAAATTGAAGAAAAATTTCAACTAATTCTAATACTGGTAGCAAAATATCCACTAACGTTTCCTATACTACAATAAAGTTTGAAAATTATTGTTAAATTATTCGAAAAATTAACTGTCCATTTATAACACATATCAGGTAACAATTAACGGCGCTCAACGATTTACAGTCTTCTTGGAAACACCAATTGGTTAAAGTCAATAGATACAATGTATCGCTTTTAAATATATATTGCGTGATACTCTTTATAACAATATCATATAACAATGTCATTCGCGTTTCATGAACAATGGTCGCCCCTTATCATAAACTAGATGGAGATTCCTTTGCAATAATATACCTGATGTTTTCTTAAGGTTAAAATTTTAATTAGATTGTCACAAACTATGGAAAATAAACAATTATATGAATACAGGAAGAATAATGATAAGGAATTGAAACTGTTCTATTTATAAATTTTAAGGAGCGATTTCCATTGACTTGTTATCAAACGATGACATAAGGAGATTGATTGATGGAGGAAAGAGTAGACGTTGACATGAATGTAGGACTAGATATGAAACATAGAAGCTCTGGAATATAGGTGAAAGTTAAATAGTGGTCCTAAAACCTCTAGAAAGTGTTTACGTAGTGTTTAAAGGGACGTGTTTTATTAAGTACAAAATTGCAAAGTTGTGCAAAGTACTGTTCCCAAATAATATGATGTATCTCATAAAAGGCATCTCCTTGTCGTTCTAACTTTAGAACTGTTTACATAGACAGTAGAAAATTTTGATTATTGGAGGTTCGCTGCAGCGTTGGTAGTCAAAGCACTAGTAAGCCAATCAAAATAAATAGCGATACATTAAAAACCGTTTGAATAAATTTTCGAATATCTCTTTTTAACGTTCTAGGAGATAAAGAAAATACGAAGAGGAGGGAAGACAAGGTTCTTTCAATCAGGATCTTTGAAAAAACGGACTTGTTCTTGGATATATATATTATAACTTCATTTATTTAATCAAACGTTATTAATATCTTGCAGCAGAATGCTTGACAAGGAAAACAAAAATGAACTTATTTATGAGGCTTTTAAACGTATTATTCAAACATATATTCTAAGCGACACGTAAGTATTCCTAAATTCCACCAAACAATATTATTGAATAAAACTTACAATACATATAAATATATTATTATTTTATAAGACCAATTATATATAAAATATTACTCTAGTAATTACTATAAAATTTATTACTTTATTGCGAAATAATAATAATCAATAATATTATTCTAATACTATGCAAGTACAATAAAATATAAAATTTTAATTTAAGGTTTGGCTACGTTAGATATGAAGAAAAATTGTACAGGGACATCAATTACAATAACGTAATTTGAGTAATTTTAAAAATGGCGTAGTTGGGTCCTTCTTTACTTATATCTTTAGATATAGGTTTCCAAAAAATATGTATTAATTCTTGCGTAGAAAATGAAAAGAGGTTTATAAATGTTTATATTTATTGGCTGTTTTGTTCGTTGTTGATTTAAAATTTATTTAAGCATAACTATTTTGCTAGTATTGAAAATACATATAACAAAATTGGCAAAATAGTTGGATTACGGCAAACTGCATCGCACGGGCCTTACAAAGCTCAAAATGACGGATCCAGGAAGAACGGTAATAGCATGTAATATGGAACAAGGCCAAAGTGACTAATATCAAGATTAGTTTTACTCAATGTAACGGAAAATTGAAATTCTAAGAAACACGAATGTGAGCAGAGTTTCTTGGACCTAGATTGGACAAACTGTAAGTGTTAAAATGCATTGGAGGCGAAAGAACATAACCCTGAATTAACCAAGGCATAATAGAGCGGTGTAGATTGAACGGCAGAAGTTTGGATTCTGGATCGCGGCCAAGACACCTAATATTTATTGAATTTGTACAGAATGAAATACAGAATAGTAAATGGTAGACTGGAGGATGGTGGACAGATTTACATAGACATGGATGGGATAAATTTTGGTTCGTAAGATGTAATAAAATAAAACTATAACCTGAGGGATTTCAGCCTAATTAACCGGTTCCAGAGGGACGGTGATGGTTTGGTTTATGGAACCACGACTGGACTCCTAATATTACATAAGTGGTAACTAAATAAATATTTCACCTAAGTGGAATGTAAAATGTAAGAAAAACAAATGTGAGTGGCGTGGCTTGGGCCTACATAGGGTAGGTTGTAATTCTTAAAATGTACTAAACGTATTCACAGTTTAGAATTAGGCCTTAAAGCGTTGTTATATTGGACTCGGTAAAGGCGCAAAGTGCGATTGTTTATAGGATCTTTTTACATTGAGGTTTTGGAGAAGATAACGACCCTTCGAATTGACACTAAGAAGCGAGACAAAGCTACCACAACAAGCAGACGTGCTTTAACATTGTAATGCTACGTTGAAGTGCAATGATTTTGTAAACCAACTGTAAAAAGTCTTTCGATGTGACGTCATCTCGTCCAAGAAAATACCTAAACGCTGAACGTAAATACTTTCACGGACCCCATATATTGTGAAGACATAAAAACTCCAAAAAACAAATGAAAATGCCCATAAATCAACCAATGTGTGAAGATACTTCAACTTTTAACAGTACAAGGTAAACAATCTATTTTCCTTTCTTTCTTTTTTTCTTTTTAATAAATCTCTATTTCAAAATATAATAATATCAAGTTATAATTAGGTACACATTTATATAGCCTAATGGAGATAAACCTCTCTTAAGTTACCTAAAATAAATTCAAAATATTCTATAGTGACTTTCCATTTAATCGCATGTCTGAAATGGGAAGTAGGGTTTTAATTTTGTATAACAAATTAAATATGGCTCTATTCTTTAATAACTGATAGAAATTATTTATTGATAATATCAGATATTTGCTAAAATGATTGGGTTGAAAGACGTATGTGTAAAAACGTCTGTCCTATTGTAACTACATAGGATGGTCATTAAATAATAACAAGAATTACATAGGTTAAATAATAACAAGAGTAGATATAAGTATACTTTATCCCCCCAATGAGAGAGCAGTAATTGTTACCCAAACCACATTCTAAGCCCCGACCCTTGTCGTTGATTGGTAGATGCTGCTAGTTAGGCCCCGCCCCTGGACGATGCGTAGTAGACGATCGAGGTGCTTGTGGGGGAGCCGAAGGGAGATCTTGCTCTAGCGCTGACGTATGTTTCTGAAGAAAAACTAGAATTGTGTGTCCTAGAATCGAACTGTGGACATTTGGTTTGCTGGCGTGGAACGCTAGCGACTGAGATACGGGGTAGGCGGTTGTGTTGTAGTGTTAAATGCGAGTAAAAGAAGGTCTTTGTCTTCCGGTGCTCTGACACACAGAATCTTCACTATTAGAATCGATCCACGTTCGATTCTATGTGTATATTGTCCAGCATCCGTTGTTAATTGTAGATTGTCCATGTTGAAGTACTTCGAGGGCCTTCTTGTTCTGTTAGGCATGTTGAAAAATATTTTGTAATGGTTCCGTTGATAGTAATTGTAGATGTCTATTGTGAAGGACTTCGAGGGCCTTCTTGTTCTGGTAGGCATGTTGGTATTGATAGTAATTGTGACGTAGATGTAAAGTCCATTTTGAAGGACTTCGAGGGTCTTCTTGTTCTGGTAAGCATGTTGGTAGTGGGAAAATATTTTGTAATGGTTCCGGTGTTAGTAATTGTAGATGTCCATGTTGAAGGACTTCGAGGGCCTTCTTGTTCTGGTAAGAATGTTGGTAAATGTAGTGGACAAGTATTTTGTAATGGTTTGAGTAGAAAGGAGGATACTTTGGGACAAAACAGGACGGCACCTTACCGAACCCACCCCTAAGTGTGGTATGTGTGAGTGTTGTTTGGGGTGGTGGTAGGTAGATGTGGGGTTAAGTTTGGGGTTGTCCCGGGGGTGGGGGATGATTTTGCTCCAAAAAAAAGATGGCGTCGCGCTACTGTCCTAACCTAAACTAACCTAAGAAAATACTGACCATGATAAACTGTTTGACTAACTCCCCTTAAAAACAAAATCAGGGTCTGAAGTGGCTGCCGCACTGGAACCTATTTTAAAAATACACCCTATAAAAAACTTTCAAACCGATCAAGGTAAAGAGTGGTTTAACACTCATGTAGGTAAATTCATGAAAAATTACAAAATCCATCACTGCACTACATATTCCAATAAGAATGCCTCGATAGTGGAACGCCTGAGCCGTACATTGAAGGGGCGAATGTGGCGTGAATTTACTGCGCTAGGAACATATCATTGGCTGAATCTATTGACAAAAATTGTCAACGCCTATAATAATACTATTCACCGTACTATCGGCATGAAACCGAGTCACGTGACTAGAAAACACGAGCAGATGTTGTTGGAAAAGACACGAGGAGGAGCCGAGAGTAAGCCTAAAGCGCCTAAATTTCAAGTAGACGATAAAGTCCGAATCACGAAATACAAGAAAACCTTTACTAGGGGCTACTTGCCTAGTTGGACAAATGAGTGGTTTTCTATTTAAGCTGTCTTACCGACAGACACTGTCACGTACATCTTACAAGACGATAAAGGCGAGATATTAAAAGCAAATTTTACACCGAAGAACTGAGTAAATCAAAAGTAGGTTCGATTTACCTCGTGGAAAAGTACTGCGCACAAAGGTAATAGAGTCTTCGTGAAATGGCTAGGTTTCGGTAGAAACCACAACTCGTGGGTAGATAAAGATAAACTTATACTGTGACCGCATAAGGTCAACCTCGTCCTAGGGGCATAAGACCACATGACGTTGTTGGAAAAGTCATATGAGGTGCAATTGCTTGTACCAGAATATATGTTTCAAAAAAATAATTAAATATTAGGATCTTTGCACAGTTGACTCATTCTGGTTACGTCTTTCGAGTTGCGTGTAGTGATTGCTCCATATACGATGCAGATACATAATTTCGACGCTTATGTAGGTGAAAAGGAGAAACGAATTCGTCACAGTCCCCTATGACCCAACACTATTAGAGCAATTGTGTGCGGTCCTTTAAATTGTGGCAAAACAAGTGTAATTTTCAATCTTTTGTTCAAGGCAAATGGGTTGAAGTTCGCCAACATATATATTTTTCAAAATCACTTCACCAACCGAAATATAAGTTTCTGTCCAAGGTGATGGAAGAATCGGGTATCGGTTATTTTTCGTACAGTAATAACGACAACATCATCAATCCACATGAAGCGGAATAAACACCTATTGTGTTATCTAGGCTTAACATAATTTGACAAGAGAGTAATTACTTAGAATGCGAGTGTTTATAGGCTGTTGTGACGTAGACGCCATCTCTCGTGAATGTATGACTTGCAGATTAACGGATCACAATTGTCGACCAAAGTATAGCTCTCCTCCGGAGTCGATTGTAGAAAGTCTTCAAAACTAAATAGTTTAAATAACAGGCTTAAACAGTTATCGCACCTGTTATTAGTGTCTCGAATAAATTCGAAGCAGTCCACTTCGGTTGTAGAGTGTGTGTAACCGGCTCTTTTGATATCGAAACTTTCTGCCTGGCGGACCACCAAGCAACTCAAACACTCTCGGCAAATATTATTAGACAGACAGGTGTAGTGAATTCTAATAAAATTGACAAATGTCTTCTTGTAGGCATACACAGTTACAGCGCCACGATTGTTCTTCAACCATAACAATACTGAAAAATCTAAATTATTGAAATCTATAGATAAAGATTCAGATATATCACACGGCTTCATCAGTAGATAGTCTTTAAAAGGTTTTATCAAAGTTTTCTTTACAGATACAGGTAAGTCCAAACTGTCTATATCATTTCTGTTATGTACGCATGCGCAGACCTCAATAGCGCATAGATTAAACAAAGATAGAGGCACTGTAAAATTTTTAAAAAAGAAACATGTTGAAACGTTTTAAATAATAATATTGATCTGTTACGGCCAAATTCACAGTTTGGCCGACATGTTTGGTAACAGTTATAGAGCTCAAATCTTCCACAGTCAACGCCGTAGCGTATCGCTTAGGAAGAAAGACAGCGCGTCTGTCTTCATCATCTACCTGTAGGTCTACAAGTACGGTGTTACCATACTTAGTCTCGACAAAACGTGCATTTACAATTTTATAGGCATTGCCTATCTTTAGCCCGCGTATAGGCATAGAAACTACAGAATTTAAAGTTACAAATTTTGCCGACACTGATGATGACATATTTCTACTTACTGACACACTGATCACTTGAAGCACTCTGAACCAGACCATGCAAACATACTATATCCCCACCTGTATATAATTTATTATACATAGCTGTGGATGAGTCAATGTGAGAGGGGAGTGGACGAGTCCATGCGAGTTGGACTGATCCATAATTACGTCATCACTATATTCTGCGTATTGATTACATCACGGCGGGCGATGCCATTTGTAGGGGTATGGGGGGAGTTGCTGTTTATGACTTACAAATCTCATCGTGACAACCACCACTTGCTATCCAGGTTTGGAAGAAGAAACATTCTGGTGAGCTATCTTGTTGTTACTTGTTCTCGTGTGAAATCTGTAGTCTATAAACTAGAGTCGTATATTAACACAATCACCCGTGTTGATCAGGGCGATTTGTAATCATTTTGTGAATCAAAGTTGAATAATTTTAATTTTGTATAACATAATATTATAGTAGATATCTGTGTTGATCTGATTATTTTTCAAAACAATTTGAAATAATTCAATCATAACATATGTTTGAATAAATATGTAGCAAATACATTTGTTAATACTAGTATTTGTATTATCAAACAATTTGATTAATTTTTAGCTATTAATTCAAAATTTAATTTGTTTCACGTAACTTTTATTCAAAACAAGTTGAATTTTATTTGATTAACAATTAATATTTTAACAAATACCTGTGTTAATCATAGTAATTTTATTTTCAAACAAGGTGATTTATATTAGTTATTAATTCAAAAAATTTAAACTGTTTCACATAGAATCAAATTGAATATATATATATATATATATATATATATATATATATAGCATATACCTGTGTTAATTTAAGATCTATTGTAGTGAAATTTAAATTGTATCTGTAAAATGGCCTTTCGTATTGTATCAACGGACCAGACATGTGTAAGAAAATTGCGTTTGCACGGTACTAGAGTGACATTTAACTTCAATCCAGTGCACGAGGCGGAAAACGAGTTGGAATGGGTCAGACTAGGACTAGAGGAAATCTTAGAGACTATGGAAAACAACGCTACCGAATACATACAATTAGGCTTCAACATGCAGAGCCTAAACCGCCGAAACCACGCCCCTGGTTATATTGCTTTTAGAGCGGCGTCTTCGATAACTGTGGACGCGTTGTTTAACAACTTTGGTTCTGTTATCCAGAACAACGCCGACACCTTTAAAGCCGACGACACCTTCAAAGTGACCTGTACACAGGTTAAAGTACCTATAGGGCGTGTGCGTGTAAGAGCCGGACTGTATAATAATTTCAAAGAAGATTCGCACCGAAGAAAAGAGATTGTTTCGATTAAAAAAACGGACATCCTCTGTTTACCCCGTTCTCTGGTTGCAGCTATAGCGCATGCGTTAAGAGACCCCGAGTACAAGCTTGTGAGTAAGGACAGATGCAGTCGTCAAACCAACCGAGCAAAACAACTAATGACGACCGCTGAGTGCAGATAGGAGATGGTGGTGCAGGGATTCGAGAGTTGCAAAAGTTTCAAGATTATATCTCCGATTATAAAATTACCGTTTACAATTACGGCAGCAAAGGTCATAATATTTACTTTGAGGGCGACGTTCAGAACCAGAAGCACAAGCTAAATTTGTTATATCATGCCAACCACTTCAACGTTGTTACAAATTTGACAGGTGCGTTCGCATGCCATTACTATTGCGAATTGTGCCACGTTCATTACGATAATCGCATGCACCATAGATTCTCCGCCCAATGCAACTCTTGCAAGAGGTCCCCGCCGTGTGTGATTGAAGACGATGGCATCCTGTGCGGCGACTGCAATAGACAATTTCAAAATAGAGCTTCTTTTAAGGCGCACATCAAAAGCGTATACCGGGCTATAAGAAAGTGTCTAGACTGTAATAGATACATTCTAACGAAACTAAGAAAAGCTCCTCACGTATGTGACGAGAACTTTTGTAAAGTGTGTGAGGATTAATTGCCAGCAGGCCATCTGTGCTACATGAGAATTGATACTCGTCGCCCGCTTTCAAATAACTTTCTGTTCGTCTTATTTGATCTTAAAACTCGACAAGACGAAGTTATTAACGACGGTCGTGTGCATCGAGTCAACTTGTGCGTATCCCAGCAATACTGTTGGATGTGTATGAACGGCGGCGCGTGCCTACAGTGCATGGATAGAACCCGAGTGTTCAGAGAGGACCTCATCAACGGGTTCATAGGGTACCTTATGGAAGTGCGAAAGGCGTACAAAAAAGTGATAGTAATCGCCCACAACGGCCTTGCCTTTGATTTTCAGTTTATCCTAAATTATGTGATAGAAGAGACACAATTTACACCTGACCTGATTACGCGAGGCACCAAGGTCATCCTGATGGAGATTAATAATACAAAGTTCATCGACTCTCTAAACTACATGCCTATGGCTCTGTCTAAACTGCCTAAAGACTTCGATCTGCCTCCGGAAAAGAAAAATGGATATTTTCCGCACCTCTTCAACGAAACGTATGTAGGCCCATGCCAGCCTAAGAGTACTATTCCCCCGATTCTATGTTTGACAAGAATCACGAAGAGTTTTCACGATGGTATGACGACCAGGTGCGCAACGAGTACGTGTTTGACTTTCAAAAGGAAATATTCGAATACTGCCTATCGGACGTGGAAATCTTGGCACAGGCGTGCTTGAAATTCAGGGCCAGTTTCCTACAAGAGTATAATGTTGATCCGTTTCAAGAGGCGGTGACCATCGCTAGCGCCTGTAACTTGGCGTTTAGAAGAAACCTTCTGAAAGCAAACACTATAGCCATACTTCCGAAAGCCGGCTACCGTCTGGCTGATAAACAATCGTTTATCGCTCTACAATGGTTGCTGTGGCTCAAAACTGAGGGCAATTAGTGAATTAGTCATGCAGGTAACGGTCGCGAGATGAAAGTCGACGGAATAAGGGTCGACGGACTGTGCATGGAGACAAACAATTTGTACGATTTCCAAGGCTGCTGTTTCCACGGCTGTCCTAAGTGCTTCCCCAACGGACGTGACGCTGCCCTGGAGGATGATCCGGCGGACACACACAACGCACGCTTCGAAAGGACAAAAGCTAAAAACGCTAAACCCTCACAGGCAGGCTACGAAGCCGTCGAGATGTGGGAGTGTGTATTTAGACAGCAAAAGAAAAAGGACAAGTCCTTAGATTACCTTGTCAACCACCCCGTCTTCAACACGGCGCCTCTTAACCCACGTGACGCCTTCTTCGGCGGCAGGACGGAAAATATAAAGACCTACTGCGCCGCTAAAGAGGACGAAACAATCCAGTAACTGACGTGTGTTCGCTCTACTCATGGCCGTCGGTAACGACGAGTGTGGGAAATTGGGGATGAGCGCCGAAGTTTTGCTCAAGAGCATAATTCTGCCGCCTACAGCGCTCTACCACCCTGTATTGCCGCTAAAGATGAATAAGAAGCTGATGTATGTACTTTGTCGGACATGCGGCGAATCTCTGAATCCTGACGAATGCGGCCATACGGTGAACGAGCGAACTCTGACAGGCACATGGACCATGGACGAGATACATAACCCATGTCATTGTGGAAATACACGAGATGTGGCAGTACGAGATGGCTCCAGGGAACGACGGGCTGTTTAAAGTGTTTATTAATAAATTTCTAAAGATGAAACAAGAGCCGTCAGTTTACCCCGGCGGGTGCCGGACCGAAGAGTACAAGGCCAAGTACGTCGAAGATTATTTCATTGACGAGGGTGTTCGTTTGGACCAGTCAAAGATCGCTAAAACGAAGGATCCCGCTCGTTGGCCAAATTGATGTTGAACTCGTTTTAGGGAACATTCGGACAGAAGGAGAATCATTTGAAAACGTCGATTATCAGGGAGCCTCAGGAGTTGTTTAGAATGATACAAAGCCCTTCTATTGACGTTAATAACATTCAGGAAGTAAACGAGGATGTTTTGGTAGTGAATTGGCAGATTTCAGATAACGTTTGCGAAATACTACCCACTGTCAACGTTGTGCTGGCCGTCTACACTACTGCCCACGCCCGGCTAAAGTTGTACGAATATATGGACTGTCTAGGCCCTCAACTTATCTACAAGGATACCGACAGCGAAGTATACCTTCATAGGGAGGTTTTGCCAAGAGCTGTGACTCGAGATTATTTAGGCCAGATGACTGACGAGCTCTTATAATACGGTCCCGGGTCTTATATAACCGAATTCGTCTCAGGAGGTCCTAAAGTCTACGCTTACAATCTGGTCTACAAATGAAGACGAACACGTGACCGTATGCAATGTCAAAGGGTTGACCCTGAATCTCAGTACTTCCGCCTCGGTCAATTTTGAGTAGATGAAACGAATGGTTTGGAAGTTAATGATCCTATCGTAGTCACTAGTGATAGGATTCGTCGCACAAAAGATCGTGACGTCATCACGATGTCTGAAAATAAAATATTCAGGTTAACAAGTGCAAAGAGGAAATTGGACGACGATGGGTACGACACTCTACCTTATGGTTACAAACGTCTTCGCATGAGCGAATAAAATTAATAGCTATGTATTGTATTCTATAAATATTCAGCTTAACAAATGCTACATTATATATATTATAAAAAATTTTAAGTAATAATTATGCACAATAATTGTTACCTTATGTTTAAAGCTATGGTTGGGTAAACATAATGATTAGCTATGTACTATATTGTTTTCTATAAATATTCAGAATAACCTAAAAAACATCATAAAAATTATAAATAATAACAAAATGTATTTATGCACAATGATTACAACCTTATGGCTACAAAATTCCACGAATGAGTGAACAAAATGAATTGCTTTGTACCGGCAAATGTTGGTTTTTCACACAAATGTTTTTGGAAAGTAATTTTTAGACCCTCCTGCTTGACGGGTAGTGTGAATGTGAAGAATGAAGGTAATGATCCTATCGTAGTCACTAACGATAGGATTCGTCGCACAAAAGATCGTGTCGTCATCACGATGTCTGAAAATAAAATATTCAAGTTAACAGGTGAAAAGAGGAGATTGGTCCACGATGGGTACGACACTCTACCTTACGGTTACAAACGTCCTCGCATGAGTGAATAAAATTAATAGCTATGTACTGTATTCTATAAATATTCAGCTTAACAAATGCTAGATTATATATAATATAATAAATATTAATAATACTAACCTAATACTATACCTTCAAATATTAATAATAATAATACAAAGTGTGCTGATAGTACCAATGTGGATGTAATTTAACAGATCTTTAAATTACGTAGATCTTTTTACATGTGCCCAGTGACGTCATTTGTTAGAAGAATTATTGTATTGAGACGATTGATTGGAAATATTGTGTACGAGACAAAAATGTATTTCTTTTCAAAACAATATTAGCGATAAAACATCCCAAAAGTAGAAAAAAAATAAAATACGTCAAAGTACTTATGAGTATTAAAAACTAATGATTCATGGACAGATATAAGAAAAAAGGCACAGGTATTTCATAAGTAACTGTAGTTGTTTTCTTCTTCGTCCTCATAGTTGGCTATTAGGGCCGGGCACTGGAATAGGTGGTCTACGTCCATAGCATTAATAAAATAACTACTTACCTAAAAGCTGTGTTTGAGTTTTCTGTTGTTTTAAGGGGACTCTACAAAACTTTATACCAACTGGTAATTATAACCACTTTAATCTCTCTCGCGTTTCAAACACTTGGTTATCATCAGCGAGATTATTGAATTATCATTACTGGAACATTTAGTTGTGATTGAGTATTAGGGGCACTGTATGTGACAACACTACTCATCAAAGTGCTTATGAGTATAATGTGTTTGTAGTTAGCTTGTAGTTTCAACATTTATCCATTCATTCTAAAAAAAATCGAAATGTCAATGCCATATATTTTGTATATATCATTTATACATTTTAGGTCAATATTTAATCAAAAAACCAATAAACGTGAAAACAAATTTTCCTATATCGTCAGAAAAAATCAATTTATCTTTAAACAAGTCAATACGCCTAGTGAAATTTGAAACATTTGGTCCGTTTACCGGTGAATAGTAATCACATTACGGAGAACCAATGACAGGACATTGAAACTTATGACTTCATAGCGGAATATCAATGACGTTGTGATAAAATGCTATGTAGGACGGAGATTTTGTTTCAAATATATTGTATAAATAAACGTCATGCCTAAAATCTCTTTGAACAGTTTTCTTAGTAATTTCATATAATCAATTTCACAGGCTAACCGTCTCCTATAACATGTGAAAAAGATGTCTTGATATGTAATTTTAATATAAATTATTGCAATGAAAAAATATTTTCAACTTGGCGTTATACTTTAGAAAAACAGGCAAAGTTTAACTTAAGATGCAAAAAGATATATATATTTTTTTCGGTAAAATAACAAATCCGGAGATTGGTGTGTGATATCAGGGGCGAGAACACGTAAACAATGGATCCGTATATATATATATATATATATATATATATATATATATATATATATATATATATATATATATATATATATATCAATTTACGCTTTAGCAATGATTTATCCATTTTACAAAATATAAATATTTACTTACATAACTACTTCTTTCCATCTCTAGAATTTACAAAACACAAAAGAACGTTTATAAATTATCTTCTGTCACAACCGCTTGATCCTGAACGTCAGAACTTCCGGTTTTTGACAGTTTATAATTTTTAGTATAAATAATATATTTGTGTATAAAGTTTTAAATTTGGGAATTAGAGCGATTTCAGTATTATTTTTGTTTACATTTTCCGATGTGAATTTTGATCATTTTCTTATTTTCCATGGCGGGTTTCTATCTTCTTCAAATCAATGAAAAATGAATTCACTTTTAATAATAGCTTTACTTAATAAAATTCTCTGAAATAGTTGCTTATTTCTCTGTATTTATATTTATCTTTTTTAATTCTTCCCAAATTATTAAATGTGGTGTTTTTACATTTAAAATTACTTTTGTAACGCTCAAATTCTCAATTTAAGCCAGAGACACACACACACACAAACACACATACAGTTGTATTAAGACCATCAAACCTAAATTGATCTTAGTTTATATAAAATGTTATAAAAGAATAAAACTAACCTTTTTTGAAAAAAACTCTATAGTCGCTTCATTTTTCTGCAGAAGTATAGATGGTCAGACGTAAGCTGGCACGTGAACTTGAATGGCATGCATAGGCTGGGGGAAGGGTAATATATATTTATTGCAATATCGTAGACTTGAAATCCTGAAAGGCCTCTATAATTATTATTCTATTCGATTTGTCATATTAACCAGATCACTTGCATAAAGTATTCAACAAATTTACTCATATTTTTTTTCTAAACTGCCACAACGCCTGTTATTTCTTAGGGACAGACTTTGATGCTACACGCACTACAAAAATTTATGCTTTTGAATAAGATGGAGATTTTTCTTGTTTTCTATCGATCCATCGTGCTCCAGCCATCGAGTGAAAAGCTATTGTTAGAAAAAAACATTAAATAAATCGATATTCTATTACTATTTTGTTGTAGAAATGAGAAGATGTCGAATCATGTGAAGTATTACATAAAAGAGCTCTGTCTTGCTAGTTAGAGTGTTCAAAACCTGGTTCTATATAGCGTATAGTTTCCTAAAGTTTCATAAATATTTCGTACTTTCAGATATCAAATACAATCTTGATTTTTACCAATACGCTTACATTAAATTTGAAGTACTGTTTGTATTTTCTTAAAGTTTGTGCAAAATACGTATATAGTCTGTATTGATTTTATACTCGAGGTGACACATAGCACTACATACAGGAAGCATGTACTTGGTCTCTGATGGATGCTGAAGGAATAAAAGCAAACACTAGACTATATATTACGTTGCTGCCGTTTGTACTTCAGAGATCACAAACAGAGGAACTTATGTGCTATTATAATAGTTATGAATTAACGCTTGAGAATGGAACGATTTGAAAAGGTATACTATTTGGTCTCTCGAAAAAGTTAAAAATAAAATTACCAAAAAATATTTGAGGAATTATTTTAAATCACAAAATATTGTAAAATAATCATTTGTATATCATATATGTTGTATATATATATATATATATATATATATATATATATATACACGTAATTATGTTTTACAGGTTTTAATAGAGTATATACATATTACGTTTAAAAAGAGAAAAAAAAATATTGAAACAGGCCATGTTATCACCTAAACCTTCTCGTTTAGTTGTTCTGATTTAAGGAATCAAACGTTTTCCTAGGTTTATATGCTATTAATGAGATTACACAATGACTGGATCTCCCAATTATCGTCTCGGCGGAGTGAGCTATTATTTAGATTTTGTCTTTGCAGGTGACAGACATTGTCTTTAATTGCGTTTTGAGGAACCTCGTTTTGTTTGGACCGAGCTAAGAGGGAAAGACGAACTAATTTCGCTGCCTAAGCTATTTAAATTAGGAAATTTGGCTGTCCCGAAGCAATTTCTGATCCCTAATTCTAATACAGAGGTGAAAGTTAGATAAATCCATCCTTATTGTAAAGATGAATATGTTTAACATAATATAAATGTTTAGAGAAAATTGTGAACTTTATGTCAAAATCAAAATACAGGAACAAATGATTTGCAATACGTTTATTTTCTAAGAAATATTATTATTTAATTTGAACCATTTTTATACCAGTATTCCTATTATATAGGCTTATAGTTCTTTTTCGAAATTACAAATATCTTACCAAAAATCATTTATGCAATGAAAGTATTCCTGAAAATACAACTTGGATTTAGTTTAGTTTTTTATCGTTAGTAATGTTTGTAAGATTGTAAGAATAAACAAAATTGTAAGATTTTTTTGAACTATTTTGGATTATCAAAGTATAACATACTTGAATATGACTAGGGTACCTTTTGAATATTTCAAAATTTACTTATAATTTCCAGTGTATAAACGTGTATATTAATTAAGGCAGCTAATTATTTGTTACAGTTTGATTTATTATCCAGTTTTACATTTATTATAGTTTTATATATTATTGAGTAATAAATGTGAGATTGAGAATAATATAAATATTACGAGGTTAATTTGATAAAACTACATTTTATTAAATATATACCTTTTTTTATTTTAAAATAATATATTTGTGTGTTGTATGTGTTTAAAGGGACTTGTGTGGTCTATTTCCACCTAATTTATTTAATATTGCAATGCACTAATTTAAAATGGTTTATTGTTAAAAAAAAAAATCATTTATGTTTTAACATTATTTATCAAACGAGATGCCGATCTACATTTTCTTAAGAATTATAGACAACCCTCTAAATGGGTTCTTCCTATCTATGGTTATCAAACAACGTGAAGTTGCAATTTAATGTAACGTTGATTCTAGTTGAAATAATCATCCCATGCACATTCAATAAATAAAAATATAGCACGATGTCTTGCTTAAGTCTAATTCCAAATACTCAGAGTGATTTTTGAAAATAATTATAAATTCGAATTAGAACTGGGCTTTTCATAAAATATGAGGTTTTTACGATATTCTAATAAAAATAAAACTACAAGGAAATTTATCTATTTAAAAAGAATGAAGAAATTTCTCAGTTCTGAAAATGACATATAAAAAAAATGCAATTTTTTATTACGCCTAATAGTTCCGATTAATATTCCTACTTTGAACTCTAGAAATATATCAGTATCTCAATCCCTCGTTTTATTTGTAATTGAAAATTCAAGTGAAGTATTTCCTGACTATATATACGTGGTAAGATGATCATGAATAGGAGTTTTGCAAGATATTGGGAACAGACAGATGTAGTGATGCCCAGTTTAGAAGACATTTTCTTTCTCATTTAGTTCACATCCTTTTGCGTGTTCTGTCCTTTCCTTTTAGAAAAATATAACGTTTAAAGTCAATATCTAAGACAAAGCCGCTATAGTTTATTACATTTCTTAAATACTTAACCTATCGTACAAAACCAAAACTCTTTGCAGACTGGTAGCCGCTAGAAAAGCCGTTCAACTGTTGAAATTGACGGACGGCCCGCCATTTACAACAACAAACACTGATCCACCAAAGTATAAATACAAAATCGAAAAACCCTTTAAAGCAATAATACAAGTTGAAAATAATCTACTAAACAGAGCCTGATAATGAACAATGTTTCATTGCCTTAATCCTGAAAAATATTTTTCCCTTTTTCATCTTAGGTTCCAATTCACTCTTTTTAGTTGGCTTAAATTTCAATTACCGCCGTAGTTGAAAAGCAATTACGGTAGTAAGTACTATGATAACAGTGAAATAAATATTCACACATTTTTCAAAACGCTACATAATTTTGTCGATAGGACAACTTGTAATCAATAAGAGCGAAATACTTTTACAACCAGAAAATTCTAACACAACTAACACAATTCTAAACTCATTTATAGTTAAATTATCACTCGAAAATAGTATGTACTGATTGCCCTATTACTTAATGATATACATTTAGATAACTCATTTTTCAAATCGTACTGACTACGATTTTACAATAACTATTTGCCAGGACGCTGTTTTATAAAAAACAAGTATTGGGACTCTCTCTTTGTAAGAAATACAACAAGTCTGCCTTTGAAAATAACTAAACATTTTCGTTTTTGTTGCTTGTTAAACCCTTCAAAGTTTATTGAAATAGGCAAACGGTAACATCATGCAAAAAAAAAATTGTTACGATAAGACTAAACTGACTTTAATATAAAAATATAGAACCTGAAAAATATATTTGCCTGAAATCAATCCCATTTCATGAACTTACTGGTTCACGCCACACCCAATATGCTCAGTACTGATAGGAGTTATGTAAGGATAATTTAAGAATCCTATAACAACATTGTAGATATTGATCCTTATTCGTCTGATTTGTTAAACACAGAAGTGGTCACATAGAAATCTCTTTCAATCATAATTGTAAAATAAAATCACTTATTTTATTTACTCTGCCATTTTAAATAGAGATACCTTTTTAACTCTGATATAGTTTGATCTACCATTTCCAAACCACTTAATCTGAGCCCGCCTTTCAACCTGCTACCTTAATTAGTTCAACCATTGTCATTTTATTGTACTTCATTTTTTAATTAATTATTAATATATAGGTCTGTTACATCAAAAGATAATTCCATGAACAGAAACGTTTTATGAGACTAGCCAATAAAACTCTTACATGATGAGTACACAGTAGTTCGGAATGGAATATATCACTTACAATCCCAAATAATAAATACACAAAAACCTCTTAACAACAAACTTTCTTTAATTTACCATAATGTACATTTCAGTTACAACGTAACCATCTTCAGAGGGATAACATACAAAGACTGATTAACGCTAGAAAAATACCTTATATATAATCTACAGAACTAGTCACTCCCACTCCGACCGCCGCGGCCCCACCAGTTAAACAAGGCGTAGCCACGCCCAACGAGTGAAAGCAAGATATCTAACATCAACTTACTAAAATATAAATTAAAAATACAATAAAAACCTAATTAAAATTGTTTTTTGAAATTATAACCAACACAAAATTTAATAATAAAATCGTAATCCTATTTAACAAATGATTAAGACTATTTTCATAGGAGATTCTCAGTCCTCAAAATGATATTTACAAATAAATGACTGTTTTACTATGTAAATAAATTTGCTAATTTCATTTTGTTTAACTTCTACTTTCTTATTATTTTCACAAAGGATTCCAAGTATACGAAATTGTAGCTTAAAAACACATGTGACAAATCTGGCGTTAGATAGTCACTACGATTAGAAACAACCTGTCACTGTTTTGCAATATAAGGGCTTAGAAGCAAACAAATAAGAGGGATGAGCTTGGAAGGTTGAATTTCATTATCTGCCCTCTTATGAAATTGTGAAATGCCTGTCGCTGTATGATTTGTGGTAGGGCAATAAATTACGAAATATATTGATATTAGAAAAAGAAATAGTTTCATATCACCGTAGTATTTGAGATAGCTCTCACCTCAAGTAGATTCGGTGGTTGCAACAATGTTATTTTAAACTTTTCTATCGATATTTGTGTCTCTCACATAAATATAGATGATAATTAGAAAATAACACATCCAGCATTTATATATACCCATGCTATTCTCATACAAGACAAAATATTTGAGGCAGCTTGAATAAAATGACACATTGTTTTGCAATATATTTAAAATCATTTATATCCGTAATTGTATTTGGAACGACCAAATTGACCGTTCCAAAAATGTCATGGTATATGACATGGATTTAAGCCAAATTGATAAATAAAACCTAAAATTAAACAAACGTGAATAGCCGGATTAAAAACAAAGTAGCCAAAACTAGAAGCTAAATTTAAATTAATTGAATTAAAACTATTTATAATATTGAATTTTAAGAACATATTCTACAATTGTAAATAGAGGTCGAATAGATAGCGAAGCTCATTAGTGACAGAAGATAGAACAAGTATTAGCCTCACAAAAGGTGAAAAATTAATAAAATTCTAATCGAATGTATTCATACGCCGATAGAAAGAGATTATAAAATCTTGGAACACAGACCTAGCAGAGCTACTATAGGGGAAATACGGAGGATTAAAACATGAAATCAGCTAAATCTTTACGTAAATACAGGATGAAATTATTAGAACAATTTTAAAAATTAAATAGATAAATCTCGTGAAATTACGCACTGTTAATGTACTCGTTTATTTATAATTACTATTGGTTAAACTAAATAATAATTTATTTAGAGTAATGACTAAATATATGTTGTTATTTAAGATGTACATTCATACTCTAATACATTCTTAATTTTTACCATACATTTTTCTGCATACATTCACCACCATTCTTCAGTTTTACCATACATTCTTCACTATACATCCACCATACATTCTTCAGTTTTATATTACATTCTCCTCCAAAAATCCACCATACATTCTTTACTTTTACCATACCTTCTTTACCATACACCCACTATACATTCTTAAGTCTTAGATCTATTTACAAATAGGTTAGGGAAGTAAGGAATATACAAGCATTGTCGTAAAGCTGTGGGATAGTAGATTAGGTGATATAACGTAATTATACTGGAAAAATGACTTACATCACCCAAATAATCAGGTTTTACCTCATTAGAAACACGACTTTAACAATGTTAGGGAAACTGAAAGATGAAGAAACGTTTTTAACTTACTATTGGAATTATGCAAAGGATAGGTTACAGATTAGTTTTTTGAGAACACCTGTTCTTAAGCATTGTTATAGCTCTGTAACAACTATAGTGCGAGTTTTAGTAGTGCAATAATTGAACTATTGTGCTCAAATTAGTGACATTTGCAATGCTATTTACTTAATAGTAATAATATGTGGGATTTATTATCTATACACACTTTTAAAGATTTTTCCCGATAAACAATGAAAATTCACATTGTAACCTAGCGTACAATAGTAAATAAATTAAATACGTAAACCCAATCTACTATTATTGCCACTTTATAGACTTGAATGTTTTATAACTTTGTGTTTAAAAACTATTTTTTTATTTTTAAATATAGCGAAACTGTTGAGCATTCAGGGGTTGTTTACTAAAGAGTTTCATATTCCTTAAAGTGTTTTTTCAATAATTCTGTGCTAGAAGGGACGAAAGGAATTTGCTTTGTGCCTAAGTTCGACCATCAAACCAACCTCATGTAGTCGTGTTTGAAAGTACGATCGTTGTTTTAAATGTTATTAAATTAGTTCAACTGCTTTGAAAAATACCAAAAATTCAGGAAAAACTTAATGAGGCGGTTCATCTATAGTTGTTATTTTTATAATTATAACTTTATATAATATATGCATATGTATATAATATGTATTAGAATATTATCCAATCAATTTTAGTTTTACTCTCGATTTATAAAACTTTAGCGAAAAATTGTAAATATTATGAATATCATTATTATTTTACAACATATAGAGTGAAAGTACCATGATATGCAATACCATTGTAATTAACAGGGCTTTCGTTTATGAGGATAAATTAACATTATTTTCCGTGTCTACAATCGGAGTGTAGTGTTTCCACATCCGAACGCAGTGTTTCTACAACGGATTTCTACAATTCTACAATTGTAAGTCGGAGTTCAATGCTTCCCTACATCGAAACGCAATGTTTCTAAATTGAAAAGTCTAAAGACGTTGACAAGATGTTTAGAAATGTTGATGAAATTATGAAATACTGACAACTTTTGAAATATAAAACTGTATAAAAAAGCGAAAAATTTATATATATACGATAGATTTGTCATATCCAGCCAAAATAATTGCATTAAGACAAATAAACTTAAAAAATAAAATAAAATAATAAATCAATATAACTAAACAAATCTTTTAATTAGTATAACATAGCTTACATTAATTTTTTTATATTCAATAGGATATCTTACTTAATGGGTTTCAACATTTGACCTAATTCTACTATTTTACTGTTGACTATCATTTGCTTTTGAATTCCGAAATAAATTCAGATCTATTAACCCATCATATTTATTATTATTACACTTAATAATACACTTTCATCTACTATAATATAGTGTAACTAATAATGATAATGGATTATTTAATGAATGATATTCACGATCTACTGTTATTAGACGCTACCTTATAGATTACCATAGCAGTGAGAATTGCTAAACAAGTATATTGATAATCCCCAAAAAACAATGCTGTCAGCTAAACTCTAATTGCTGTACAATCAATTTAAAAAAAACAAATTAGTGGTTTGGAATGTCAAGAAACTCTTAAGTATCACTGCACGTTATAATATGTTCAGAGTATGTCCACTATTTTATTGAGCTTTATATGGAAGATTTTTTGTAGATGATTTGTATTATATTTTTTTATGTCCGTCAATAGAACAGATTCTCTTGTTTGGGTTAAATGTAATTTTTGTCATTTAGCATTATATATCACTTGAAAAATAAAAATGTTAAGATTATTTCAACTGTTTGAAAGATATTACCGAAAAATTTAGTTTTTAAAAATAATTTTTTGAATGGTTTGGATGGAAAGAAAAAAATTGCCAACCGTACTTACACGTTATGGGTAACTGCCAACTTATTTCTACACACCTGATTTTAAATAACACTAAACAATCTTATTTCGGAAAAATTAAATGAACGAAACAAACGATTTCACTCTAAATAGAAAATAAGGACTTTCAAGTTTTCAATTATATTGTGTCACCATAAAAACCAAACAACTTTTCAAAATAAATTTTAATCTTAGTTAAAACAGAAATATAGTTAATGGTAATATCAAACTTGAATATATACAAGGCCCTCTCACAAGATATCTTATCACACCTTGTGGGTTGAAACAACCTGATACAACATAATGCATGTCAAAGGCCAGCAATTGTCGAAACCTCATCCAGGAGGAAAATCAATGTTTCTCCTATTTTATAAAATATAAAAAATTGTATACAGGCAAGTATTAACTAAATGGTTTAAATTATTTATTAATTGACAACAAGTAGAAAGATGTATGTAGAATCATTCAATGGATATAGGCCTATTATGTTTATCCCATAAAATTAAATATGTGGCGTGAAAGAAAAACTTCCTATAATAAATAAATCTAGTTATTTATAAAATTTCTTAGACATAGAACATTGAGATAAACAAATATACATAAAATTAAAAAAAAATTGTCTGTAGATATTAGTGTAAAATTATGTACGTACTAAACGGGGTAATAAAATAAATGGTAGAACATAATAAGAGAAGCACAATTATTAGAGTAAACTCTATGCTGTTGGTTTTTACTGAATATTCAGTGTGTAACGAAGTACTTCAATATTCCTTTTTTGCTTTTTGTTCGGATAAATAATTTTAAGTAAAATGGTAACTCTAGAGATTTCAAATTCAACCACTTTTAAAAAAAGAATCCTATATATTGTAATTAGTTATGAACAGCCTTGCAAATCATTTATAAAAAAACTGAATTGGTATAGAGATCCTATGGTTTTACTACACATTTGAACAGGACAGCCATAACAATATCCTATGATGGGTCCCAAGATATATGCGGTTTATACATTCCACTAGCGAAGAGCCATTCTTTCTATTTAATTGTATAAAGTATGCCACTGCCTTCAATAAGTTCTCGTACAAGAATGCAATAAAAAAAAGAGTATTTCAAAGCTTTGAATAATAAACGTTTTCTTCATTGACCAGAACATACCAGTTAAAATCTATAAGAAAACTGTTTACGAGGTTTGTGCATTGACAAATTATATATGAAAAGTTTGTCTAAAATAAGCAATAAAAGTATCGTATTTAGTTCAGAAAATAGGAAACATTTCAAGGTAGGTGGCATTACTATTTGAAAGTAAATAGAAATGTATGGAGGCAATGTGATATTTCAGGCAATAGAATCATATACGCATTAAGTCTTCAAACCGTTTTCTTGTTTAGTATTATCAGACTGTAGTATATTGGTAAGCAGTGTGAGATGCGAAAGTAAGTCAAGACTCAACCGGCTCTCTAAAATGTTTAATGTACTTCAGTAGAATGAAGAATGGAAGTAATTGGCATTTCCGTGATTGTCAGTAAAATTGGAATCTGTACAGTAAGTTTCGAAGTGTAAACCGAAATAAAATTTTGCTATAGTCCGCCTGATAATGTGTCGTGCAATTTATATTATTACATATTTCTAAAAAGGATTCTATCTTTATTGTATATATATTTGTACAATTAATGATGTCAATAAATTCCTCGAAATGATACCGTCTTCTATGCCAACATACTGACCGAATTATACCATTGTCGGTTGGCAATAAAACATTGTCTTTCAATGATTACATCACTCTAAATATGGGGCGGCTACCCTCTTGTAATTTGAGGACCTAATATACATAATAGCATGGGTGTAAGGGCCGCAAGTATAAATTAACCATGTATTTTATTATATTTTCTAATTTTTGATCGGTGATATAACTGATTTTAATACATTACAAAAGGTGACTTTAACTAATAGGTATCAATGAATTCTAAAAGAATTTTTTAGAAGTTAGACTACATACTTTCTGACTACAAATCTAAGACTATTTTAAATTGAATCAAACGAATTTCATTTTTAATGTTTTAAAGTCCTAAAATAATAAAACAAAACCTGTTCATTTACAAAAATGAAAATAAAAGGAGAAAGTAGTAGCTTAATTGTTATTTGAAGTATATTGTTTAAAATGTCTATTGAGGTAAAATTTAGATTCTAAATCAATAATTAAAGCGTTTCAAGGGCTTGAATATTGAATCGTAAAGTAAAGAAATGCAGTTTAAGAGACTATATATTTCACTTACTAGTTTATGTTGGCCGAAATGTAACTAAATACCCTGAAAAAGTAGTCGTGATAATTCCAATACACTTTTCCCGTTACATAACCCCTCTTGCATAGAGCCATACTTACTTCAGTGTATAATTAGCCTCTTCCTTCAAGACGTTCTCCTTTTAGATCCACGAATAGAAAGATTTTAATAAACTTCAATAAAAAATATTGGCTTCAAAGAATAGAAGTTACAAAAACAAAAGGTGTAATTGAAAGAATTTTCACGATTATTGTTTGAATTAGGTGTTAAAAGTATGGTCTTTGAAATGAATGTCAGATTGGTAAGATTAGGTTTTAAAAGTCTCTTATATCGTTTAGAGAAAAGGCTGCCCTATGTGGATTGTAAGTGGATTTTTTTCAAAACTTCGTAAAATAAATGTTGTTTTCGAGGAATATTAGTTGTAAATATAAAAGGAGTAAAGTAAAAAGTTTAACAAGATTCTAGTATGCATTGGGTCTACAAAAATATAGTCGTTAATAAAAGGAGAATTTATGTAAAAGCTAAATTCAAGCGTATTTGCAGATTTATTTTCAAGTAGTAATCTAGTACATATAACGCTATATTTACCATACTATATTTTGTTAAGAGTACGACACTTATGGCAAAGTTATCACACAGGCGTTGAAACTATAAACTGTATTCTCGGTGAATAATATCAAAGTGATCTTTTTTGTCGAGTAGCGTAAGTTGCGAAAGACAACACGTCTTGACTTCAACCCCCTCTCTAAAGAGTTTACGACACTTCAGTGAAATACGGGAGGGAAGTAATTTGCTTCGGCGTGTTTTTCATTGTTCAAGTATAATTGGAATCTGTACAGTCAAGTATCAAAGTATAAACAGAAGTAAAACGCAGAACATACTGCATGATAACACAGAGTGAATTTACATTTTAACAGATTTGTTATAGAAAATATTTTTCTATATAAATTTGTAAAAGTATCGTTGGTACTAAAATAAGTCAAATCATGTTTCCTTTATGACGGTAAACCGACAATGTCATACTTACAAAGTTATTCCTTTGAAATAAAACTTTACACGGAGAATACACTACATCAGAATAATAGATGAAGCGTGCACAATGGCCGAATATTGGGTCGCAAATTGATAAAATGGGAAATTTTCACTATGACGCCCTCACAAAAAATTCCCTAGGTCTTCTCGCGATGGTAGAATTATTAAAGTTTACAGATCTGATGGTACATGACGATCGTTGAATCGTTTCCGTTTGATATAAACCAATTGCCAAATGTTTATGCTATTCAATACTAACTTAAATAAAATGTTCCCATTGCACTAGCGATATTTATCTTTGTCCTAGGGCACGGATGAAGGGTGCCTATTATCATCATTTTCATAACCATGCCTGGTGTTCAAAAGGCCTTTTTATTACAAGAGTAATATTAGAACCTCTAAACAAGCAGTATGAAAAAAAAACAAATAAAACTGTCAACTTTATTCAGTAAACCTACAGAGGTAAATGGAGATCTGATATCAAACCAAATATCCTCTTGATGTTCTGTATATAAAATCATTACCGATCTTCTGTTGTTATTTAAAATCAGTATAGTATGAATACATTTAAATACAGAAAAAAATGTAAATGTATTATTTTGAAAAACTCGACGTAAAGTTTTTACAACAATATTTTATTTTACATTTTAAAATTACTATAGAGTTTACTGGTATTACAAATATACATATAAAGATATGCTATAATAATGGTTACGCTATTTTTAATGTTTACAAATAATCAATACTATTGTCTAACAGATAGTATCACTTAGCTCTCGTGAATATTAGAATCAAAACCTTTCAAAGTACCCAGTATTTCATCAATCATAATTTTAGTTGGTCTGAGTGGTTTGCACTCGTACGTTTCAATCATGACACTGTGCAAATTAATCACTTTGTGTATTCAGATGTAGTATGATCTTATCAAATCCTTTGCAAATCTTATAATCTTTAAACCAAGATAAAATCCGTAGACATAGGGAACAATACCGTAAACCGTAATATAAAAAAAATCCCTTGGCTCTAGTTTTAATTTTTCGAAGTGAAAACACGTTTCATATAATTTCGAATTCATATATTGCACGTTAATTTTGTGTGCGTAAATATTGTCATTTACATTGTTTACGTTAATGTATTGAGCAAAATACAATAACCGTGCAATAACCAAAAGGGGATGGAAATCTCAAATAGCAAAAAAGTATATAAAATGTAAGTATGAGACATTTTATGGCTCTCATCAATGTCTTTAGTAAAACAATAACGAATAGATTATGACTTCCTCGTATTACCACTTATGAGTTTATACATTACTATTGCCTAGTGGATACATTTAGGAATACGATTGTATATACTTAGTTCATGGATACTTTATGGTACAGGTAGTGTGGAGTTCGACTAGGCAAGAGTACACTAGATGATGCCGTTTATCGTAGGTTGTTCCATCTTCAGTCATATTATTATAGAGCTCATGAAGACTCGCAACAGTCATAGTTCCCTTATAAAACTTAACACTTGCATATTGAAGAAAGCGTTGTAGTGAGAACAGATATTATAAATACACACACACACACACACACACATTTATATATAAGAAGACAAATTAAGTTTTTACTTTGCCAGTTGTAAGCCTATAGCCAATTATCATTTTAGGATAACGATGGCAGCATGAATGAAGATAGGTCATCAGGTAGGGTAATACAAGTTGAAGAATTTGTGACCGTTTTAGCAAGTCTTCATTTTAAACAGCGGAGAGAGGATTGAAGCTAGGCTATAAAGATCTTGTAGAATTTAAAGAAGCAGGTTTTTCTATTATAAGAACATGACTTAATGTTTCCTTCAGCGCCTAATAAAAATAGAGATGTTTCTGAATGGGTGATGAAGTACTTGGAAGTAGTTAATTGCGCTACTTGGGGACAAAAAGTGGTGGGGGAAGTAAGCCTATGACGTACTAACCTAAGCTAGCTAAATTGCATCTAACGTAACCCACCCCTAAGTGAAGGGGTGTTCTCAGCTACGTTCAGGACCTTCCCCGGAGGTAGCTCCGGGGGTGGATTCGGAGGTGGGGGTAGTTTTCGAAAAATTGTGGAAAAATGTGTCTGGACTGATAGGGTGAGTTTAGAGTGCATTTTGGTTAGATGTGGGGGTGGGTTCACCAGTGGTAGTTTTTAAATAATATATGAAATCGCCACAAATGTATCGGTTAGATTGAATGACTGTATGGGTATATTTAGAGTATCTGTTGGATAGATGTGGGAGTGGATTCCCCCAGGGGGTAGTTTTCAGATTGCAAAAAATCAATAGGCGTGATAGGTTATGCATTGGTGACTATACCATATAGTACTTCCCATATGAACTATACGGCTGCTTGCCTGAGGCTTTATATGATAGAAGAGTTGTAAATGTGTGTCAGGCTCAGATCATAAAGACTTTGGCCAGTGGTTTACCGACATAGTAGGCCCTTGTAGGGATCTATGTATATCGGTTTGGCATAGTATATGAATCTATGTAGGTTTACATGTATATTTGTTTAACATACTATATATCCCTATCATGCATGTCGGCTTAACATAGTATACATGCCTACACACTTTACAGCGACCGTTTGCGTTGTGTTGCGTAAGCCTACCGAGCCCCTGCAATGTGATGAGTCGATTCCCCGAACAGACTGTTGACTATTTGAGCTCAATGTATAATTGTTGGTCGGTTAAACTTAGCGTTTAGTGGGAACGTTGGTCGTTTGATCTAACCGATCATTTTTTTCAATTTCATATATTATTAAAAACAACCCCACTTAAGGGTCCACTCCAGTGTGAATTTACCTAAGGCCTCTGTCCAGGGTGACTTTACTTAACGGCCTCCTTCGGGATGGCTTTACCTGAGGCCTTGTTCCAAGGTAGCCTTACCTAAGGTCTAGCTCCTGGGTGGTTTTACCTATGGTCCTACTCCGGGGTTGCATTAAGGTCTGATTCCAGAGAAGCTTTACCTGATCCCTGGCCTCAGGCATGGCTCTTACCTAAGGTCTGACTCCAGACTGTCTTTACATATGGCCCGACTCTTGGGTAGCTATACCTAAAGCCCGGCTCCAATGAGGAATGACTCCATGGTGCCTTTACTGTCTCTGGTGTGATTTTGCTTCAGGCCTTTCTCCAGGGTGGCTCTAGCTAGGACCTGGCTTCAGGATGGTTTTACCTAAGAACACACTCTATGGGGGCTATACCTAAGGCCTAGTCCCTTGGGTGGCTTTACCTCAAGCACGACTCAAGTTTGACTTTACCTAAGGTATCACTCCAAGGTAGCTTACCTAAGATTTGATGGAAGTATTTGTCTTAGTCGAGAGGCTGTAATTGATATAGCAACTTATCTGGACCTAAGGCCCGACTCTGTGGTGGCTGACTCCAAGGTAGCTTTACCTAAAGTCTACCTCCAAAGAGGATTTACCCAAGGCCAGGCTCCAAGGTAGCTTTACCTCGGGCGTCTCCTGGTAAGGCCTGGCTTCGGGATGGTTTTACCTGAGGCCATGCTCCGTATAGACTATACCTAAGTCCTGGGTGGATTTACCTCAAGCACGACTCCAGGGTGAGTTTTACCTAGGACCCTACTCCAAGGTAGCTTCACCTAAAGTCTAGCTCAAAAGAGGTTTTACCTAAGGCCAGGCTCCAAGGTAGCTTTACCTAAGGCCATATTCCATGGTTAATTTACCTAAGGGCAATCTTCAGGATGGCTTTACCTGATGCCGTGTTAGCTTTACCTGAGGCCGTCTTAGCTTCACCTGAGACCGTGCTCCTAGGAGGCTTCAACTAAGGCTTGGTTCCTGGGTGACTTTTACCTAAGACAACTACTCCAGGGACCGATTGATTTTTGGCAATCTGAAAAAAACCACCTTGGGAAACCCACTCCCACATCTATCCAACAGATACTCTAAATATACCACATAAAGTTATTCAATCCAACCGAAAAATTCTTGGCGATTTCATATATTATTTAAAAACTACCTCTTATTGAACCCACCCCCACATCTAACCAAAATGCACTCTAAACTCACCCTATCAGACAAGACACATTTGTCCAAACTTTTTTCGAAAACTACCCCCACCCCCGAATCTACCCCCAGAGCTACCCCCGGGAAAGGTCCTGAACGTAGCTGAGAACACCCCTTCACCTAGGGGTGGGTTAGGTTAGATGCAGTTTAGCTAGCTTAGATTAGTACGTCATAGGCTTACTTCCCCCTCCACGTTTTGTCCCCAAGTAGCGCAAATAACTACTCATGGAGATGAATGGGAAGTATGAATTTCTTAGACATGTATACTTTCAGTCGTCTATGAGTAAGGGTAGTGCACATAATAGCTTCAACGCCGTACTTCGTTGAATTGTAAAACGTTACAATTTCTGGTTTTTTATTATCGCCTGTGTGAGAATCAATACTGTTATCATTATGTAGTGTTGACAGAACAATTACTTTTTTATTAATTTTTGGCTTGTAAGAAACAAGTGTGATAGATTCATGGAACCCGAATTAAGACGACTTCAAAGGCATTGCTTTGCATGCTACAAACTCGGGGGGGGGGATTTCTTTCTTATTTTTACGAATCGTTCCAACAAGGGTTGTCCTATTTTTTCAAAAGTTCTTTGGCAAGATCGTAGCTCGTAAACCAATTGTCAGTGGTTATATTTCTTCCCGAATTAGCAATGCAATCGGTAAGTCGCAAAACAACGTCCTTAGGGCTGTTACTAATCCGGTGTGGTCCATCAGGCTGTTTTCCGGCATATATTTCTAGATTCACTGTATAATACATTTTAGCATCGGCCAAGCACAATACTTTTAACCATATTTTTCTGGCTTACTAGGAATGTATTGTTTGAAAGAACATCGGCCGCGAAACTTGTCCACCTTTTCATCTAACGTCAAATATTCTCCCACGCTATAGCAAGCTTGGAAATTATTTACAAATTTATCGAAAATATGTCTTATGGGTGCTAATATATCAGTCTTCTTTCTTTCTCCCCTAGTAATTAAATCGTCAAAGCGTAAGGCCTGTAATAAAAATCTAAATTTATGTAGAGACATAACCATTCGAAATCCGTTAGCCCATAAATCCTCTGCATTCAAACGACTGCCCTTGAAATAACGCGCTAAGTACAGCAACCCAAATAATGCTTTCATTTCTATTATACTTGTAAAATTACAGTCGCGTATTCTACTATAGTTTGCTTGTTTTGACAATATGTATTTGTTTGTACTTTCAAGGATACAGTATAAATTATCACTATCTATAAAACAACCCCAACAGTCTAAAATTATTTTTTTGTTTTTTGCAATAGATTTCACTCCTGGCAAATGAGTAATAATATTATGTCTTGGGGTACGTGCGTTTCTTCTAGGGACATCTACTTTCCATTGTGTAGTTTTATCCCCACCGAGATAAAAAGATTCATTGTCTTGGTACTCACGGTCCTCGTCGTTATCGCTTATCTCTTGTTCTGTATCACTGTCAGACAGATGATCAGACATAGCATCCTCTTCATCACCATTGGTGTTGTCGCCTGCATCACTTACATGGTCCGGTTGATGATTTGACTGAATGCTATCCACTGAGTCTTCATTTTCACTTGTATCACTCAACTGTAATTCTTCACTAAATAGCAGATTTTGAATTTTATCACAGTCTTCTGCACTATACAAATTAATTCGAATAAACTTATTCATTTTAATGTCGCCTATTATGTACGTTATATTATATATTGTAAATCTAACAACAATATTTGAAAAAGGTTCTGAAATATAGAACTATATAAAGCAAAGATTGTATAAAAAGATTATATATATGATGGTTCTGAATAAAGAAAATATATCACACAAGACTACTACAGGCACAAATGTTCTCAGTAACAACTTGAAGCCGACTGAAGACAAAGCGGCGTCTATAGCGGCATTAGTCCACTAGGCTCCAAATGATTATTTTCCAAGAAATAGTCGATTGTCGGTATTGAATGTTTAACTGGCGATTTATGATACTGTACCAGGAAGGTATTCAAAAATAACCGAAAATTGGGTGTGTAGACCAAAACAGCAGGCTGCAAAAGTGACATTGGCGCCTGATAGACGCCACGCGACTACTGCAGCGTTAATTACTTGCCTGTTTATGTGACGTTTATTAGCTATGGTAAAAAAAGTATTTAAAAAAGTAATACATTTTGTTTCGTTATTGATGTTTGGAAAACATGTTATCTATTAAATCACTATGAAATGTTGTTAATATTTGAGTTATTGACTTCGATGTAATTAAACTCAAGTGTCTGCATTTTTATATTTACAAGTGTGTCACAAGTGAAATGGAACAGTTTTATGTTATTTATGCTATAAAACAACAAAAATTATTTTATTTATAAAAAAACAATAAATTGAAATAACAGCTTTTATTTCAGGTTTAGCGTCTTAATGTTAAATATTCTACTATTTTCTTTCAGTTTCTAAACAAACATTACATATTTTATAATTCAATCTATTAGGCAGGCACCTATTGACGCGTTGATTTCCATGTTGAATAACTTTGGTTTTCAACATTTGATTATTAGATTGATGTAAGCAGTTTTTCTTCCAGGCTAGTACTCTAAAGACATTAAAATCAATCATTGACAAAATGTTCTCACATACTACATTATCCGACGAACGAAATACATCTGACATTTATACTGAACGCAAATCTTTTGTAAGTTTATTACACACAAACCTTTATGTTGTGTACCGGTAATCCTGCGAGGTTCTTTAAGGGACAGACAATAATTGAACACAGAGTTGGTGCGGTAAACTGATACCGTCAGGTATTACCAAGGGTAATGCCCGTGTAATGAATTGCGTGTGGCGGACCAGTAATGCCAACTTGTTAAAGGCAATTATTTGAACAACCCCATCGAGACCTTAAAGTAATAATCGTGTTACGTTAAGAGTATTTGTTTGTTATCCTGTTTAATTACGCGAAGATGTAGTAATACATTCTGTTTCTACATTGCTGTGAGACCATTGCAATATTTCTCTATCATAAATATGGAGCTGGTTTCGCAAACTTAAATGCACTAATCCTTTAAACTATTTAGAAGATACATTTTTTTTTGTATAAAAGAGAACGACATCTTAAACGTACAAGATCAGAAGCGTCATGTTTTTTCAGCTCTTTTTATACCCTGGTACCAAGAGCAGAGGAACATAACAGCGTTGCCTATAACAGGGTCGCTACCTAAAGTAGACCTAGTTTCAACATGGATGAATAGTTAGGCTTTTTATTTAATACTGAGTAACAGGAATTGATTCAGATTCCTTTTTACAATTACCAAAATCTGTTTTTCTTCCTGCGGGTTTGACATTTATGCGTCAGAAGAGGAGTAACAAAAGTATTTTAAAATAATTCGAACTTTTTTTTTATAATTATAGACATTGGTGACTATAAAGGCATAAGAGCAGTTGATAGGCAATTGATTAAACGTGTTTTATTCTGAGTTAAATATGTTTATATAGTAAAGAAAGTTGTAGTTTTTGATGTAGCTCTTGTTTTGTTTCTTTGTAGTAGCTTTGGAAAACAGAATATCCGTTATATTACGTTTGATCGCCGTTATGCTTTCTTGGATATTACTTAAGTTTAGCCTTTATTAGATCGTCCTAAACTCATAGTGAAACTTATAACTAACTCAGTGGTTACAATTAAATTCTAGTTCTATTAAGTTATGAAGCCGTTCTTTCAACATAAGCTCTACTTACTTCATTCTCTCCCCCATGTATATCTTTCATACCCTTTAACCCTAGAGGACTCGTGCGGGGTAATTATTCTCCCAGTGAGTTTTCAACAAAGATTATAAAACAGTTGCAAATCCTGAAATTCTTCCAACCCTTACACACCTTCTAATTGACTCGCCCTGTATCTATTTCTGTCCCTACAATAGTTTGACAGTTTTTGTTTACTTATAACGGTTTGAAGGTATTGTTGCAATAGCTGGGAAAGTTTTTACCCCGCGCGAGTCCTCACGTTACACTACTGGTTCCTCTAAGTGAAGTCTATTTCTATTTGTATTTTGCGAGGTTTTTATAAGTGGAGTTCATTTTTATTCGTATATTGCTAGGTTTTTATAAGTGAAGTCTATTTCTATTTGCATTTTACGATGTTTTTATAAGTGAAGATTATTTCAAATTGTGTTTTGCAACTTTTTTATGAAATACATTTATATTCATTTTTTTTTTTTGAAAGATTGCTGGTAGTGAATTTTACTGTTTCGTATTTTTTGAGGAATTTATCACTGAAGTTCGTTTTAATTTATATTTTTGATAATCTATTTAAAATTATCTACGTATATATTTTGTCATTATGGTAATAGAGAACACAATTTTATATTTGAAACTTTTCAAGAGAGAAAGACCCAAAAGAAACTTCTTTTGAAAGAGTTAAAGCATTGTTTGGGGTATTGTATATTTGTGGAGCAATGATCTCTTCGTACAAAAATTCGAAAGGTATATGTACAACAGACACAACTTGTTTGCATATAGTAACATGTACAATGTCAAAACACATATTCTGTTTTCGTTTAAAAAATATAGGATATAGCTTCATATTTGGAAATATTACAAACAAACATTTAATTTACAGGTGTAATTTTTGAACTAAGAGCTTAGACAAAAAATAATAAATGCTGTGCTAATTGTTGAAAAATTGTTTGTAAAGACCGTTTATTTGAAGTTTGTGAAGAGTGTTTTGACGTATAAAAAAGGAAACTATATTGCATGAGTTTGTTCATATCTTTATAGTATAACAAAATATGTTTAACTAATTCTTTTATTTATAACATTTAATATTTCACTGATATTGACCTGAAAAATAGTTGGGGTATAAAATAACCCCTCGCGAGTTCTGGTGTAACGGGTATTAGCGCGAGTCCTCTAGGGTTAAGCCAACTTTTCCTCTTTTACGATCTCCTTCCTCTAGCGATCTCTCAATTCTTCCATCTCATTCATTTATCCTACTCTCTCAATATCTTCGTTACTTTTGAAGCTCATTGTTTTCTCATGTTGTTCAAAACAAATCCTAAAAATGTACTGCAGGTGAAGGTTTTGTAGATATAAAATAACTATCAGTGTATGTTATACTAAACCTGTCAAACTAATTTTATTTTGAGACTAGATTATATATAGTGTTAGGTAATCATGGTATTATGTATCAGATGATATTGGTTTTTACTTCTAATAGTGAAACTTTTGTAATATACAATTACTATTTTTTTTAATTTCGTGACATTTAATTTGTCTAAGAAGAAATAAAAAAGCAAATTTTTGCAGTTAACACCATAATATTTATAGTAATGTTTCTTAGTAAAATTTGAAAATATAACAGGAAATATATTTATCGACTTTATATATTAATCATTTTAAACAAATCCCTCACATGCTAGCAAACCTAGGGCTTTGAATGTATTCGTCAGATAGTTTGAATGTGATATCTTTCTGGGCTGCATGTGAAATTTGTGGTCGAAGCAATAGGGAAATATTGAAAGAAGTCCATCAGGATGTCACGGAGAAGGAAATGTTCGTTCTCTATTATCTTGAAGAAATGTGTACTAACTCGTATGGCAAACACCATTAATGAAGGTTACAGAGTGTATAAATAAAGGGGACAACCAAGCTGCCCATCTAATATATCCTTCTCTCCCGCTTAAGATATCATTTATGTAGAGATACGATGTAGATGATAAAGATTATGGACAAGCATTCCAAGTGTAGGTCACACCGACAATCTCCCAGCTGATAGTTAACACTAGTAATTTAATTTAAATAATTCAAGCAAATTTAATTTAAACAGGTTTATTGGATATCGTAAGTATTTTCAGTTCGGTTCCACAAGAATCTAACTATTTGAGATAACCTAAGTTCCAAATTTTTATGATTCAAATATGTTTTTTCGTTACAGAATTCAGGAGCAATATTTGTTGATCCCATCTTCACGTGAGTTACTAGTTTTAAACTAGAGTTACGGTCTGAGTTGACAAAAGGGACACATCTTCCGAAATGGCCGTCCTGGCCAATATAACGTTGGTGCTACTATAAGCAAGTGTAAAAATTTATCCGTGCTCTATATTGCAATGAAATTGCGATATGTTCTATAGTGAATTTCACTTCCAATAGTTGTCGCCTAGTTACTTCATGTGGAACAGAAGTATAAGTTGATAAATGTTATCATCTTGAGTTCACTGGATAAACTATTATTAAGAGATATTTTACTAAGTAAATCCTTCATGGGCTCACTTGCTAACGCGTTTCGAAACAATCGTTCCTTTTACGAAAAATAGCCTCTACTCACGAAGAGTAGAGGTTTTGCTTCGTAAAAGGAACGATTGTTTCGAAAAGCGTTAGCAAGTGAGCCAATTACGTATTTTCTTATTTGAGTATCTTTTAATTATAAAAGAATAAGCATGTGTAATTAGCGATAAGGAATATATAATTTTGCTAATGGGCTGGACTGAGTGTTAAACTAATTAAACAACCTAATGCATCTATTATTTAGCTTAATAATTTGAAGAAAAACATAAATTATTAAATATGTAAAATATATTATTGACATAAAGAAATATGGGTATCAATAGTCGGTAAAACGATTTTTCTGAGATCAATAAACGGTAACTATTTAGAGTGATGCCAGAATAACCACATATCATTCTTATCGAATGCCTGTCAGTACTTAGGGTAGAGGAGAGTGACGTGAAATCGAACGCATTGCCTATAAATCACAGCAACCGTTAATAAAAGTGACATTGCTCCCACGAAATAAATGGTAGTAATGGTTATTACACTCTAAAGATTGTTGAATTTGTATTATTCTAATTTTTTTTTAATCATTGATTTTTAAAAACGTTTTTTATAAAGCATAGATTTTCCTTCAACCCCTTTAGTGTCACGGAAGACACAAACTTTCACCTACTTCGCCATTAATAAATTGTATGTTTATAGCTAGTTTTTACCAAGAAACCATTTGACTATTTGTCCTACAAATCTAAAATACTTTAAGATATTTTTAAAACTTACTGCAAATGTGATTTTAAAATATTTCGTAGACTAAAAGCCAAAATTTAAAAAAAAAAAAAAAATTAATATTCCAACCGATTCGGTTTTGTAACATTTAAGTATTAATTGCCCATTAAAAAGTTTTACAAACATAATTTCTTAATTTTACAAATAGTGTCGTATCTCTTATATAATATTATAAATGCCGTCTGGAAGTGTGAAAGAAATAGTTTTGCAAATACATAATGTATGGTGTTTTATTTGAAAACTGAATTTTTTATAGAATTATTTTATTTAGATAATTTGTATCAATTAATAAATAAAATTTTCTGATAACGTCTACTAGTGAAAATTCTTATTTTTTTAAATATTTATATAATTTAAAGTCAGAATAAAAATATTTTATATACACTGCATAATAATTTCTTAAATTTGCTAACCACTGTAACCAAATAAATATTAAACACAAATTTCGGTCACATGATATTTTTATTTTTAAATCTAATAAATCCCAAAACATGGATAGATCAAAAATCATTTCTTATATTGTTACAAGTTTAAAGAATCTAATATAAAATATATACTCACTAAAATCACAAATTTGTTTCAAGCCTTGGGTATGCGCCTGTAAAAAAATATTTTGTTGATTGCTACGGTAGTCTCTACAGATATTTTCACTGCCCTCATTTCCTAGTTTTTTATTTTGAAACAATATGACACGTAAACCTTACGAAAAATAATAGTAAAAACATATTGATGGAGCACTTGGACAGGGTTTACATTCAGTTGTGGTGTTTATCCTCTTTTTATATTTGTAACAATTGCTGCTATCTTTTCTAGAAGTTGCATTTACTGTTTTGGCGGTGCTGAGACATCACGGTTTGGCTTTTTCAATTTTAATTTGATTGTGTTGCACTCGGTCTCATCGTGTCTTCTGTGTTGTTTGAGGTTCAGATGTGGGTCAGATAACTCTTCCACCTCTGTAATTAAAAAATAATAATTGTTTGGAAAGTCCGGCAATTCAATGAGCCTTTTCGAGGGTCCTGGTTGGTCACTCATAATTACAAAATGAAAATTAACGCTCAAATAAATAAAAACCGAACTGCAAAACGCTAAATCAATGAATTTCTAAACAAAATTATTAGGTTGTTACCTTATTCAAACGCTACCACTGTGTGCACTGGCTGATAAGAACACAATAAAATGGCTGGTGGCCATCCCCACTACAAAAAGGTAAATTCCTTTTTTAGTGGCCAATATAAGTATTAAGCACAATTTCGCTGTGGCCGCTATAATATTTCACTTAGAATTTGTATAGCAACGGCCACGCGATAACGCGTGATCGGCCGTCCGGTAAGAACTCACATCATAGGATATCGCTTGATTCCCAATGAACGTATTTAAAGAAAGATTTGAAGATTCTTTATAGATAATTAATTTGCCGTTGTCACAAAACAGGCTTATAAGCAGTTGATTTTTGGACTTAATCAGTGCCTTACCCAATGTTCACATTTGTATTGGATATGAATCTAGGACATTTTTAAAATCCCTATTTAATTCATATTGTACGTATGTTTAACAGATTTTTAAAAATATCGTGTTATAGAAAATAAAAATATTTAACGTTCTATATATTTAATAAGCTTGCCAAAAATATATAATTATAAAACTAAAAAAAATTATTGTAAAAAATAATAAATTAAAACATCTAAATGTCAGGTTATTGTAATTGAGACAATGCGAAGTGAGAGCACAAACGATTCAGTTTTTCACTTTTTGGGTTTAGTGGAGTTTTATGACAGTTAATTTATAGGAAATGTTTGAAATAGTGGAAAAATTTAATCTTTAATTGGTAATAAAATCAGCAGTTAATCTATGTTTTTTCACAAGCCTATAAGCTTATCCATCATTTTTTCAGAGTAGTAAAAAAAATTACTTACCTCACTTGAATTCTCAATTATAATATTAAATATTGATCGAAATACAAGGTGATACTTCTACATAGAGATATCACAGGTTAAATCAGCCACATTTTATAACATCTGATAAAATATTACCATAACTTTTACCCTATATATTAATATTTATCAGTCCTAAAGATTTTAAATGCTTAATATAATCGCTGGTTGGCTGTAGTTATATTTTTTATAAAAATTAAACTATTTTCTATAAAATTTTTTATTATTTAAATGATATAGTGAAAAATATCTTTCTTTCATTGTGTAATAATCAAGTTTTACTTACACTTTTCTAAACATTTGGAAAAACGGAATTGAAATTTTATGGATTTTCATTAGGTTCTTAGAAATGGTTTAGAGTTGAGTTAAACAATATGTATTATTTCTCATTTTGATTTTAAGGGCACTCTAGTACTTTTGTGGAGCGTAATGTGTCACTCATATTTTAAGAAAAGCAGAGGTGATATCGATTTGGTCCTGCCAACACAAATTGTTGACTGCTACTGAGTTAAACTATCAGGAAAAACATTGCCTAAAGAGATTAAGATTTTTATTGAATAAATCCATTAAGTATTGAGGCATGCAATACATATTTCTTCCTCTAGGGGAGACCTCCTTTTCTGAAATTTTATATCTGCAAATTATATTTCTTGACAAATATTACAATGCTAAAATATGTGCATTCCTTACATGCTTTTTATATCTTATTCACTCAGTCTTTGCAATATTGCTGCCATTTCTAAAGCCAGTAAATAAATGAGTAAAAAAAATCCAATATCCAAGTTTAGTAAGATCTACAGCATATGTTATTGACAATTAGTACTGAAGTATTCAGGAATAAACGATCTTAATTAAGTTTTAAAATTACTTACCTTTTTCCCATTCTGTGTGCTTTACTATTTCTCTGTCCCCTGTTTTAAAACAGTTAAATAAATAAATAAATTAGAAAAGTATACCCTTATTGGAAGTGACATCTGCTGTAAATCGTATCGAAAGTTAGTAATTTAGAATTGTATTTAGGTTTAGTATTGGAATTATATCAACCCGAGGGATACACATTGTACATATCGTATATTTTTTGTAGGAAGTGTGAGTGTTAAATATTATCTTTAGGGTGAGATAATTGCTTTTCCTCTTTTACAAATTTTAGTTTAAGTATGATTTCCAGAACAATGAAGAAAGTCGACCATATGAAATAATATCCCATTTATTCAGCTCACACACACATACCCACCCACCCACACACACACACACACACACACACACACACACACACACACACACACACACACACACACAAACACACACACACACACACACACACAAACACACACATACACACATACAAATAATTCTAAAACAAGTAAATAAAGTAGTAATAAAAATCCAATGTCTGAGTTGAAGTAACATCTACAGCATATGTTACTGACAATTAGTACTGAAGTATTAAGGAATAAACGGGCTTTATTAAGTTTTAAAATTTCTTACCTTCTCCCCTTTCTGTGTTTTCTACTATAACTCTATTCTCTGCTTTTAAAACAGTTAAATGAATAAATAAATTAGAAAAGGGTGCCATTATTAGAATTAACATCTGCTGCAAATCTGATAAAAAATTAGTAATTTCGTATTGGATTTAGGGTTTAGTATTGGAATTATAACAACCCGAGGGATACACAT
>JBAIZL010000001.1:181839340-182119340 GCA_036971475.1 Prosapia bicincta
GGAGGAATTAAATAAATTTTTTAACCTGCCAACAACGACTATCAAGAAAATTTAATGAATGTAGTTAAAGAAGAACTTTTAGAAAAAATAGGTCTTTACTCAAACACAATTGTACCTATATCAACCTATGACAAATCAAATATGATGGATAAATAAGATAGATGTATTACATTGCTTACCGAAATCGTTTTTCACCGTGATGTCTACAATGCAATATACATTGGGAATAACTAAATCCTTACATACATTCTTTAGAGATGTAGAATTAAAGAAGTTTAAATATTTACCATTGCTTACACTACCTGAACTGCTCTCTAGTTTTATTGGCAGAAAACCACCTATGATACATGAATCCTTATATAAAATGTTTTGCCCTTATCTTGATAAAATTTTTATACTGATTGGTATTGGCACTAAAATGTCACATCTTCGTGAAAATTTTACTACTTGTTAGAATACTATATGCACCCTTATAAAGCATATGCTCACAGAAAAATAAAACAGTTTTTTGGTTACATTTGGCTGTCGTAAGTACAGAAATACTATTATTTAAATGTTTAATTTTTTTACCCGAAAATGGTAATTTGTGCTCGTTTGAACCTATAAAATATGGACGTGTTCGATGGGCCTACGTGAACAAGAATTTAACATTAGATGAGATTCGACCAAATAAAAGCCTTCTTTTATTTACAATGTACAATATAGTTAGATTTTTCTGGTTACCTACCTGAGGTAAAGGTGATACAATAGTTGTTGTTTTTCTACTATAGGCCTAACTTTTAAAACTTACTGTAAATAAACTTTATGCCAACCCTTTACTTATCCTTTAATATTTTTTTACAAGCAGTAAAAACTTAAAATTGAAATTTTCATTATTTTTAATACACTGAAGAAGAAATGTTGAAGAAAATTCGATGTATTAGTCTAAACATTCTGCAAAATCGTTCTTAAACTGCAAAAAGTCTTAAAAGATATTAACACGAAAGAAATAGAATTTAAAAATTGTGGCAGAAAGCTCAATGAGATAAAATAAATTAAATGAGAATAAATGTACTTTCGTAAAGTAAAGGATATAAGAGAAGTTAGTGTACTAACTCTAACACTGACAATTAAATGAGAAATTCAGAGGAAAAAAGTTGAATTCGTACTTGGCCTTTATCCCGTGCAGTGCACGCCTGGAAATCTAGATTGAATATTGTTAAAGATGAAACCGTTCATTTAGTTGCAGATCTGTTGAGGGTTTTGAAAACATGTAACCAATCTAGAGAATCGATGCATACCTGTCTACACCTAACCTGCTGATTCACAAAACAATCGTCTACTTGCACTCCTGTATTTTTTCCCTGAAGAACTATTCCTAATATTTGACAGAGCACTGAACACCTTCAATGAGGCGGGGAAATTTTTAAATAGCAAGGATTAAAATAGCTGGATTTATTAATTTTAATTTTTTCCAATGACCTGGAAGAATGGCACGAATAACGCGACCCGACCTAAGGCATAGGTTTAGCAAGTGCCTCCTTTTTTTATCAAAGCATACGTCAAAGAGAGTAATATCTTTTATGAGACAGTGGCGTGTGTACTAGCCTAAATAAAGAAATGAATTAAATTGAGGGTTTAAATTTATTTGTGGATATTTGTTTTTATTACAAACAATAAATTTGTTAAGTTTCATTTCGTTAATTCATATTAAAAATAACAAATAATAGAATTTTAACAATCAGTGTGACAATTTCTAAGACATCTTAAGACAACTATGTACTATTGTAGCTGAAACGAAACAGATTGTAAAGAGACGTCCCATGTGGTTGTATGTTGATATTAGAGGGAGAAATGGCGGTATAAATGTCGCATTGTAACACGTGACCAAGTAGCGCCTGGGATAGAACCCGTCATGTACGTGTTTGTGTAATGTTTATTTTCGATCTCTGAAAGGATGACCACATCATTCAGTTTCATCAGTTTTAATCTTGTGACAGGGACCATTATAGTTACTTCATGATAGTATCTGTTTACTTCAGCTAGTTCATTCCCTCCAAAGGATAAAAATACCAAAATAAAATCTTATTTGGTTGAATGTTTCACTTTACAAGTCATAATATTCTACCTCTATTTTACCTTCTCTTCTCACAATTAGGTCTATACTCCAATTCATCATTTGGTACTCCCATAGAGGATCACCCGTATATCCCCATTGACGATCGATAACGGTAAAAGGCTCAGCACCATTAAAACTCCCCGAGTGATCATTATATATATATATATATATATATATATATATATATATATATATATATACATAAATATATATATATTTTTTTGCCTTCTGACAATTTTACCCCAAATTAGCAATTTTCTACTCTCGTAGAGCAACACCCGAGCATCCCTGTTTAATAATGTAGACAGTATTGGACTCAGCACCCTCCAAAACACTACGATTGATCATTTTCTTTTTTTTTTGCCTTCTCACAATTATACCCCCAATTCATCATTTGCTACTCTCATAGAGGGTCACCCGTGTATCCTCATTGACGTTCGATTATGGTAAACGACTCAGCACCAATAAAGCCCACCCGAATGATCATTTTCAATTGTTTTTTTGCCTTCTGACAATTTTACCCTAATTTACCCCTTTTCTACTCCCTTAAAGCCTCACCAGTGCATTCCCGATTAATATGGAAGACGGTATTGGACTCACCAACCTAAAAAACACTACGTTTGATCATACTCTAGCTTTGTCTTGCCTTTTCAGATTTATACTCCAATTCATCATTTGCTACTCCCATATAGGATCTCCCATGTATCCCCATTGGCTTTCGATAACTGTAAAAGACTCAGCACCTTTAAAACACCCGAGTGATCATTTTCCATTGTTTTTTTTGCCTTCTGAAAATTTTACCCCAATTAATCCCCTTTCTACTCCCGTAGAGCCACACCCGTGCATCCCATTATAATATTGAAGGCGGTATTCTACTCAGAACCCTCCAAAACACTACGATTTATCATATACTAGCTTTGTTTTGCCATGTCACAATTAATTATACTCCATTTCATCATTTGCTAGTCCCATAGAGGGTCACCCGCGTATCCCCATTGACGTTCGATAACGGTGAAAGACTCAGTACCATTAAAACCCACCCAATTGATAATTTTCAATTGTTTTTTTGCCTTTTGACAATTGTACCACAATTCTACCCCTTTTCTACTCCCGTAGAGCCACATCCGTGCATTCCCGATTATTATGGAAGACGTTATTGGACTCAGCTACCTCCAAAACACTACGATTGATCATATTCTAGCTTTGTTTTGCCTTATCACATTTATACTCCAATTCATCATTTGCTACTCCCATAGAGGATCACCTGTGTATCCCCATTACGTTCGATAACGGTAAAAGACTCAGCACCATTAAAACCCTCCGACTGATCATTTTCTAGTTTTTTTTTGCCTTTTGTCATTTTGACCCCAAGTCAAAATCCTCCTTTATAACTCCTATAGAGCCCCACCCGTTCACCCCCTTTTAATTTTGTTCACAGTAGTGGACTCAGCATCCTTAAAAACATCCCAATTAATTATTTTCTAGCTTTTTTTTTGTTCCGATATTTTACCCTAATTGATCCTTTTGCTACTCCTGTAGAGTCACACACTTGTATTCCCGTCAGCTTTCGATAGTTGTACACGTTTATGAAAACTAACAACTAAGACTTATGTGAGTTGAGTAAATAATTGGCCAGCTGAAATGAAGAAGGGCCATACTAATGTTTGGGTTTTTACCGTGATTACACACACGTGTCTTAGAGTCTAAACATTTGACTAGTCAGATAGTAGTACTATAGTGGCAACACTGTTGGTTCTAGTATCGTTAGTAGCGTGGGAATAATATACACACCGGCTGCCATATTGTTATTAGACAGAACGAAAATATACACTGGCTGCCATATTGATGCCTAAATGAAATGCTGCCGTATTGATAGTACTTCAGACAATTTTGTATTTTTAAGATTTTATAAAATTAAAGTACATCGGGTAGTATCATGTTTATTAGAAATAAATTATACACGACGAAAAACATTTATACTCCACTCTTTCAAGTGGCTGCCATATGGTTGCAAAATGAAATGCTGCCATATTGATAGCGGGATGTGTATATATATATATATATATATATATATATATATATATATATATATATATATATATATATTTAGAAATCCGTTACTTATACTACTTACTAAATAACCCTGACGTAGAATAGCAAAAATAGCATTAATTATTTCGAATTATGCATTTTGACGGATAAAGTCCTGCCAGTGACTTGTGACATACCGGTTAATAAGTACAAGCCCTTTCACCCTTGAGCGGACACAACAGTATGCCGTCAGGAAATGCGAGAACGTTCTTGAACCAATATAGGAATTATTCTATATTCTATTATTCAATATAGGAATTATTAAAAGCGATATGTGACGTTTGAACTGGACACTAGCATTGTAGAATGTCCTTCATAGTTATAGATGCCTTGTACTTTTTAGCTATAAGCGATACAAAGTACTAGACGCAGGATGTAGGTATAAAAAGGTTTTTTAAATTGAAAAGAAAGAAAGAATGTTTTCCAACGAAGTGATTAGAGGGAAAGCATTTATTGACACAGTGACAGTCGAAGTGTGGTAAATGTAAACTCGCTATTGGTGAACTTACAAGTAATTGGTTGGTTTCATTACAATTTCGTTTGGCGCTTTGATAAAAGTATTGTGTGTAAATAATTTAAGCTATAAAAGATTAAACATTATTATATAGTTAGCGACCATAAAATTTTTCTGAAATGTATTAAATGGATGTGAAAATATACCGGTATAATAACGCTAAAGAGAGAGATGAGTTTATTTACAGTAAATCAACATTAATAGCAACAATTTTCATTTACCTTGAGTATATATATATATATATATATATATATATATATATATATATATATATATATATATATATATATGTATGTATATATATATATATATATATATATATATATATATATATATATATATATATATATATATATATATATAACGAAATCTATTTTACAAAGGAGCAGCTAGAAATGTAAAATTTCTAAATATAATTCATTAATTATTTATTTTACTACTAGAATCTTTACAACTTATCCAATATGACTAACAATTGTAGTATACAAACCGATTAATTCTTTTTCAATTGTATTTGTATAAGCTTAACGTTTATTAACTTTATTAGCTTTAGATTTGATAGCTTAGATAAATGCAATAGCTTAAGCAATACTTTCTCCTTAACGAGTGTTCTTAGGAATCTGTGATGAAGTAATTTCTAACTAGACCACATATAAGCTATATACGCCTATACTGATTATTTAGAATCGGTGAATTAATATCATATGTACCAAAACTAATGAATAACAAGCGCTGGTAAATAGTTTGTCAATTATTTGATTCTCTCAACCAACTTTCACAAAGTATATTCACCAATCCCTCATATTTCACTCTATTTAATACTATTCATTTATTTTCGATTTAACTATAGGCTTTTCATTTTAATCATAGCCTAATTAAACTATAAGTTGTTTAATTTAATTTGTTTTATATAGCAAGGCTATTATCACCTCTTACTCAATTATTTATATTTATTTTTCGTGTACTTTATAACATTCTCTTCTAAGACCGTTTTCTTTAATTTATTTGGCGAATGGGAAATCCGTCACAACTTCAGTAACGTATCGTTCCAATGCCATATTTATGTTCCCTTCTGATTTTTCATTAGTAATTGAGTTATAATTCTGGTGTACCAGAACTTCATCGGTATTTCCCAATTAAAAAGCACTCCAATAAAGCACTTGTTTATCTCCTCGGTCTATTCCTAATAATATATATTAAGTACACATTGCATGATAAAAAACAAAATGAAAAATAAAAAAAATAATATATAATTCGTCTGGTATCAGACAGGTCTACATCACCTAGACCTAATATTTCAGAAAATACAACAAAAAAACTGTTTAAAATTAGAATTTCTTAATATTTCTTTGGTGTGTATTGTGTTAATTTTGAATGGGAAATCCACATTATGCGTTTAAATAAGTGTCATAACATTTTAATTTTTAAAATACTAATAATTTAATCGGGAAGTAGTTTGTTATTCATTTAAACCTCGTGGATGTGGTTCATTTTGCTACTAACTTTAAGATTTATTTAATGAAATAAATCCATTCTTAAATTAACCACTTTAGATGTAGTTAATTTTGGAATAAAATATAAAACAAATTTTATTTACATGTGTTTCATGTCAAAAATAACTAACAACTGAATAGTGAAGTCCGAAGCGTCGACAATGCCCTTTAAACTTTGTAATATTACACCGCCTATGTTGAGGCATCACAGTCGTGCACAAAGTGTCAACCAGTTCTTCATTTATCTGTTTAGTGAGGCACTCTTTTGAATGTTACATCATGGCATTTCGTAGACACTATTATATATAATCGCTTTAGTTTGTTAAACTTGCAGTGCCACCGAGCAATAAAAGATTCTTTCCAATTAATTTTTTTTTCCAGCAAGTGGTATTCCACATTTTGAAAATATTCCTTTATAGCAGTCGGAAGAAACGATCGTTTATTGTTTCCTAATTTCCTTGCCTTAGACCAAGTACCTGGTCCATTACCAAACAGCATTTTATTTAGCAAGCCCGTGCTCTTGGCATTTCAGCCATTCGACGCCACGCCTACCAATAACGTCAAGCGGGGTTCTCAGGAGTTCTGGAGAGATCTGGGCAATAAAGCTGATGCAGATAACCCTGCAGATAGTCGTGGCCTGTTACTATGTGGAATCTGGCGACAACATTCATTCAGAGTAAGAATCTCGAACCCCGGACCCTCGGTTCCTAGGAGCTCCCATTTTTTATTTTTGCCAGTTCCGCTATATACTCTCGCCTGGAGGAACTCACCAGTCGTCAATGGTGTTCTCGGCTGAAATTAGGCAGCATTAAACGTCAGGTTTTTCGGCTTCTGCTCCCCTTTTAGTTAGTCCGTAGGCCTTTTCGTTTCCTGAAACGCTTATGGCTAGGGACCCATTGTAGTTGTACATGTCACCCCGCTCTGGTGAGTTTTTCTACTTCCAGAAATCAATTAAAGTTTCTAAGGCACACTGGAAATTGAGACATGTTTTAATAATGCCGTTTACGAGTCTACGAAGAAAATGCATAGCAAAAACGAAAGCTCAACCATATCTGACCTTTTTTTTCTTTCTGATTCTGCATTTGTAACAAAATGTATTGAAGTATTTATAAATTAAAAAATCAAAGTACAACTTTTCATAATCTTACAAACTTCAGTTCTATCTAACCTTAGGCACCCTAGAAACTGATCCCTCAACAACAATAACAACAAAGAAGACAGATGATGCATAGGACGGATCCGTAGTGGGTCGTTGTGCACATCAGATGTAGTACGTTTTGAACTCATTCTATGAGTTCACTGTAAACTATGATGTGGTTGATTTTGAAACTAGACTACTCATATATGTTAAGGCAAAGTTGCCAAGCCTTTCTTTATCAAGTCATGTTTACTTGGGCATCCTCTTTTGTTAATATTCATGTTCAATACGAAAAGTTTGGTTTTAATAGTAGGAAAAATATTCTATTTACGAATGAATAAATAAACGAATTATATGAAGAAAACCAGATGTTTCAGAAGACACATTGCAAAAGTTATATACAATTAAAATAACCAAAAGAAATTAGACCTAACCTTTTCAGATGAACAAATCTTGAAATGACTCATTTAATTCGACAGGTGTTGCGGCCAAATTCGAATTGAATATTTCACCTTTATGTGCTGATTGTGATTGACATAGAAATCGATAACCTCACAAAAGTCACAGCACAAGAATCAATCTTAAAACCGTATCATATTCGTACCATGAGATCCTTTGCCAGTGCTTGCCTGCTGTTGTTCTTCAGCGGTTTTCACATTTACTCGAATATTTTTAGCACAGTTAATATAAATAACTGCTCAGTTAATATATCATTTGTTTATTTAGCTTAAATAAAACAATTGTAGAATTCGAAGTACATGCAATTTCCACAATTAAGTGTAAAATGGAAGCTTCTTCATTACGCAAAACATATAATAGCCCGAGATTTCTTTCTTAACGACATATTTAATACGTCTGCGTAACGTCATCACAGTGACAGGTAGCTCTGGTAATTCAACATCAACTTTAAAAGTCTACTTACTGTATAAACCAATGTAGCTGTGAAACTGTTTAATATATCCCCAACGTAAATTCAAATACGTAAATTCGAATACGTATATATACGTATGTACATTCACATACGATCATTAAAAATGAGGGCATCTTTCAGCATATAGTTTGCTCTTGTAGTAACAATTAGTTCCTTTAGAAATATGCCAATAAATATGACCGGTTTTCTAAAATGGTCATATGCAGTCTTGTTCTTTTGGTCCGACTTTCCAGATGTAAAGGGTGGATTATAAATGCATTTTGAATTGCGACAACACCCATTGCGATTCTTTACTTAAAGTGACATCCTCTGAAGTAACACAATATGGGAAAACACACATTAAATAATACGTGTTTCAAATACGTGAATGAAGCTTTAAACTAATATAAGATTTCGACCTAAATGTCAAAGGCTTTTCTACTGGCAACCTATATTTTTAACATCCTAAAGCTACAATTGAAAAAACATGATTTTGAATTTACTCTTTGCATTTTATCTAATGTTAAAACTTGTGTCTCCTAAGCATAACGTTCACAAAATTTGTTTGTGCAAAAATATGTTATAGGATATCTTCTTTAATTGTGTTTCGTTCTAAAAATAAATTTCTAAATTATAACAATCCAAGATAATTTCTGCTTTCATTGTAATCTCAGGAGTGCGAGATATCCCGAGAGTGTAAAAGTTTCTAAAGAATGAAAAGACCTTTGCTTCTTTCTTTTTTACTTTTCTACGACTCTGAAACACTTGACCTCCCCGCCTAGATTTTATTTAAATAATACGATTACTTTAAGGCCATTTATTCATTTCGGTTGAGTTTAAATACAGACATATTTATATAATTATTATATTCTCTTTTTTATGTGCAAGTGGTAATAAAATGTTTTATAAACTGTGTCCGTAATATTGTTTAAAATTTACTTCTTGGGGATAGATAGGTTTACCTAAAAGTTTAATTTAAAGTGATCTGTGTCTATATTTTATATTTATTTAGATTAATTATCAATAATATTATCCAATTGAGGGAAATGATAAGTATGTTTTAAACAGATAATGGCACACTACAAAATGATAAATATTTAATAAAATAAAAAACAATAAATACAATTCTACGTACCTCTTTAATGTCTCAATCAAAACCTTTTGAGGTATAAACAAATAGCAACTGTCCCAGATTCAAAAATATAATTGTAGTAGAAGGTAGCAAATATCATGCGAATATATTATTTTTTCTTTCGTTTGCATAAATTTGTGTTTTTCTCGCAGCTCGCAACTAAATTATCTTCGAATAATACGAAGTCGTTAGGGGTTACAGATTGGCTAAAATTAGGAGGGAAAAGCCTGACAATTGAGAAGTACACTCTCGTCACGCTTTGGGATTCCAGTGAGACAAGGAGGAGACGAAACATATGTAAATAAATAAGGTTAGGTTTTTTGACAACCTTTTGCTATCTACAATATAGTTTGAAAATTTTTTTTTAGATTTTTAAAAATTAACTTCTTTATTCAAAATAGTTCACCTGAAGAATATGCATACCTCTTCAAATGCAAACTAAATCAAAACATGAAGCCGTATTTATTACGTCATTTTATAGCTTTGCTTAAGTAGGTATGTTATACCTATGCAAGCCAAGTAATATTTGGACAAGAAGAGGGTTTGATAAATAACTACCTACTAGTGATAGGATTAAACAAGCCTTGTTTAATCATTTTCTCACTTTAGACAACATAATAATTTAACTTCCTGTTTACTCTATTAGAAACTTGCAAACTAGGTCACGTCATGTTTAACTTCGCTTTTACAGTTTCTAAATGTATTCAGTTTTTCTCACTAAAAAAACACTTACGACTCGGTGATCTTCGTAAACCTTATAAATAGGGTGTGCGCCGAGAGTAAATAAGTAAATGTACAAAAAGGACTTTTTGTAAAAGCAAATGCTTAAAGTTGTAAAACTTTTTAATTTAGAATAAATATTGTTGACTAGATAAACCCTTAAACGGATATCTATCAAGCAAAAAGATTAATTTCTTTTACTAGAAATTTCAAAGTTATTTGTTTCATTTAAATATTTTCCTATCAATAACCTGTGTTCACGCATTGAATGGTAAATTGGAAGATGCAAATAAAAATATAAAATTCAACGGAATATATCAGAAGAGACGGAGGATACAGAAATCCAAATAGTTTACAAAAGTTAATTACTTTGGTGTTGAATGGTGAATGTGTTTCCAGTGTAAAATATTTCTAATAAGGGTTTATACAATAAATTTATACTGCATTGAAAAAAAAAATTAAACTAGATCTAAAAAGCTTCCTGCGTTACTAATTCTGTCGTTGTCAATATTTCTCTCTTCAGTTCTATAACGTTATTCACCCTTTACCCTACTTAGTTTGTACATTAATTTCAGAATACGACGATTGCATTTACTTTCATTGTAATGACTTTGCTATTTTAAAACCTACTCAGGATCTGTATCTTATATAATTAAAGAATATATAGGCTGACTCAAAATTATCAAAAGATAACAAAAACTCTCTTTTGGATTATGTGTATTAAAATCTATATGTACAATACCAGCTCGTGTGGAGGCTAATGTAAACCGCAATTTCAGTTTAATTTGTTGATTCTTGGAAAATCACTGAAATTTTATTGCTCTTTGTAGGATTGAGTTTGAATTATCTGAAACATCTATAGTGATGATACCAACAGCATATTGATAATATGACCCTTGGAAAGTACCAAAAACCGGGTAATGATTTGTTCTATGAGATGGGTGCAGTTACATAAAAACCAAGTTAACATTATGTTTGTAGTGTATTTATAGACAGAATAAAATCACAACTTGAAATTATCGTCTCTAGAAAATCTACAAGGATGATTTCAATTGAAACTTGGAATTACGGTTATTGGGATAACTGTATTATTTATACAAACTACCATTGGTATGTGGTACAAAAAGCAAATTGGAATTAAAGTACCAGGTACGGTTACAGAGATAATAATAATTTTAGCTTGATGATATGCTTGTGTTGTATCTAAAGACGAGATACGTCTGATAATTACATTATTGATCTCTGAAATATCTTCAGAGAAAATACAAAATGCTATTACCCGTTGTGGACTCTGGGACGTCTACACGGTTAATAAGAGTTGTTGCTATGTTCTCTAAAGAAATATATATATTTTAAAACTCAAATTTGATGTTACCCATTACAGGTTTTCTCTACTTTTAATATTAATGTGACACACGAATTCAAATCATTGAGTTTACGGAGTACTGAATGTTTAACATTGTGGATATCGATTAAGAAATTGGTAGCCACACACAGCACTGGTCTTTAGGAGGCGGGCTAGGCTTGGTTGAGATTTGAAGGCACCATTGTTTGGAACTTGAGCCGTTATTTACTATTAATTTTCTTTGAGATATTGTACAATTTATTCTTCATAATAGTCTGTTATATCTAGTGACTATATCCGCATCAGTATTCAATGAGAGAAAACTAAACATTTGCCAGATTTTTCTTGCATTCGAAATAGTGAAATAGCATACAAAGTAGGAAAAACATTGTTCATATTCATATTGTTCTTTTATTAGTTATTTTCGATACAATTGTGTAAAAGTACCATGTAGTGGAGAGCGAAAGGACACGCTAGGGATGGTAAACTTACGAGCTACCGAATACCTTACAAAATTGCATCTAGATATATTTTTCCCAACGATGAGCTTAAAAGGCAATACAAAAATACAGTTTTAGGTGATCAGAATACAACTTTTACAATTTGATGTTCATTTGGTAGTTGTGTGACATAAAGAGACTTTCTAAACATATTTGTTATCATATTATTCTGCAATAAACGTCTGCGGAAAGCATTCATACATTTTGGATTCCAGTAGTGGGAAAATTAATTAGATGATCTATTTTGAAAAATATTAAAACGATATTGGGTCAAATATCATTAATTGACAATCTATTCTCTGTCGGTAGTAAGCGTGGATAAAATAGCGACGCTAATTTTTGTAACGTGTTATAAACGGAAAGTTATAGGTCTAGTAATATATACAAAATATATTTAGGAATCATATTTTGGTTGAGTTTCAGGTTTTAATTTTTTGGTTTATGAAACCTAGGATATTTTAATGCGAATGGATCTGGTGGTCATCTCTACTACACATTTATTCTTAAGTCTGAACCCCTATAAAATGTTATTTTTATTTCTGTCTTGATATATACAAAGTTAGAATGAATTTGTATTAAATTTTTATCACTAATAATCATACAACAAAATGTAACACATCTCCTAACCTAAAAGGAGTTGCAAGAACTACTGGCTATCAATATTCTGTATATTATAAACTTTAAAGCCGCTTTAACCCGTTTAGCCGCTTTACTAGTGACGCTAAAATTGACACAAATTTCGGCCGATGAAGCCTTGTCTTTAACAATGCTTATCGGCCAGACAATAAATATGACAATAAAAAATAAGGTAAATACAGAATTTCGAAAATAAGGGAAATTTAGAAAGCCTAATTTATAAAGTAGAAAAACTAACGGAAATTTTGGAATGTAGAAGTAGTTTCATCGGCTACTAGGAAGTAGATAGTTCGCCTATAGTAGTGAAACAAATTTTTTATTCTTTAAGGCTCTTATTTGTTTTTTTTTTTTTTAGTTTTTGAGACATTTATTTTAATCTAAGTCTATTTGATCGACAGTTATAATTAAAACAATAATTAAAAGAAAACATTCTCTAATACATAGTAAATTATCGCCTTATCGTAAATAAAAAAATTGGGAGGCACAAGTGGAAGACTCCAGTAAGAGTGGATAAAGAATAACAACGTAGGAAATATTAAACACCGATTAGCCAGGGAAACAAAAAAGTAGAGATACAACATGAGAAAGATTAACGTGCGAATGTTAAGAAGAAGTTCTAACATATTAATAAAGTAATGCACGTAGGATGACACAATTTCATAAGCACAACTTTTGCTAGGGGACTATGTTTTTTTTCAGTTTTAAGGCGTTTAATTACTATAGCTATATTCGCCTCTGAAGGACGAGAAAATATTATTCAATAATCGAAACATTTAGGTAGGGACACGAAACTTTTTGGTTTGAGATATAGGGAAGGATTATTGATTATATCATTTTAGACGCCTATCTGAAAGAAACCCACTTCGACTTGCATTCATATTAAAAGAAACACGTATGCGGTCACAAATGATTTCGTTCTAACAACTGTACCTAATTTCCTCTCTTGCACGATACGGAACTCCTATCCTAACCTTAGACCTTAAAATCTTTAATTTGGTAAGTTTCTCTCATTCTAACAATTATTCCTTGTCTGTTGGTTTTATCCTTGGATGGTTTATCAAATTGATATCATAGTTATCTCTATTACCAATGACAATTCCAAAAATCTACCAGATGTAATAAAATAAGGAAACACCACAATAGGAATATTTACTTCATAATTATCAACAATTCACAAGCTTTACTATTGTATTTAATAAATTTAATTGATGCTCCTATCTTTGAATGTTTTACACAATTAATTTATTAAAGAATTTTTAGAGTTTCGGGACTTGACAACGAAACAAATATTTTGGATTACATATTTATGGAACGGAAACTACTCTAAAATTAACTAGATGAAAATTACAATAAAAATATTGAAAAGAACCCCAATACCACAAAAATAATCAAAAATAACAAATAAAACAAGTTACTTAAGATTAAACCCTTATGTACATTTCGATGACCATGTCATCATCATCAGAGGGTCTTGTTACAAAACACAATCTAGCACACAAGAAGTTACAAACTAGAATGATACCAATCGTTCTCCGCGGTCGCTATATATAGGCGTGAGGTAAGCTCCGCCCCCTCTCCGCCCTCGACCGACAAATAACGATCGGCCATCAGGAACCCAATAGGTTAAATTTTGCAAATTGTATTTACACTAACAAAACTGTAGTTGATATAGTAGCTAATATAGAAAGTAGTATTTCTAATTTAAAAGAGTCAGATAAAAATTACATAAGAAACGCCTGTGAAATTAAAATGGAAAATAATATTCGTATGGCCAATAAACCGGCTAATGTTTAAAATAATTTTGAGTTAGTTAAAGGTCTTCGTAACAAAGATTGTTATTATTTAAAAGCTGATAAGGGTAATACAATTGTAGTTTTAGATAAGAACGATTATGTTAATAGAGTAACTAAAATGTTAGAAGAAGGCCCTTATCAGAAAATTGTTAAAAACCCACTAAATAAGTTTGTTCAAGTTACAAATGATACTATTAAGAATTGTAGTTTAGTCATTCCTAAGAAAGATATTTATAAATTTCAAATTTCTAATCCTGTTATACCTAGGTTATATTGCCTTCCAAAAATCCACAAGGAAGGGAAAGCAATGAGACCTATAGTTTCTGGGATTGATTCTCCAACCTACCTTTTATCAAAATGGTTAGCCTATAAATTTACTTCTTTAAAAGAAAAACGTGGTATGTTTCCTATTAAAAACCACATAGAATTTGTCAACAAGGTTAAGAATATAAAACTTAGTAGTACTGATATTATGGTATCTTTTGATGTAAGTTCGTTGTTTCCTAGCATTCCTGTTAAAGAAACTATATTGTTTGTTGAAGATTTTTTAAAAGAAAACAACATCGAACCTATTAAAATAAACGAATATGTCAAATTAACTGAAATATGTATGTACCAAAATTTCTTTAAATTTAATAATGAATTTTATAAACAATGTGATGGAACTGCTATGGGTAACAGTTTGTCTCCTTTCATTGCTGAGCTTTTTATGAGCAGATTTGAAGAAAACTTGAAGAATAGTATTACTTATTTTCCTAGGATTTTGTTAAGATATGTTGACGATGATTTTGCGATCTTTGATAGCAGTAAATGTAATGTTGATGATTTTGTAAACCAACTTAATAATATACATAGTTCCATTAAGTTTACTTATGAATTAAAAACTAATAATAGTTTACCATTTTTAGATATTCTGTGTATTAAAAATCATGAAAAAATTGAATTTGATATTTACAGGAAACCTACTAACAATGAAAGATATATTTTAAATAGTTCCAACCATTGTTATACACATAATATAGCAGCATTTAACAGTTTGGTTAACAGAGCTATCAATGTACCACTTAGTCCTAGACGATTTTATAAGGAAATTAATTATATCAAAGGAGTGGCTAGATATAACGATTTTGATACCAAAATTATAGATAATATTGTTAGAAAACAAAGATTAAAATATGTTTTGAACACAACTACCACTCTTCAAAAAGAAGTTAAACAATGTAATTTTATTAGTTTACCTTTCGATAATATTTTAACAAAAGGGTTAGACTCTATTTTTAAAAAGGTAAATGTTAAGATAGCCTATAAAACTCAAAATAAACTCAAGCATTTATTATGTAACCCGAAAGATAAAATTCCAATGTTGGAAAAATCAGGTATTTATAAGATAATTTGTAGTACTTGTAACGAGATGTGTATAGGTCAAACAAAAAGAAAAATTGTAACCAGATATAAAGAACATCTTGCCCATATTAAATGTGAAAGACCTGAAAAATCAAGTGTAGCAGAACATGTCCTTAGTAATCAGCATGATTTAGATAAAAATGTTATTTTAGCTAAATGTATAAACTCAAAAAAGTTACTTAATAGTTATGAAAGTGTTTTTATAGTCAAATCAAATTGTAAATTAATGAATGCAGATAAAGGACCTATTCCTTACTCACCATTATATAGTTTACTTAAATAGCTTTCTTCAAATTACGATGTTTTAATCTAATTACTTTTAGTTTATTAATTGTTATTGCTGTAGTTTTTATTACATATGTATTATTATAATGTAATTTTTGACATAACCTATTGGGTTCCTGATGGCCGATCGTTATTTGTCGGTCGAGGGCGGAGAGGGGGCGGAGCTTACCTCACGCCTATATATAGCGACCGCGGAGAACGATTGGTATCATTCTAGTTTGTAACTTCTTGTGTGCTAGATTGTGTTTTGTAACAAGACCCTCTGATGATGATGGCATGGTCATCGAAATGTACATAAGGGTTTAATCTTAAGTAACTTGTTTTATTTGTTAATTTTGATTATTTTTGTGGTATTGGGGTTCTTTTCAATATTTTTATTGTAATATATTGTACCACTGTGCTCTTGATATTGTGTAGATGAAAATTAGTTTCATCAAAACTATGTGTTTACTATTTTCATTTTGTATTAAGTTTAGTAATCTTTGATTACACTCTAATTTACTTTATCTCCGTGACACAATATCGTAAATTAAAATTTATTCTGGATAGTTTTATAGGCGCAAATTTTCGTCAAGATTAATCTCGTAGTAAACCAGCAAAATTGTAGTTTATGTTTTGGGAACTCAAGGCATTGGATGAATAACTTTCGTCGACACTCTTTCATTAGATCCTTTCGCTGAGTGGGAAATTTTAAGGTTATTACATTAGGAGATTACAGCTAGACTTAATTAATTTAGGCAAATCCATGTTGATTCCACGCAACTAAATTTGGACATAATTTTATATTAGAAAGTTTACTCTTTAAAACATGTCAGCCGTAAATCTTTGCGAGAGATAATATGTTGAATAACTTGCTAGATTTAGAAGCCCGATCCAATTATGGATAAGACACTGAATCAAAGTAAAGAAAAAATCTCAACATGGAAAATAAATTTATCTGATTAGAAATGAGTATTTTATTGCGGTAATTACCAATTACGAAAACTTTTATTGGGTAATTCTGAGTTAGATATAAAAGGAGCCGTTTTGTTCGTTCCAAGTAAATATGCTGTAATTTCCTCACTAGATCTCATAGTTGAGTTCGTAACCTTTATGAGTGAAATAAATTCAACTTGAGGTAAATTAAAAAATGTTTAAAAATACTACAAATAATAATCTAATCTCGCAAATAATTTCGCAATCATGAATATTTGATCTGCGTAAAATATTCATCAGATGTGAAAAACTTAATGAAATAGACAATAATCGTTTCTGTAGTAGCAAAGTGTGGTACGATTTAGTGATATTGTTGTTATTTTTTCTTTCAGAAAAACGTTTGTATTGCAAATAATTAAATAACTTAGTACTACATCGATTTGTAACATTCCATCAAACTTGACGCGTTTCAGGTAAATATAATATAGTTTAAATATATACTTGTGCTTAATTATATTTTCCTCAAAGAAACATGTCTAGGCTATCTTATGTATTGCTTTTTAAATTTAGTCACAATCTATTGAGCTCTTGGTATTATTTAGGCAAAACTCTTTCAACTGAAATATACCTCATTTTAGGAATGTTTGCAAGTGTGGAAACGTTCCACCGCTTACCTGTTTGCTCTGAGTGCTCATATTTACTTTACAATTTTTGGGATAGATTATAACGTTGTATAAGAATGAACTTATATATTTAAATAAATGTTAACCTCATAATAATAACTTTGTTGCATTAAGAATTAGAGTACACTTTATTCATATAATAAATTCGGTTATAAACAAAAATTCTGTTTACTTATATTTAACAGAGTTAATAACCAATGACAATTAGGTCACAATATCGTGCCCAAAACTTACAATAAGTTACACATGTTATGTCTCCAACTACACAGATTGAATGCATGATATATGCTGAAAGATGATGTCACCATCATTGTACTGACACTATCTGCTCTTCAACTCGGTACAGCGTCTACAAGGACATCTTAAGCTAATTTAAGATTAAATCCAACTTCTCTTTTTATAACTATCTCACAGATAAAAAATTATTTCTGACCTAAATTTTTGCTATAATTTTTTTTTAACTTCTCAATTACTGAGATCTGTGGAGGTGGCGGTCAGAATAGAGAGATGCAATATCTAGTGTATAAAAAACATCAAATAAGAATAACTTCTATATACTCAGAGGAGTTCCGACAGAAGTGATAACAAAATAGGGCTAATAGTTTCGCAAGCGATTCAACAAAAATCGCACAAAATATGTGTTTAAACACTTTTTATTAAATTTTTACATATTTCATTGGGGAATATATATAATAATATTTATTATTTATAAATAATATTAATTTTATTAATAATATTAATAAAATAATTTGGGTATAAAAAACATTTATTGGATGTTTGCTGAAACAATTTTTTTAAACAGCAATTCAAATCAAGTATAACTAGTGCATAAAAATGTTTTCCTTTCAACAATTTAGTTTAAAATACATTACTTTCCTACTATTGTTATATTGTGTTATTTGTATTGAGATTTATTAATATTTAATCAACTAATATTTTTACTAGCTTATCAAAACTATTTAATAATAGTTCAAGTGTAAAACGGCTGTTCTACAACATAACCTATAACACAAAATCAGCTTTTACATCAAATCATATTTTTAAATAAATAAAACCTCTAAACCACAAATAACATTTATTTAAACCTTATGTACATTTCGATTGCCCAGCAATCACCTTCAGAGGTATTTAAAAAATACAACTAACTTTAAACAACATAATACAACAAATATATAGTATAAAAAAAAAAATAATATATATATATATATATATATATATATATATATATATATATATATATAGATATATATAATACATGAACAACAACATTATGTTGTTTAAAGATAGTTGTATTTTTTAAATAGCTCTGAAGATGATTGCTGGGCAATCGAAATGTACATAAGTTTTAAATAAATGTTATTTGTGGTTTATATGTTTTATTTATTTAAAAATAAACATTACGCCACAGTTGCTTCATACAGTTATCAAATCATATGTTGTAAGGTATATGCTGCAAGGTATGCGTTTCAGAAATAGCTTGACGCGAAAGCAATGATTTAATCTCATGTTCTGTTTACCAGGCGTAAACAAGTTATCACTTGAGAAAGTTATAATGTTTTAACGAACGTTTGGAGTTTTAGTCTTGTGATCATTTTCAGTGACAATACTTATGTCTAGCAGACTATGGTATTCAATGTGTTTAATTTATACATTTGTTTTACAAAAACTGTGTTTTGCGGACATTAATCAGCCTTGCAGGTCGTTAAAACTTTTTCACGTCATCACCACTAAGGTTTTTGTACAACGAATTAGTGTCCAACCCCAGTTTCACTCTACGTAGGATTCAATCATGCTTTCCTTGAAAGACATTATCATTAAAATCACATTACTCTCAAGAAACGATATTTTAACCGTTAACCACAAGGCCAACTCTTCATTAAAGTTTACCTAAAAAAATTGTTTCAGTTAAAATTTAGGTTTATATAAAATGTTGACAAATTACTATAAATTGCGCAATAGCATTAGCATAAAAATCAGAAACGTATGGGAACGTTTTAAAATTTTTTAATTTTTTTTATTATATAGGTTTCAGTCAAAACTGACTGGTTAGGTATATAACACTAGCCTCGAAGAGGTTGAGGTTGGAGAGAGTAGTAGTAGGTGTGTTAAATTCTTACGTTCCTGAGTGTCAGAAAACGGGTAGAAGCCTCTGGTAATCCACGCTAAGGTTACTTCAGGTAGGCTATGCTTCCGAGCAAAGCCAAATTTTTCATATTTTCACAGTAGCAGGAAATCAAGGTATTTTCTGTTTGCATAGATAATAATGCGCACACCATAAAACTGCAGATGTGCGCAGCTTCATTTGGGGATGGTACAGTATTTGAGAAATAAAAGTTCAAACAAGTACCAAATTGATTAGATTTGGCTTGTGGGTTTAAATAAATCAATGTAGTATAAGAAACATTTGAATTTTTAATGATTTTCCAAAGACGCCTGGTAAACCTAATATTTATTTGTAGAAGTTGTGGTTTATGAAAATTTTAATACGAAGCTACCATTTAAGACATCGTTTTCATCCGGCATTTTAAGTGATTAGTTTTCTTTAACATGTAGGTCTGCTTAAGTTTATTTCCGAAATTTTCAATGCGGAATCTATTTTATTTAGGAAGAAATTTATGTAATTTCCTTGTCAATTTTTGTCGAATGATAAACATTATAAAAACACTATATGGAATTTATTATTCAAAATTTTTCTCTTGTTTATACATTTTACCTTTGTCTCTGTGAAATATTAATACTGACAACAGAAAAACATTTCACCTGTGTTACTCAATTCAGTTTAGCATACGCTAGAAACTACTATCTACAATGATTATTTCTTGATTTGTGAAATGTAAAAATATAATTTAAAAATCTTAAATAATGGAGAATAATAATTTGTCGCTTGAAAATGTTTATAGTAACTGTTGTAAATATAATGGTATATTTTTTCTTATAAAATAATGTAAAAGCCAAATAAATAAAAAAATAGTGTTAGTTCACCAAAAAAGTACTTATATTTAAGAACATTATGAAATTCTAATAATTTAATTAATTTTATCATAAATTTCATAAATGATTTTGTCAACAATGATTCATTAAAATGAGTGTCCTGATTTATATCAAGATTACGTATTTAAAATAATCATTGCAGTTATAAATGAAAATCTAAAAGATTTGAGAAACTAATGGTAAGAAAAACTAAAGGTTATGTCAAGTTGATATAACGAGATGCTAAAAGAATAATGACGTCAATATAACCAAAAGAGAAAATTTAAATTTTAAATTTATTTTAATATTGTTGATGTTGTGGCCTACATTTCCAAGAAAAGCACTTCCGAGCAACGGTAATATTAGTATTTAAAAAACGACTTTTTTAAATAATTATAATAATTGTATATTTATACATTTACTTGTTTCAATTCATGTCCATGAAACCTTAGGATTGTTGGGAAGGAGGTTTATTCAAGATTAGTTAGCGATGTAACTAATCTACCCGCCTCTTATACTTTCTGCTAGTAGCACCTAACTAAGGGGGTAACTGCTATAGGTAAAGCTACAATAAACGTGACACAAGATCGAAGTACTTAACGGGTCCGCGTATAGATTTAAAATAGGTTTGAGTGATATAAAGCGACAAAACATTTTAGTAACAAGACCAAAATATAAAAAAATATATAAGACTATATTGCTTTACGACTACCAAAAAGAACAAAAAATCACATCAACATACTCTATGGTTGGTAAATAATATTATTAGACCTATAAATGTTACACTTTTAAAATAGAACTCTTTAAGAAACTATCATAAAAATGAATATAAATTTTTATAATATGTCTTCGTAATAATTTGTTCGGGTAAACGGTTTATTTTAAGGATTTAATTAACTCAATACAAAAACCCCTTTTAAATTTTAACTAAATCCTACTTTAAGAAACTCGTCAGACAAGTATCTTGAATTTAGTTAACAATTTAGAGAATTAAATTGTACACAAATTTAGGAAAATGAACAAAGCGGTTGATTAACTAGTCAAGTACATATATTTTTTGTTTAGAAAATAAACCAATTTCCGAAAAGTCGCCAATGATATAGCTTACTAAATATATAGCCAATGCTTGACTCGATAATTAACGACTTTGTTCATTTCCTTAAGATTGCTTCAAGTATAATAACAACAATAATATCAATAACTCTCAGGATTTGCCTATCGATATTTGCAGGGATAATATTTGTTTAACATGTATAAGAGTTACTTTGAGAAAACTGCTACTAACTTTGGACAATTCAGCATTAAAACGGTTTCTATAATTTCGGATAATTCAACCTATGGTAACGACAGTACTGATAGACTAAGTGTGAATAACGTAGTAGGCTACATGAAATTAATTGCCTGAAGTGAGATGCCTCTTATGTGAGTGAGACTAAAAGACAGATTGATGTTTGTATATGTGAACATGAGAATAGTTGTAAGATGGACAAACTCTTGTGTTTTCCATCAGCATAGTAAAAGATTAAGGCATAAATTTGATTTTGAAAATTTTATTGTACTGGATAACGAGTCCAACTGAAGAAAAATGACTTATTTTTAAATAGTTCTTAATAACTTACAAACGAATGGTATAAATATTAAAATGATTTTAATAAGTTATGTTGAATGTATAAGCTATTGTTATATAAATTAAAAACTTTAATTAATCAGTAATGGTGGTTGTATGATTGCAAATTTTGTTGTTCTATGGTTTTATGTATGGTTTATTTTGTTTGGGTGTTTTTATATGTGCATATTGTTGTTCTCTCAGGTTACACTTTTTTAATCATAATTTAGATACAAATTTTAACTCTGGTCACCTTGTTGGGTTTTTTTATGTTTTTTAACAAAGATTTACTGAATTTTTAAAGTTTTAATTTTTTTTTATGTACTTGTATTTTATTGCCTATTTACAATACATTTAAAATTGTTTTCAGACTTGATGGGGGCAAGGGATTAGTTGATGTAATGTTGCACGAAACAAATCAACTTTTTCCTCGATAGTCAACCGGGTTATCATGTGCTCTATAGTATCGCAAGTGCTCAAATAAACATGAATAGAAACATAATCTAAAGCAGTATTTGCAAAAAGTGTATTTTTTTTCTAAACAATGAAATATTATGTATTATACTACTATAACACTATACAACAATATCTAAATATATCTGATTTATCTAATTTTCATTCCTGATGATGTTGGTATTGTTTACCAACGAAAAGCTTTGGATATAAATAATAAATATTCTTGTATTTGAATAACCTATGTTGTTTTATTATATATATATATATATATATATATATATATATATATATATATATATATATTAATATATATATATACATATATATATATATATATATATATATATATATATATATATATATATATAATTTGATTACTACCTAATTTATAATGTTTATCTTCATTTAACAAAAGTATATTTAAAATATTTTTTATCTCTTTTCTATTCATTTCATTTTCGGAGAATTTATTTACAGTGTTTAAAATAAATACAAATTTGCACTCAATACCTAAAGCGTAGCTTTTTAACTTTTGTTGAAATGATTTATATTTGATAACAGATACTAAATCTTTTTAATCACTGACTTACAAAACACTAACTTTCTATTTAGGGCTATCTTCTCTTAACTTGAAATAAACTCATTTCCTTCCGTTCCTGCTACCCTCTTTATGGATGCAACTTTTTATAATGTACTTACTTTTATCCTAACAGAGAAAAGGCTTTTAAACAAAGATAATAAAGTGAACATAAAGTTGTTCCAGAAGTAAAGCATTATGTCTAAACGTCACATTTCACTCGCACTGTATCTCCACTCTTCTTGCCTTAGGTTGTGAACATTAACTAATTATACTGTCTTGGTGCTTTGCGTAATGAAATAAAACTATACAAGCAGTAAACCCTAATCGTGTGTTTATGCTGTGCGCGTGCAAATACAGGTATAGAAAAACGATTGTAACACATATACATTTGCGCAGTTATTTGTATTATTACGGACTATAAGCCTTGGGTAGACGATTCAACAATCAGATGGTCACATGTGGACGGAAAAATGAAAGTGGGTATTTGTAGGTCAATTGATAATCCTCTTAAATATTACTGTCCTTGAAGGCGAGAAGTACTTTTAAAGTAAGGACTTCAGAAACGATTACAACCCACTTTTGAGGGGCCGCTAAATGCACTAGACTTGGTTTCCTTTCCCTCCGTTTAACCAGTAGATTAGGAAACATTTATACTGGTAAACATTGATTGTTGCTGAAATAGTGAACCGTTCTCATTAGATAGTGAATAACCAAATTAGAGATTTTGTTAGCACTAATAAATAGTACAAAACCTATCCAAACACACACTCATTTCATTTATATGTGTGTGTGTGTGTGTATATATGTATATATATATATATATATATATATATATATATATATATATATATATATATATATATATATATATATTATATGGTGCCAGAACAAAAGGAATGGGTGTACTCTGGATATGATATACTCATTGAAAAGCCTGCAACATCCTGAACCCAAAACACATGACCCAAGTGACCGAGGTGCCTGCAACGTCCTGAACCCACAACACCTGTCCCAAGTGACCGAAGTGCCTGTAACATCCTGAGCCCACAACACCTGTCCCAAGTGACCGAAGTGTCTGCAACATCCTGAACCCAAAATACATGACCCAACTGACCGCGTTGCCTGCAACCCCGTGAACCCACAGCACCTGTCCCAAGTGACCGAAGTGCCTGTAACATCCTGAACCCAAAATACATGTCCCAAGTGACCGAGGTGCCTGCAACGTCCTGAACCCACAACACCTGTCCCAAGAGACCGAGGTGCCAGCAACATCCTGAACCTAAAATACATGTCCCAAGTGACCGAGGTGCCTGCAACATCCTGAACCCATAATACATGTCCCAAGTGACCGACGTGCCTGCAACATTTTGAACCCAAAATACATGTCCCAAGTGACCGAGATGCATGCAACGTCCTGAACCCACAACACCTGTCCCAAGTGACCGAAGTGCCTGTAACATCCTGAACCCACAACACCTGTCCCAAGGGACCGAAGTGCGTGCAACTTCCTGAACGGACAATATTCAAACTCCTCTTGATATATAAAAAAGACCAAAGTTTGAACACGTATGTATTTTGCTGAGTCGGTCTGTTGACTGAAGCTTTTCCAGTTCCTTCCTTCTTTTTGATACCACATTCTATATCTGTGTGAGAATTAAACCATTTACAAGTTCCTTTCTATTGTTTGTACAGCTAATCTGTTTGTAACTGTCTGGAAACTGAAGCTTTTAATGGTTCAGTTTGGCATTTTTTAGGCGTATTTAATCCTATACCAATCTCCCAGACATTAAACGATCCTTTTTGTATTTGTGATTTTGAAAAATTTAATTAATTTGTTAATGCAGTTCTTAGGTAATTTGTTCTTGATATCATATATTTTTTATACTCTGATTTAATTGTTGTTGAACTTTTTAATTCGTATTTTACTGTTACGTCAATGAATTTCATTTCTTAAAATATTTTATTATGCAATTTTGTTTGTTAGCCAGTATCGAATTTAATCTGAAAACAAAGGTAATCACTCTTGGATCGAGTTTTGTTTCGGGAATTTTATTGATAATTGAGAATAAAATATTTGGTTTAAGACAATAAAAAAAAAAGTATTTTAAATCTTGATCAAATGCTCATTTTTGGACGGACATTTTCTATTATAAAACGAATTGATAACTTGGGTAACAATGTCGTTGGATAAGTATTGAATAAGTATTTACGTTATAGAATACTTTATGTCAGAATACTTCGTTACTCAATCGAGGGTTAATTTTCACTTTCTCAGAGTAATAAACACACGTTACACATTTTTAAATTACACATTACAAATTTTGAAATAACAAAGTGAAATAACAGTGCTAAGACACTTTCCTCCTTGTAACAGCCTATATATATATATATATATATATATATATATATATATATATATAAATATATATATAAATGAATTAGTGGGGTCTACTAGTTCCGTTACAATCTGGGTATCGGTAACAATAGTTAGTACTGTTTTATAAAAAGCGTTATAGGCTCAAACTGCTTTTCTTTTAATCTAAGTAGTGTTTGATTGATACCAAAGTATTATGGTTTTTTAATTACAATAATATAAAATGTATCTGGCTATGGGTAACAATAGTTTGTACTATTGCATAAAGAGTTTTAATACTTATTTAGAGACACAATAATTCATTAAACGGCTTTCTCGATAGAATTCATTTCTGTTCAATTTACCTATAGCTGCTATTGCCTTTCATTTAAATATTATTTGATTAGTAACAAAGGAATATTGATTTTGTAATACAATAACTTACAAGACTCTTACTTGTGAAATTAAAGACCATGTTTCAGTTTCGTTTCATTTAAAAGCGTGGTCTTTACATGGCCAAGAGTTTTTGCAAGCTCATATAGGCTCATCATTTGTGATGTGCTTCTAAGTAAGGGACACCGGATGACGCTACGTTCAGCAAAGGCAACATATGGCTTCGACAGAGGGACTCCAGAAACCAGCCAACAATGGACTCATTTCCATGGGGATATATTAATAGTGTTTAACGGTACTATGGTAATGAGCTAATTAGTTATTTGCATGTGACGTCATTACTTATTCCTTCGGGTCCTGTATAATGATCTTTTAGAGTCATTTTATTCAACGACAGAAAGGCAGTTTATTCTTAACCCGCGAAAAACCCGCGCTATTTGATTAAATGTAACAAGTTAGTTGTTCTGAAAAACCTAATTTATCTATTGATTGTCTGTGACTGTGCTTCTAAATATGCTTTCTCGATGTAGTTGGTCGTCTATTATCGATAGTGGGACTGAGGGGGTAACTAGGGGGGAGAGATTTATCAGTCGTCGCCAATGTTAGGGAGAGCAAACATGTTCTGTTTCGTAACTGTTATTGCTCTAAATTTTCTTTTTGTATTTTTTCATATAAATATGCCATAGGTGTTTTAAATAAATTGTTTGTATAATAATGACCAAGTTTAAAACTTTCTATATTGTATAGAATTGAAACTTATAATTTAAAACACATTAATAACAATTATTACAAATGTTAGATTTGCCCTAACGGACGAGTCATCCCGGGAGATGCCAAAGCGCGAGCAATCCCGTACTGCCAAAGCAAACAAAAACTATGAAGTTGTTATACTGGGTAGGGACATAATTTCTCACTTAGTATGGTAATTAGCCATTGTTTCCCAGGTAAAATGGTGTGGCATACTAAACACAAACCTAACGTTTCATTAGATAAATGTTACTTAATAGTTCACAAGAGCCAGAAAAGAAATGTCTATTGCATGTTTTTGAAATGTAATTAAAAAAAAGTTCTGTTGCACTTTATTCTTCAGAAAAGAATATTTTACATCGAAACAGTTTAAGAATTCTCCGAGACTTGTTGAATCTTGTAAATTTTGAACAAATGTTTATAGCATTTGAATTCACTGCCACGGCACTCAACTAACGGCGTTCAGCGGTAATATGTTTGAGTACATATTTCTTCCTTACCTCACATTACAATATTGTCCTCTGAAACACAAGAAAAGAGGCACTCTAAAGAGAAAACACTCTCTAGTGTGACGAGAGGCAGAAACATGTATCTAAAAATACACCAATATTCCTAAAAGAAGTGAAAATGATATAATAAGACTTTCAGTGGTAATACTAGAATCCTTGAATTTTGTGGTCCATTACGTTCGGTGAATCTTATTATTCACTTAAAACAATAGTTTATGACTATCTGAACTTTAAATTTACTATAAAAAAACTAGTAAATTACTATAATTTACTAAATTTACAGTTCGGATAGTCATAATCTATTGTTTAAGTGATTAATTAGAATCCTATTCCTGCAAGACTTGTGGTAAAGTTTCCTTTCCAATTATCTAAATAGTTTCCTATTATCTACTATAGTTATTCCAATAAACGAATTATCAACTTTAATAACGATCTCGATGGTTTTTCCTTGAATTTATATAATACTTTATATCAGAATACTGCAACAGAGGAAAATATTGAAATGCTAGGAAAGGCAGATACCGGTACTCAAATTTATACAAGTATTCCTAACATAAATGAAGATGAGTATAATAAGAATTTCAGTGGTCTTACTCGAACTCTAATTGTGTGGTGACGTTTCCTTTTTCAATTATTTAAATAGTTGTCCCATTACCTACAATTACTTAAACATCCTTGGTAATAATTTTCTTCAGTGCTTCATAAATTACACATATAGGAGTGTATGCGTGAAGAGTATGAGACTAGACGTTTCAACAAGCAGTAAACAAACTTCCACTGTCCGTTTATGTTTTAAGAGTACTAGTTTCAACTTTCATGGAAAGTTTTTCTCAAGTCATTCTCTTACATAGATAGCCCTAAACAAACTTGATCTATGGCCATTGTCAAAAGGCCCCTGAGATAGTTATTACTTCTCCAAACACATCTTAGTCACTCGAGAACTTTACCTAAATCTCCACGCTCCAAAACCTTGCCTTTTTCTTTGATGTAGGTTTTGAAGAATTTTATCTTCTTCACTTTGTTGTGACAACTTTTGGAGAAGTCTTCGCACTTCCCTCCCCATGCACAAACCAAAGCTATCGTATGTCAAGCCAACGTATTCTTTGTAGAGCCATGATTCTATGTCCAATGCTTTAAACTCTTTAAAGTAATCCTAGCTCTCTCTCCATACTTTCGATCTAAGGTGGCCCTAAAGACATTTCTCACTTCTCTATGACGTTACATACCTTAGTGAAACAGTGTCTACGTATATGGGGTCACACCCTCAGAGAGAGCACAATATTCCTATTTAAATATTTTTGATAGTAATTCTTAAGAAAAATGAAGTTTATAAATGATGAATCTTTCTAGTAATACACAAATTGTAATAATCAACACCTGTTACCATTTCGAGACCATGTTAATCTCACTACTGAATTAACTAATGAATTAGTGTAGCTTAGTCATTGTTGAGAATAACATGGTTGCCGAAAAACAGGTTATGATCAATTTAATTTGTACAGAAGGTGTGCAAGTGTCCATTTCTTATAAACTCACTAATTCGTTTTATGAATAAAAATCGAGCAAAAAACACAAAACTAAACTAATCTAAGTTATCATTATCAATAACATTTTGTCAAAAAGGAAGGCAGGATTTCATAAAATAACACTACCATTTTTATATTCAGAAGTAACTAATGAAAGTTTTAATTTTTCTACTAAAATTATCAGTTAGATTTCCTGTAGTGAACAACAAAATAGAATATATTATATGACAAACTTCAACATTCAATAAATGTAATACCTTTAAAATTTTACCATTATGATATAGTAAAATATGTATTATAATTTAAATAAACATTAAATAGATGTTTATATTAAAAAAAAACATACTGAACTAAAAAAAGTCGATACTGTAAATCGAAATATTTATCTAGACAACAGTAAAATAAAAGTATAAGGAAAAGAAAATTTTGAAGCAAGTAATTGGAGCTCTCATTTCCTATGTCTTTCAACTTCCTATTATAAACACGTTTTTTTATATAAGAAAACAAATAAAAGCTGATATATTTTTAGTCACATAATATCACAAATGTCTAATGATGTAAATTCCATTGTGTCTGCCCTAACAAGATTGCTGTCAAATATTACGTATCTTCAAGAAAGTTGTAGTTGTTCTAAGAAAATGAAAATCTGCATATTTATGAGGAAAAGTAAATGTGCTAATTATTTCATTGATATTTTATTTTGGCATGGCAACTATAATTACAATTATTTTTTAATTATATCCTTTTGCAAAAACACTACAAACCTATATATATATATATATATATATATATATATATATATATATATATTTTTTTTTTTTGCCCGGCAAGCTGGCCTGAGCAACCGGGTGGGTCCACAGGTGGCGGATAGTGGGACGGCCTACAGAAATGTAGGTTACCAGTGAATAAGGATTCCGGAAGGTTTCTGAATATGCAGGCCTGGACCAAGGCTATGGTTCAAAGGTGAGGAATTATCCCTCCTCGTCAGTCAACCGGTTGGGGGTGGTAGAAATAACTGCTCTGGCTGGGGAGACTAGGGTAGTTGGGAATTAAGTCCTCACAATGCTACTCTCACCTCCCAGGTGAACCAAGGGCAATGCGACAGTGAAATATGGGCGGGATGACTACCCTGGTCTGCTTCAAGGTCAGTGACTGAATACCCAATCCAAGGTGGAAGGCATCGTGCCGAAGGATGAATGGATGCAGGGTATAAAATGCAGATGCACACGATCCCCTTGAGGAACCAGACAAAACCTCATTGTATGTTGTCTTGCCAGGGCAGTGGGAGCTCTGCTCTGGTCGACCGTTATTTCCCCCATACTCGTGGGACGTTAATGGACCAAGTAAGTAAAAGAATTGATTTCGAGACTGCACAGACAGCGGGAGCCAATGAGACGGCAAACCGTGAGTCTGTAGCAGATGTGTCAACGGCAACCATCACTGGGGGTGCGGGGGCGGCTGTCAAGCTGCCGACTGCAGAAACCGGTGAAGTGGCTGTAGAGTTGAGCACGCTGTCTAGTCCTGGGGCTGCTCTGCGGACCCAGGCGACTGCAAATTAAGCAGAACAATGATCAAGATCCTACAAGTGAACCTACAGCATAGCAGGGCGGCGAGTGCTGTCGTGTGTAGGATGCTGGACAGGGGAGAGGTGGACTTGGTTCTCATCCAGGAGTTATGGATTTCTGGAGGACGAATATGCGGGCTGGCGACATCTGGAGGTAAGTTGTTGTACGATAAGGACTCCGGTGTTCCCAGGACGTGTATCCTGGTTAGGAGGGGGTTGAGTGCTTTTGTACTAATGGACTTCTGCTGCAGGGACTTAATAGCAGTGACGGTGGAGCTGCGGGCGGAGGGGAGGATGAAGAGGCTGAACCTTGCCACGGCATATCTCCCCTTTGACTACGCGGGGGCTCCACCAACACAAGAGCTGAGGAGGCTGGTCGAGCACTGCGGGGCTGTGGATGAGGAGCTGCTGGTGGGGATGGATACTAACTCCCATAACACTTCGTGGGGAAGTACAGGTACTAACACTAGAGGTGAGGAACTCTTAGCTTATCTTAGCTCTAAGAATTTACTAGTCTTAAATCAGGGGGAAGAGCCGACGTTTGTCACTAGGGCCAGACGGCTAGGTATGTACTAAACTGGCATGTGTCGGATGAATCATCTTCTTCTGACCACAGACTTATTAGGTACGATATCTCTCTAAATCCAGCCATGCTTCGGCCAACCAGGGATCCAAGAAGAGCAGACTGGGACTCCTACAGGAGGGACCTGGGAGTTCGGATTGAGGAGGCTGGATTGTAGTATGGAGGGAGGAGAGAGCTAGAAGACTCTGCCGCATTGGTTGGCGAGGCTATAGTAGAATCCTTTACTGATAACTGCCCTCTCAGTGAGGGGAGAAAAGTAGGGGATCCGTCATGGTGGAACAAAAAGCTAGCCAAACTTCGGAAGACCACCAGGAGACTCTTTAATAGAGCAAAAAAGAACGGGGAGTGGGACCAGTATAGGAAAACACTAACCGAGTACAACAGGGCAATTAGAGAGGCACGCAGGAAGTCCTGGAAGGAGTTTTGTTAAGAGATTGACAAAACGCGGGAAGAGGCACGACTGCATAAAGTGCTCTCTAAGGACCCAATTAACTCGGTGGGGATGCTAAGAACCCCACTGGGAAATATAACAAAAACTGCAGGGGAAACTGTGGAAAAATTAATCAGAACACATTTCCCTTCCAGTACTCTGAGGAAACTTGGGGGAGCAGACACTGAACCAGTTGCCAAACTCTCCACAAGACGTGGTAAGAGGGAGGACTGGGAAGTGGCAAGGAGGATAGTAACTCCACAAAGGGTAAGATGGGCTATTGGCACATTTAAACCCTACAAATCTCCAGGTCCAGATGGGATCTATCCTGTGCTGCTGCAGCAGGGAATGGATTTGCTGGTACTGGTACTTACTAAATTATACAGGCTAAGCATTGCTCTAGGGCATGTGCGGGTAGCCTGGAAATCTAGTAAGGTGGTCTTTATACCTAAGCCCACCGGTAACCAATCGGAAGGGAAAGGGTACAGACCTATTACACTCATGTCCTTTGTTCTTAAGGGACTTGAAAAACTGGTTGATAGGCATATTAGGGGGTGTGCTTTGGCCATAAAACCACTGCATTGGAACCAGTATGCTTATCAACCGGGGAAATCCTGCGAGGGAGCTCTCCATCAAGTGGTTGGTAGGATTGAGCAAATGATCGCCAAGAAAGGTTGTGAAAATAGGTGCCTTCCTCGACATTGAAGGGGCTTTCAATAACCCCTCAGTGAAGACGATGGTAAGTGGTGCAAGACGTCATGGAGTAGATGCAACCGCTTGTGGTTGGATAAGTTCCATGTTAACAAACAGAAGCATTTCTGTAGAGGTGGTACGGGAGGTCAGAAGGGCAGAGACAAATCTGGGCTGTGCACAGGGGGGGGGGTTCTCTCTCCTCTTTTGCGGTGCCTAGTGGTTGACAACCTTGTTGAACTCCTGAATGAACAGGGGTACTTCTGTCTAGGATAAGCGGACGACATAGTTGTTCTGATCCCGGGAAGATTCCCTGATACAGTCCTTGAGGTAATCAGAAATCCTCTAAGACTGATTGAAGAGTGGTGTAAAAAGGAGAACCTTAGGGTAAATTCAAAAAAGACTGCTCTCATTAACTTCACCAGACAGCGAACTGATCTGACGACCAGGATGCCCCGCTTATTTGGTGAATACTTTGAGTTTGTGGGGGAGGTGAAGTACCTGGGAGTTACTCCGGACAGGAAACTCACCTGGAACCCACATCTTGAGAGGACAGTTAACAGGGCCAAAAGAGCACTGATGACTGTGAGAAGAATGGTGGGTACGAAATGGGGACTGAATCCATCAATGATGCACTGGATGTATCTGAGGGTGATAAGACCAATGATTACCTATGGAGCTCTGGGGTGGTGGACCAAAGCCAACCAGGCACAGACAAGAGCTAAACTGAGCTCTATCCAGAGATTGGCCTGTCTGTGCACACTGGGAGCGATGTCAACTACACCAGGTGCAGCAATGGAAGTAATGCTTAACCTCCCTCCCCTTGAGCTTGTCCTTAGGGGATAGGCGAGGCTGGCGGCATGGAGATTGCGTAACTCGAGCAACTAGGCTAGCCTCCCAGATGTCTCGGGACATATGAGTATCGAGTGCGTGATCAAAGAACCCGTCTTGGAAATGGGCAGCGACCACATTACTCGAATGTTGGCACATGACCAGGTCCACCAAACTATGATGGAATGGTCGGGGACATTAACATCGGGAGCTCAGATCTGGTACACAGATGGCTCCAAGATGGACTTCGGCACTGGAGCGGTGGTGTATTGTAAAAACCCAAGGGTAGAACTAGTTTTTTCCTTGAGGAGGCATACCTCTGTCTTTCAGGCCGAAGTATATGCTATAAATGCCTGTCTGGGAGAGATAGCAAGAAGGAACACACACGGGACCCGGATTGCTATTTTCTCCGACAGTCAGGCAGCAATTAAAGCACTAAAGGGACACGTGGTCACCTCGGCCATTATCAGGGAGTGCCTAATTAACTTACAAGCTCTGGCAAGGCACAATCAAATCAAGTTAGGTTGGGTGCCAGAGCATAGGAGCATACTTGGAAATGAAGCCGCAGATGCGCTGGCCAGGGAGGGGTCTTCGACTCCCCTGATTGGACCGGAGCCTGTGGTAGGTATTTCCAAATCCATGGTCAAGATGACAGTGCGAAGGTGGATGGCTGAAAGACACTGTGAGCACTGGATTAGGGCAGAAGGGATGAGACGCAGTAAGCTAACTCTTAGGAAACATTCCTTGGGGCTGCAGAAGAGTCTCATCTATCTGTCTAGGCAGGAATTGAGGATAGTCACAGGTCTACTCACGGGACACTGTGGACTAAGGAAACATTTGCATAAAATGGGTATCTACAAAGATGAACCAGTGTGCAGATTATGCGGGCAGGAACTGGAGACTGCCACACACATTATTTACAGATGTGAAGTACTTGCTGAGAGGCGCTTCAACCTCTTTGGTGATGGAACGGCTTTGGTGGATGCTGAAGGTAAAACTCTAGTCAGGAAACTCCTAAACCTGGTAAGAGGGAAGGGGTGTTTTGACTAGATCAGGGAGGTAAGTACAATATACCTTAAGGTAGCAGTGCTTCGGGCAATTCAAACCCGCTCCCAAGTTAAAAAAAAAAAAAAAAAACCTATATATTTCAGTAGCAAACGAGTTTCGTACTAGATCAGTACACTGTTCAGTGCTTTGAGTCACGATCAAGAAGAGGTTTTCTTATCAAATGATGTTAATAAAAACAATGTTTAAGAAAAACTGAATATACAACATGAAAACTGCAAGTATTATCACAAGTTTCTAATTATACAGGTAACAATCACCCCAAATTCTCGTAGCAAAACCACGACGGAAAAAAGTTTACAATGCGTGAAATTAATGCACGATTTTGGTTTCGTGCAGTCACTGCACACCAAAGCGATAAAAGTATTACCTCTTTGAATCAGAAGTAGAAGCAGTTGCAAAAGTTATTGGAAATGTAATTCGTTGAAATTAATTTATTTCAGAACTCACAGCCCATAGTATCTAAACAAAATAACATTTACTAAAGTAAAGTAACATTTAATTCAGGAACTGATCAATGTTGCCGGTTTTACCAAAAGTGGAAATCCAACCATAAATTACAAGGCCATGAAAACAAGTGTACAGCTATAAATGTATTGCCAGATGATTGCTACTACAATATTACTAATCCTAATTTTAAATGCCAGAAGAATTAACACTTTATTGTTTGTTTTACCCAAGTGGTAAGATTTTAGCCATCCGGTATAGGCCTATAGTGTGTATTTTCCTGTATAACTATAGGTGTAATAGGAGGTGATCTGAAAAGCTAAACGAAGGTAACGAAAGTTTTTCCGTCAATACGAATTACGTATTTTAACCTTAATCATTCTTCTCGTTTATCTGGCATTCACTTGATATTTTTTTTTATTAAATAATGGCATTTACACTGCTTGTGATCGACCTTGTCCAACCTTACAAAACCGTTGTTATCGAATGGTAATAGTTCGGGAATTAAAAATATTGAAACAAAAACTGTAACTGGTGATGCAGGAAATCCAAAAGAATAGATATAAATAATATGTGTTATCACATTTCAAAAATATTTTTTGATTATATAATACCAAAACTAATCAAACTTGCAGTTCAATAAAAACTTTCAAAAAGTTTTTCTATGGTACATTAATGAAGATATAGTCTCAAATATCTTTTAGTCACAGTTTTAACAATCTGAAAAACTAACTTTGAAATCCTGATTACTCTGAGATACGATTCTCGGACTAAACTTAGAATAAATTAAATCACAAAAGTCATGTACTTTCAATAGATTCGCCAGGTATCTAATTTGACTTTATGCCGCTTGCATCTACTCACAACATATTAAGATACTTACTCGTACATACCTGAATCTCTATTTTTGCAACCCTTATTTGGTTGGCTCTTTATTAGCGTAAAATAACGCCTTGAAATAGTTCTAAATGTAGTGTATCATTCCTTGTCTATTCTAATATGTAAGAGTTGAAACATTGCCACTGATGAAGAGAGTGCATTGGGAATAATCGTTCTCAATGTTATCAGACACGCTAATTTGTCATTTGTCTTTAATCGTATTATACAATTCTCCAGATTTCCTCGTTATAACTTACAATTTACACCTTTAACAATCAAATTGATTTTAGCCTAACGTATACCCTGCGTTTCATGAGTATAATGAAAAAGCAATGCCATCTCTCGGGAATTACTATAAAAGCGCCCATTTAATGGTTCCTGCAGCTGAACTACTTGCATTCTTTGTTGCCCGCTTAACTTGCATTTTCTCTTGGCAGATATGAATTGCGGCTCCAGAGCTTTAGTTCATTACATTTGTGCCTTCACCAAACGCCTAGAACTTAAGTTTGTCCTTCACCGAATGCCTTGAACGGAAGTTTGTTTAATTTATATTTATAATGACATATTTACATCGAATAACGTTAGAAGTTCGTCTACATTTGAGAGCGATTTGAATAAGTTAACTGTTACCAACTCCGATATTAGAAGAATCGCAAGAAGTAGATAGGATTGTGTTAAGGGCATAAAGCTCTTGATATGGGATAAAAGGTCTTGACAATTGAGGTCCGGATTACATAAAAATAAGTTATTTTTTTTTTAAATTTACCATCGAAAAGTGAAAAAAATAACAACATTACTACATTATTTTTCAGACACCCAGAGAAGAATTAGCGTTTAGCGGTCTCGTAAGGTTTTGCAGAGTTAGTTACAAGACAATGGCTGAAGGTAAGCATTGGGAACAGGGCTTTTTGTATTGAGGCTGAAATTAAATAGAGGCGATTTAAATTGGTAAAGAGGCCTATAAGATTTGAGCGGATAAAAGGTCAAATTGGGTGAATGGTTATTTATTCAAAGAGGAGTATATTACAAAATTACTGTCTTTAAATTGAATTTTCTATTGCTCTAGGTTTGCTAAGATGGGTTGATTACCTTTTCCACAACTTTTTTATGACCTAACAAATAATTAACATGGCTAAGAAAATGTCTTAGTATGATTTGGAAGAGTAACACTAGAATCTATATAAAATAAAGAGTATGAAGAAATTAACATAAGCTTCAGTTAAAGCAAAACATATGAGGAAAGTACAGAATTATTACATATACTAATTCACTGAGAGCTTCAAGAAATTAGTACTCTTTATTATGAGTACCTTAAGACTTTACATAAAATTGTATTACCATAACCCAGAGTAAACCAAAATGCGTCAAAAAACTAAAGATTTAATACAGTGACTGAAAATACAGGTTCTAAAAAAATTGAAGTTAGAACATAAAGATAAAAAATATTTTAAAGTGAAAAAGCATAAGACTTGTGACAAAAAAATCTAAATCTGAAAATGATTCTACAGTAAACCTAAAGCTGTTACTTAATATACTTATGGAAATATTTACTCATTTACTGATTAATTTCCTTATATCCACTTGGATGGGACTGTAATACACAGATAAGCAATAGAAGTTACCAATTCTAATGATACGTACTGTGACGGGCAGACCCCTGTCACAATTTCCACCAAGAGGGAAAATAGTTAAAAGTAAAGCGAGGTTAAATTTTTTTGTTATGACATTAAGCCAAGCTATTGAGAAGGGGGTTAAAAATTTAAAGTAACTTATAGGGGGTCATTTGCAAGGAGAAAATTGTCAAATTCGGCCTAAAATTACAAACGACATTTCCATAGATGCAGAACAACAAATAAAGAACCATGACAAGAATAAGAAAACATCGTTAGAAGCACGGGAAAAGAGTTATGCAGCCCGAAAAGAAAACAAGTAAATAATTTCTTTTTGGATGTCATTTCCTTTCTCACGCTCTGGCAGTGATGACGACAGAAGCGCGCATCTATGTATGCAAAGTTGGAGAGATATCGATTTTTGATTGGTCTGATCGAAACGCGGGAAAATTGCTACAACAAGGAGCCCAACGGTAAAGAATGGGCAAAGCGTTACTTGGCATCGAGAGACGGCGTTAGAAGGTTGGTCAAGCGGAGTTCGCGTGAGTAATAGCCGCGAAGAAATGAACTTTTGTTTTAGTGAATAACGACGATCAAAAACGATGGCAGGCTAGACGGTTGTGTTTCGCTGAAATGTAGGAAGTGCTGTTTCATAAATGGGGCCCTTTCGGATTAAGATCTATCCGAAAGCGGTGCTCATATCTAAGACCTAAAGATGCTGCGTCGTAAGTCTTAAAGTGTTTCGGAATAATATATAAAAATGCAACTTTACTTGTGGTACGGACAGGAAAGTATGCAGTGTTCTAAATAGGGACAAAGTTTTTTAGGAGAAGAACAGTTTTAATTTTGAAATAGTAAAAGTAGAAAATTAACGATAAACTTTGTAAAAGCTTGTAGTGTTTTAAAAATGGTGTTTAGAACTATGTTTCATTTAACTTGCAAATCAAAATTTAACCATCAAGTGCTTATATCCACAAGATGCCCATGCAGAGGATGCGAAGACAGAGGACGACACCGTGGGAACAGAAAAAGAGCTGTATGCAGTGCGTTGGCCATTTCAAACAAAGGGACGAGGGCTTTCAACATGGCGGACTTCTCTTTTTTCAATTTTGGAAGGAGCTGTAAGCGTCACTTGGAGCCGGCACGAAAGCAACCCCCCACTTCGATGTTCCATAGAAACACCTGAGGGAGAGGGAAGACTCTCAAGCCTTTGTCCGGAAAATTTAAGGTCAGACCGGCACAGGTTTTTTTTTGCAGATGGGAGTTTTTGTTTTGATAAAATTTTAAAAGGGGAAATTGTTCATTAAATTAAATTCATTTAAAAATAGTAGATTCCAAATTGTTTAAATTAAAAGATAGGAGCTGATGGCTTTGTTTAAGGGTGGGGATAAAAGAAACAAAATGGTGCAAGACTCATGTTAGAGTATAGCATTTAAATTCTAAAAAGATAGTTTAAAAATGTAATTTTGAAATAATAAATTCTTAAAGGGTTTAAACTTGAAATAAATTAAATTGAAAAAAAAAATATGTTCAAACTTATTAACAAACAAAATTAGTAGAAAGAACAAAAAATAGAGTTTAAAAATAGTTGTATTTTAAAAGTGTAAAAATCAAGTTCTATGTTTCAAGATGGCCGCCAGTAAGATTGTTTATTTACATCAGCTGACTGGAAGGTCATGCGTTACTATGTAGCATTTAAAGAAATGAAACAACTTTAAAAGAAATGTTTGTTTTTGTTAAAAGGAGTTGTTTAGTAAATGACAATTTTAAATAAATCGTTTTTGGTTTTAAATATAAATGTTTTTAATAAGAATTAAAAAAATATTTTCTGTTTGTTTATAAAACGGTTATACCAAAATTTCAAATGTTTATAAAATAAATTTTTGGGTATAAATAATACAGATTGAAATCAATGGTTGTTTAATAAATTATATGAGGTAAATTTATTAACAAATAAAAATAAATTACATTAATTTGAGATAAGAAATTTTGGTTTAAATTAAGAAAGGGTTATAAGGAACACATAATAAAGCAAATATATAGATAATATAATTTTAAAATAAATTTTAATTTTTTTTAAATTGAGATTTAGTAAAGAGAAAAATATAACTATCAACTATGAGTTTTCATAGGATTACGCGGGTCTAGTAATTGTTCATATAAATTTTAGGTATTTTGGTTCATGTTTTAGATGTAAGGAATAATTTGTTTTGTTTTGGTATTAATTTATATATAAATAATAAGATGTTTTTTTTCTGGTATTTCAAAAAAGAGATATATAAAAAAGTATTGAAAGTTTAAATTGAATAGTATGATTTTGTTTTTATTAACTAAATTCATTGTTTGATAAATATTAATAAAAAATTAATGAAAATAAAATTTTCCTTCAGAAATTGTGTTGTTTACATTGTTGCAAAGGTTAATTAAATGTTAATGCATTTTACTTCAAAAAACGAAAGGGATAAAAGATTCATTTTGTAAAAGGGTTAAATAAGGGGTTTTGTAAATGTGTTAAATGATTTTCAATAACTATAATAATGTTGTATATCAGATTCAATCATATAATTAGCTGAAACTTTAAGTTTTAATTTTTCAAATAAATATGGGTTTTTCTCTCAGTAAATGAGTCAACATTGTTAAATATAAATATGAGTTATTAATTAATTCAGATGACAAGCGTATAGCGTTAAATAGATGCATTTGTAAGTTTATAACAGGGATTCTGTTTCAGAGGAGTTGGATAAATTTTAATTTATGAAAATAATATAATTTCAGGTGATTGTTAGAAACTAATTGGTAAAATAATGTTAATAATCACAAGTCGTTAGAATGTACAAAAGGGTAAAACTTTCCCAGTTAGAAGAAGGGTTAAAATAAAGATTTAAGAATTGTTTTTGATTTAAAGTAAATGGTTAAATTGTTTAAAGATTAAATAGTTTAAATTCAACGATTTTGGTAAATAAAGTTGGAGGTAAAGTTTAATCACGTAGTTAGTTGTTTTGAGGTTTCTTTTTATGAAAATAGTTTTTAATTTTGTTATGTATAAATGATTTAAATTGGAAGGGTTAAATTTAAATATATAATAAAAAATCAATTGGGAAAGGTTTTGCATTTTGCTATATTCTTGTCGACTGTGAACAAATTTCAAATTAATAATTAATTGGTAAATTTTTCTGATAAAATAATATAAGCAAGTAAGATGTTTTCAATGTTACATTTTTTTAAATTGATAGGGTTTTTCTGGGTAAAATGTAGTGCATACTGTGCCATGGACATTCAAATAAATAAATGTAATTTTAAAAAAATAAATATTTTTTAACTAACTTGCATATTGAGTTTTCATATAAACAAGTTTCTTACACTATCCTACAAAGATGGTCATTTCTCAGGTTATATGCCTTTCAAAAGAACTCCTCCCCAGGAAAACTCACCCAAAGGGTTAATTCTCAGCAAGTTAGGTTTTTTGTTTTAACCCCAGGGATTTATCCACTGGCAGAATTTGGCGAGCAATGCACAGCGTTCGTAAATTCGGCTACGAACGGCTCGTAACAAATTTCTTACCCTGCAGCGGGCGCGAGAGTTGGTCATGCGCTTGGAGTTGGTCGACGGAAGGGTTGACCGCTCAGGTAAGTGAGCGTGGTGATCAAAGGGGGCGGCACGCGCTTTTGGCGTGAGCCGGTCCGTTGCAGTTTGTCACTCCATTAAAAATAAAAAATACCTATTGATGTTTCCTACTTTAAATGAGTATTTTGTAATTAATGTAATCACTTGAAGCAAAAATAGTTAGTTATAGAAACCTAATCCTTGAGTTGCTAATAATTACCAAACTTACTAAAATATTGTGGCTAAATATTATAGAGAACTCACTAGCAAACCTAAACAAAAACATGAAAAACTTTTAACAATTTATTAAAATTTGATAGTCAAAACAAATAATATAAGTTCTTTTAAAAGTCCATTTATACATTAAAAAAATGTATTTTTTAATTCCAATTAAATAAATATATAAATACATATGATAGAATAACAACATTAGGTGAATTTCCTTGCAATTATTCATTTTCATTTATATGTAATATGTTGGAATATTATTTTTATTTGCTAGTATTTATACGCTATTCGTCGCTTGTATTCGGTTGTAGTTTCTTTTCATTTTCCTTTCGCAATATTCTATTGTAAAGAAGTGTTCGCTACCGTTAATCCAGGTTCTTCGTTTATTTTATTCTTTTCATTTATTTATAATAGTAGATCAATATTTAAAATATCTTGTGATATTTTGTATGGAGGTTGTAACGAAAATCAAATGTGGGAAGAAAATGTATTACATTTTTAAGAAGAATATTTCTAGTTGTGAGAATGTTGGCCGAGTGTCAAAGCGCTATACGAGTATGAAGATACTAGTTCGAAACTGAGCCCCCTTCAATTTTTATAACTTAGTTATTAAAGAAAATGAATTTTGTAGTCACTATGTTCCATGAATCTTAATAATTCGCTTTAACATTATTTAAAAAAAAAAAAAAAAATTAAGTTCGGATAGTCATAAACAAATGTTAAAGTAAATAATTATTTAAATATTTGAAAAAATGGTATTAACATCAATTTCCGTCCACTATAGTTTTAATAATTGTATTTGAATATGAATGGGTGAATAAAATTGTATTATAATAATAAATGAAAATGTTAACAAAATATATATCTGAAGAGTGTGCGCTAATAGAAAGAGTTTAATAAGATAAAAAAATCGTTATTAGAAAATTCATTTGAAATTTTCAGATGACGCCTAACTACGTTTGCGAAATGTTTGTTTAAATTGTTTGACTATGTTATTGGTTATGTAGTCAAACGTTTTTCATGTTTGTATTGCAAATCATAACAAGTGTTTTACGTAATAATCAATTAATATATTAATAGATTTAAAATAAAGAGTGGAAACTTATTAAGTTTGTACAATGTAATTAACCAGAGAAGTAGTGAGTGAATCATTAGGTTTAAATACACTTCCAGAAGGAATACATAGTAGTTAATGCTTCTTTAATGCGTAAAAAGTATTTCAAATTGACCAGTTTTCCTCTAAATTCCATAACAATTTTTAAATGTAATACAGAAACACAAATATTATATTTTCAAGGTATTTTGTATATATAAAATGACTTTACAGTAAACTGAAACCTTTTTAAAAATATTAATATACAATGTCCGTAAAAGACTTGTATGTGCGTATCTTAGTTTAGAGATTTCAGCATATTTGAAGAATATAGGCCTAGCATAAATATATAGAATAAACGGACTATCTTATGATTATGCCAATGATATAAGATTCAAAAATTATTTCTATATAGAATTGTAGTTTGTGAAATTGAAAGGTTACAATTTAATTTGGAAATGTTTATTTCTTACTAGAATCTAACTTAACAACTGATATTATTATTCTCATGAATATTTCCTCATTACGTTTAGTTTCTATTGAGTCCTCTTTAAGTTTGGCATCCACCTAAAGTAGGTAGAAAATTAATTAAATTATATTGTGTGCTCAAGTCTAACTGTAGCGTAAAATATCTTAAATTTATTTAATTTTTAAAATTGTACCTCAAAATCTTGGACCTATAACAGGCTATATCTGGCAGTGCTAATGCATTTAAGATGTGTAGTATTTTAAAAGAGAGCGTTTTCATAGTTTTCCGAATCTTCTAAAGGTCTACTACATATAAAGTTAAATTAGAGGAAAGACGTGAACATGCTTAGCCTTTCCAATCCTTCAATAACAACAAATTCCAATCCCGGCTACTTTACTAACGATATTCCCCTTCCAGAATGAAAAGATCCGAGTACACAAACATAATGCAACTTTTACAGCGTGAATCGACCTGTCACTTGCACATGTTCAACATGAGTTTGTAACCAATAGAAACCAATTGTTTGATTGCACGGGAAGCTGTAGACCTATATTAAGGTAGTAATGTGTATGTTGAGTGTGTATGTTGAGTGTGTTTGTGAGTGAATACATTTTGATGATGTACCTATTGCTACTCCAGCTTCAATGTCGTCTCTACAACTATTGTGAATGCAAGTCAAAGTTTATACGTATATTACAGAAATAATGTGTATGTTTAGTGTATTGGTGAGTAAATATATCTAGTCGATGTAACATTTGCCATGTCAATCCCCAAATACTTCTTCACAACACTTGTGAATGCACAGCAAGATGTAGACATAAATTACAGTAATAATGGGTATGTTTAGTGTATTGGTGAGTAAATATATCTTGCCGATGTATCTGTTGTCATATCAACCTTCATTGTCTTATTTACAACAGGTGTGAATGGACGGCATAATGTAGACATATATTAAATAAGTAAGGTATATGTTTAGTGTATTGGTAAGTAAATATATGTAGTCGATATAACTTTTGCCATGTCAATCCACAAAGTCTTCTCCACAACACTTGTGAATGCACATCAAGATGTACACATATATTAAAGTAATAATGTGTATGTTTAGTGTATTGGTGAGTAAATATATCTTGCCGATGTATCTGTTGTCATATCAACCTTCACTGTCGTATCTACAACATGTGTGAATGGACGGCATAATGTAGACATATGATAAATAGGTAAGGTCTATGTTTAGTGTATTGCTGAGTAAATATATTTTTCCAACCTATCTGTTGCTATCTAATCAATCAATGTCGGCTCTACAATACTTGTGAATGGAGGGCATGTTGTAGTCATGTATTAAAAAAGTAAGGTATACGTTTAGTGTTTTGCTGCGTAAATATATCTTGCCGGTTTATCTGTTGCCATATCAACCCTCAATGTCGTCTCTACAATACTTGTTAATGGAGAGCATGATGTAGACATGTATTAAATAAGTAAGGTATATGTTTCGTGTATTGCTGAGTAAATATATCTTTCCGATCAATCTGTTGCCATTTCAACCCGCCAATGATGTTTCTATAATACTTGGGAATGGACAGCAAGATGTAGACATATAATAAAGCAGTAAGGTATATGTTTCGTGTATTGCTGAGTAAATATATCTTTCCGATCAATCTGTTGCCATTTCAACCGTCAATGATGTTTCTATAATACTGGGGACTGGACAGCAAGATGTAGACATATAATAAAGCAGTAAGGTATATGTTTCGTGTATTGCTGAGTAAATATATCTTTCCGAACAATCTGTTGCCATTTCAAATTCCAATAATGTTTCTATAATACTTGGGAATGGACGGCATAATGTAGAAATATATTAAATAAGTAAGGTATATGTTTAGTGTATTGGTGAGTAAATATATTTTTCCAACCTATCTGTTGCTATATAAACAATCAATGTCGACTCTGCAATACTTGTGAATGGACAGCATGATGAAGACATGTATTAAATAAGTAAGGTATATGTTTCGTGTATTGCTGAGTAAATATATCATTCCGATCAATCTATTGCCATTTCAACAGCCAATGATGTTTCTATAATACTTGGGAATGGACAGCAAGATGTAGACATATAATAAAGCAGTAAGGTATATGTTTCGTGTATTGCTGAGTAAATATATCTTTCCGATCAATCTGTTGCCATTTCAACCGTCAATGATGTTTCTATAATACTGGGGACTGGACAGCAAGATGTAGACATATAATAAAGCAGTAAGGTATATGTTTCGTGTATTGCTGAGTAAATATATCTTTCCGAACAATCTGTTGCCATTTCAAATTCCAATAATGTTTCTATAATACTTGGGAATGGACGGCATAATGTAGAAATATATTAAATAAGTAAGGTATATGTTTAGTGTATTGGTGAGTAAATATATTTTTCCAACCTATCTGTTGCTATATAAACAATCAATGTCGACTCTGCAATACTTGTGAATGGACAGCATGATGAAGACATGTATTAAATAAGTAAGGTATATGTTTCGTGTATTGCTGAGTAAATATATCATTCCGATCAATCTATTGCCATTTCAACAGCCAATGATGTTTCTATAATACTTGGGAATGGACAGCAAGATGTAGACATATATTAAATAAGTAAGGTATATGTTTAGTGTATTGCTGAGTAAATGATTTTTTCCAACCTATCTGTTGCTATCTAAACAATCAATGTCGTCTCTGCAATACTTGTAGATGTACGGCAAGATGTAGACTTATATTAAAGCAGAAAGGTATTTGTTTAGTGTATTGCTGAAAAATATATATCATGCCGATTTATCTCTTGTCATATCAACCCTCAATGTCGCCTCTACAATACTTGTGAATAGACGGCATGATGTAGACATATATTAAAGCAGTAAGGCATATGTTTAGTGTATTGATGAGTAAATATATCTAGACAATGTATCTGTTGAAATCTCAATCCCCAAAGTTTTCTCTACAAAACTTGTGAATGGACGGCATGACGTAAACATAGCTGAGTGAATATTTCTTGCCGATCTATGTGTTATCTCAACAATCAATGTCGAATTTACAATAATTGTGTAAAAGATGTAGACATAAAATTAAGCAGTCAGGTCTATATTAGTGTATTGCTGGGTAAATATGTCTTTCAAAGTATTTGTCGATACTGTACAATACCTGCGAATGCACATCAAGATGTAGACATATATTCCAGTAATAATTTGCATGTTTAGTGTATTGGTGAGTAAATATATCTTGCCAATGCATCTGTTGAAATGTCAACCCTCAAAGTCTTCTCTACAACATTTGTGAATGCACAGCAAGATGTAGACATATATTTAAGTAGTAAAGTGTATGTTTAATGAAATGGTGAGTATATTTATCTTGCCTATCTATAAGTTGCCCTCTCAACCATCCAAACCTTCTCTACAATACTTTTGGATGCACGGCAAGATGTAGACATATATTACAGTAATAATGTGTATGTTTAGTGTATCTGGTGAGTAAATATATCTTTCCAATCTATCTGTTGCTATCTCAACAATCAATGTCGTTTCCACAATACTTGTGGATGCACGGCAAGATATAGACATATATTAAAGCAGTAAGGTGTATGTTATTTGTATTGCTGAGTAAAAATATCTTGCTGGTGTATCGGTTGCAATATAAACCCTTAATGTCCCCTCTTCAATACTTAGTGATGCCTTCACAGGGGTTGCTTTAACTCCGACTTTCAATTTACATGCGCCTTAAAAATACATTTAAATATGAAAAACGTGATTTAAATTGTCGCCAACTATGAATACGTAGTTATTAAAATTTATAAGAAATGCAAACACAACATCAATTCACGTGAAAAATAACAAACGTTCCTAACTAAACAGATCTTCATATTATTATACTACATTTCTCTACAGCTATATCATAATATAGCAACACAGAATCTGGTTAGGAAAATATAGGTTATTAAAAATGATAAAGTATTCCAGGGTACTTTCCAAGGCTGGAAAGTACCCTTCAATATGCACATGCTATTGTATGTCTAAGTGAAGGTGATACGACTCAAATGCAACGAACTGTTAGTCTCTTAAAAGTAACCCATTATTACTAGATACTTAAAAACTATATAGAAGATGTTCTGCAGCATTGCGTTAGTGGAGTGATATTTAAATTGTTTTTAACGATTACCTGTTGTTTGCGAGATTTAATATCACTTTTTACTTGTTTATTAGTTATTTTCATGTAATATTTGCTAAAATGGAACCACGGCAGCTGAAGAAATCTTTATAAAAGTACGCTATGCCTTAGCTAAAGTAATTATTTCACCATAACAAAAATTTTACGGCGAATACTTACTTTGCCTTTACCTTAACTTTGCTGAAGTCGTAATTTAAACTCACTAATCACATTTAAAAAAGTTATATAAACACTTGTGCCTTAATTTCCAGCCGATGGTTTTGTTTAGATTTGAATGCGATTTGAGACGCGATATATCTGAGTAATGAGTACCAACTCTATTACATGTTACTGTTATAAATAAGTAATTATGTCAGTTTTATTAAACTAGGGGAGTCTTATTATAAACCTTCTGATACATCATAGAAACACTTGTGCCTTGAAAACCCTTGAATAGATTTGCAAGCCTACTTTGATAAATATCTTATACAAAATTGCAATTTCGCTTCTAAAAAACAAAATCGAATAGTTTCACTATTACGTGTAGAAGGGTTTAAAATGGTATTATAATTAAAGTGAGCGAGGCTTATTTATATTTTTTTAAACAACTCTTACGAATGAAGCTTGTACTCTATGTGCCTCTTCAGGGAGGATGCACGCATATATTCTAACCTTGACATGCAATTGTCCCTGCTACTGTGACATACTCCATCGAGCTAAACTGACATTGTGAGGTAGCATATTTACATTTACAGCCGATAAAACACCTTCACACTGGCTCGAAGGGCCATAAGGTGTGTCTGCTTGAGGGTGCCACAAGTTGACTTTGATGGTCCCTGTTCTTTGTTGAGTGCTTGGTTTGTTATAACTTACAAATCATTGTAATTTTCACTCATGCCTAATAACAGTTATTATTTTATTATATTTGTTTGGAGGAAAACTTGAAGAAATTTATTAGCCAGAGTATTGAATATCCAACTGTAAACGTTTACACATAGTCTGGCAATTTCAGTGTACAATTTGCATTCTTATTTGGCACATTATTGTTCAGTGTACAATATTCCAACTTAAATCGTTTCACAGTCAAATGTTGTATTTTAATATTTACCTACACACGAAATATTTATACATTCGTTTTAATGAAACTGAAGATTTCCTTTTGAAACTTTGTAAAACTCTAAGAATGTCAAAGAGCAAACAAGTTGACTCCACAGTCTTGTATTTACAATCTTTCCATTCCGTCTAGGATTTTTATTTGACTTGTAATTCTTACACATTTGTTCAATCTTTTATTTTTTATATTTTTGACAAAGGTATTCTAGAATGATAATACAATTTTGAATTAGGTATCGGAGGCTGACCTAAGATTGAAAAATAGTCATGTCACTACATCGCCATCATTCAAACTATCATCGGTTACATTTAGATACACTGAATCTGAAATAAATATTATCAATATTTAAATAAATTATTACTGTAGGGCAATTGTATCCCCCCTCGTCTAATACGAATACCTGATGTAAAACTTGGTACGTTAGAAATCTAATTACAAAGGCGTCCACCTAAAATGGGGGATTTAGAGATAAAACACCGTGAGTTTAACAGTGTGAGGGCGTTTACGTAGTTTTCACAGCTACTTGTGTTTACACAAAGATCTCGAAGTTTTAAATCCAGTCACGTTTTTGAGGACATAATCTGGCGAGGCATGTTATTGATAAACAAATAAAATTGGCGTAATATACTTCATATGCAAATGTATAATTAGCATATCCCCGTTTGAACGCAAAACATAACTACGGTTTTAAACAGTTTTAAAAACTACTAATTTACTGGCATTCAGTAAGTTCAGATCTGCTTTTTGTCCGTAAATAGAATCAGAATCACTATGTAGGTGTACACAAGAATGATTACATCTGAATAACATGTTCGCGCCAAGTGAATTTCGTTTTATTTCTTACCGAGTTGTAGAGTATTTAATGGAGTTTACTAACAGTTGTTTTGCATGTTGAATAAAACATCTGCCTCGTCCGTTCACCACTTGCCTCTTGTTGGGTTTATCAAATTGCTAAGGCCCAGTGGCAATCTCCTCCTGGCAGCATTCTGCGGTTGCTTGTAACGAACATATCCCCCTATGTATGCAGATGTTTTACACGTGGTCCTCCTGTACTGTATATACTTCTGTACGGTACTTCTGCACGGTACTTCGCACGTACTGTACTGCCTTCTTTCTCAAACAGATTAACAGTTTATCGGCAATAGCCTAACCCGTTAGATCATTACAACGACTTGCAAAGCTGAAATTATTAAAATCGTTTATTCCAAGTTAATGAGAAAGATACATTAGTTTTTAATCTACAAATTAAACCTGTGAAAACAGAATTACAGGAGATGATTTACAATAAATCAGATCTGCCGGTTACTACGACAACCAGGCTCAGCCACTTTTCTTCGATTTTTATAACAGAATATTCACTTCAAGCCATTAGGTATTATAATGCCGATTTATTTCAAACATTCCTTTATAAACGTTTTCCTGAAAAATAATTTAGGCTTATAATATATATATATATATATATATATATATATATATATATATATATATATATATATATATATATAATTGAATCCTTAACTAAGAATGGAGTAAATTGCTATTTATAAATTGTAAGATATCTGGGTATAATTCAATATGCCAGTTTGTATTTTAAAAGCAATGTTTATAGGAGTTACAAAGTTTTACAGCTATATATATTACTTTCACCATATGTACTTAAACAAGAATCTTACTGGTATTTATGCTAGTTAACTTTTAAAGATTGATAGTATCTCCATTATAGAGCATTACTGACCGGGGGTTGTAGTGACCCCGGTCAGTTATGCTCGATAATGGAGATACTAACAATCTTTGAAAGTTAACTCGCATATATATCAAGTATGATTCTTGTTTCAGTAAATATTGTGAAAGGGATAAGTAAATACAAGAAAACGGTGTTGCAAAGTTAAAAATCAAGATCAACTTTTTTAAAAAATACCATTTATACAAGACCCTATTCTATGATGGGATTAAACCAGTTTCTCAAATTACTTATTCTTGGTGGAGGATAAATAAATAGCAGGATGTAATAAAAAGTCCACTTACTAGTAAAATTCCAATACATCGTCTTTACATTTATTTTAAGGAATATTGCGAGTTTTATGAACACAGATGTAGATGTTCGCCTATCACGGAGCGAGTTAATACGCACTTTGGGAGCAGGCGTTGACTACAGTCGCTCTCTATAAGAATGACATTTTAGATTAAATATATTTGTATAATTGTAAAAAACCTTTGGCTATAGAAACACAAAGCCTTCTATATATTAAGAGAACGTGGAATAAAAATAACGATCCTAGCGGTGTATTTATGAACTACCGATTTAAATTCGTATTTTGTATTCTTTCTCCTAGTATATTTATAATTGAAGGCTGATTTGTAATTGTAACTTATATTTTAGGTTTGCCCTTTTTTATAACTTATTCATGAAGGTGCTTTATTGACAAAATTCAAAACTGCTTTGCTCTGATAATTTATTTGGACACCCTGATAAACGTATTTTACAACGGTTTGGGTAACAGACTGATATGATTTGTGGGAGGATAACGTGCCTGTATACTTTTTTGTCTAAAATTCCATGAATACATTTATTAGCAGTTTTATTAATTATGTAATTGCAATGTTTTTATTAAAATCTAGTGTTTTTTTATCATTTGCCAATCATTTTCTTAAATTGTTTTGTATTTTTTTGGGAAAATGTCCATATTTTTCTTGGGCAGAGAGGCGTTTGTTTATATAACTACTATCATTCAATGGTTCCTGTTCCTTTAGCATGCTTTAAATGGGCAAGACTAAAATTTAATTTTCGTTTTGGTTACACGGTGCCCATCTGTAGTGGTATCAAAATTTTTTCTAATTTATAATTATATTGTATATTAGTCAAACGGTCCTTATATCACTACGCTCCCCTCTAGATACGTGAACACAAATTTACATATGGTTTTGTGTTATGAAAATTAATTTGTGTTATGTTTATGAACTATTATTACAGACTACATCATACGACCTTGTATATGTGTGGGTACAGTTTTCTGTCATTCCTAACGATTTATTATTCTCCTCTGTTGACGCATTTCGGAGTAACTCAATTTTCCAATCTTAGGCCGTAATTCGACGGTAAATCTTACTGTCAGGTTTAAGTTTTGAAAATAGAGTTACTCCAAAACGCATCAGCAGATGAGTATATTTAATCGTTAGGAAAGACAGAAAACTATACTCAAACATATAGAAATATTCCTAATGGAAATGAAGATGAGTATATTATTAATTTCACTAATAACATTTAGTAACAATCGTACTTGGGTTTTGAGAGCCAGCTTTCGATGTTGCCTGTCTCTAATAAGACTACAACCATATTATTATAATTTGAAGTAGCATTTGTCCATCGTTCTGCTGAATACGTGGCTGAATTTTCAATATTGTCTCGATTCTCTTCGTTGCGCATTGTTATTCCCCAATTTCTCGTTTTTGGATGTTTTTCCTGGTATAGGGTAAACACGTCTCATCTCATCGGTTGAGTGCATAGCTGCTTTAGGCAAACAACCCTATAATACGCGACTCTGATCTGCGCAATGTAATACATTTTCACTATACCCAGTGCTAGGATCTTTATACTTTAAAAGAGCATAATAACTAGAATATTTTAGTCTTAACTATTGTATATTTTCCTTCGATTGCGATGGAGATAAAAAGTAGGTAATAATTTTATATCCCAAAACAGAGTGGATCTACTGCAGATACGCCTTACTGCACACATAATGCCGAACTACCTCCTCTATACCCTGTATGGTAAAGCTTAATGTTCCTGTCTTAAGCCTATTCAAATTCAAGTTTTTTTTTCTAGTTCTTAGGCAATCGCCTCATTTTCATTCTATATTTAAAAAAATATGGTAATGATGTTTGTAATCAACAATCAAATAAAATTATTATTATCGATTTAATGATTATATATATTTTATATAAGAGTAATTTGTAACTAAAAATATTTGGTAATTAAAAGAATAGTTTTAACTAAATGCATATTTAGGCGTTAACTGCCCTCACGTCTTATTTATTGTATAGATATGTATTCCTTACATCTAGTGTTTAATTTGATTAAAGTAATTTTTCAATTTAAATTAGAGATAATCTATTCCAATAATATTAAAAGCATTCTGTGAACTATGTCGTTTATGATCGATTGTTTATTGAAGATGCTGTCGGTAGTTGATAGAAGCCTGAGTGTTTAATATATTTATATTTATTAGGATTCTGATGATTTATTCAATGTTGTTTCCAGAGTGTGTTAAAGTCAGAAAAACGAAACTTTCCCGTGAACTTTTAATTTGTGTAGTCGGACGACCCTCTGACTAAGGTATACGTGCTCCTTCCCTGTTAAATTGCTTTCCTTTACCTCCGTCTTCTCCAAAACACCTAATATTTATTTCCAAACGTTTACTTTCGCAAAAAAACAAGGTTATTAAAAAGAGAAACTTATTTGCAGCCTCCTCTATTGCGATTCCTTTTCACTATTTCTGGATTTATATAAGATCTGATAACTTTGTCAGATACATGAGAAAGGTAGCTAATTACTTAAAAATCTATCTTGTTTATTGTGATTTAGCTAGTATATTGCCTTCCACTTCACAGTTTGAATATTACTTTTATAAACGTTACCTCGGATTAAAGTTTAGACTAGTAATGATTCATAAAAAATAAAATAATAAAATTATATAATAGTTAAGTGATGACATTACGAATAAGTTTTGATAAAAGCTACGACCCAGGTGAAACTATAACAACTGGATAGTTTCAAACTATAAACTATATAAACCAATGTTACTTTAAGGTTAAATAATAATACAAAGGAACTTAATATAAAGCTACGCTACTGTTTAACAATAATATATTGTTAATGAATTAAAAGCTTCTTTATAGGCTAATTCTATGAAAAAAACCGGTAATATCAATTATCGTTAGGCTTTAATTATAACATATAGCTACTGAAATAAGATCTACAATTAGGTTTAATACTCATACGAAGCAAGCCAATTATAAGTTGCCTGAAAGAAGTAAATAAACGTTATTTACATAGCTTAGTGCTAATATGAAGGGAGCTAGTTCAAATTTATGAAAATGTTTAAAGCTATTATTAAGTTGCTGAAATAAAAGTTATCTAAACATATGCATACTTGTAAAAATACAACAGCCTAGTAGCCTATGTTTAGGGAATTGAGACTTCGTTTTCTGTTTCAATGATATTATTATACACTTTTGTGTTCTTTTAAAAAATTGTTTATGTAAATATAGAACATAATTTGTATAGGTTATAAAATTTGTATGTATACATAAACGTCTTTGTGTGTAAGGTATATAAATAAATTAGACATAATTAAATTAAAGAAATGGGGTGCCTTGTGAACATTCTGTCTGAAATTTATGAGCAACCCATTACGAAAGACTTGAAGGGACTATAATGATGCGGAGGTGCTGGCAACAGAGCTGGACCTGGAAGAAGATAGTACCCGTTTTCTCTGAAATATCTCAGTAGCTATTTTCTCTACCCTAGGATCATGTCCTTGCATACTGAGTAATTGTAAACTTAAAGATGTTTTGGGAAATAGCGACAGTATTCAGAAAAATGTTAGGAAGATCTAACATTTTCAGGATTCAGTATTCATATTCTGTATTCAGGATAACTAGAAGCTAAAGACCCCAGCTTCGGGAAACCAGCGTATCTTCAAAATGCAGATCAAAATCTGATCTACTTAGTAATGAAGGACTAGTCTCAACAAATACTGTGACACCGAGCTCTGCGAGAAATACTGCCCCACATACGGGATGAGAATCTATTTCGGTTGAGGATAATTAGGATTGCTATGGTTTAAAAGTTGAGACTAGGCTGTAGACTTTAAGGGTTGGACTCGTAAATAGTAAAATGCATGATAAAAGAGTTCTTTAAAGATTCTGGTAGCTTAGTGCTAGAGTGACTACTGAGACAGAGTGAGAAATTAATTGTTACTAATAGACCTAATTAAGACAGAGTGTCGTCGGTTTTAAAATGGCTAGTCTGTAAATGGTAGAAACCTCAAAAGTGCGTTCATTATAACATTTTAATTTATTAATGGTTTATTGAGTCCCTGTAAGAAGGTGACATCCATAAATATAAATATAAATTGTTAAAAACAAGTGGGGCAAGCGTTTTACACAGTCGCAGGTGCTCAGTACTTAAAGCACTGCTAATCGTTATTGGGGTGTGTTCGCGACCCTTAAAGTACCATGTTTATATCTGATACAAAGATTTTCTACTTTTTTCCAACTATAATATAATCCATACATTTTTCACAAACTGAGGCTATTTCTCTAACTAAACACTTTTCATGTTACGTCAATTCTCTATATTGGTTTAAGGAGACATCTATAAACATTTGTTCCATACCCACCGTCAACTTAAATGTCTTTTTTGGGTAATTTTTCAACCAGAATAAACCGCTCTGCATTCTCATACGATTCCATCAGGGAAGAAGAAGGGTTCAAATCTTCACCCTTTCAAATTGCCTTATGGGCGTGTTTATTATTGTGAGATTGTTACTATTTGACTAGACGTGCAATACATCGAACAGGATATATATAGTTGTTTGGGATAAACCACTAAACTTAATTTCATTTTCTCGTATAGCTAACCACGTGGACCCATCCAGCAACACGCATAGACCCTACCTGTGGTGAGCACGTTTATGAAGTCAGCTGTCTAGCTACTAGAGAAGTATCAAGGAGAAAAGATACATTCCTAATAATATTGATTTCTCATTCTACCAAACGTCTACTTAACGAGCTTCCAAACATTTCTGGTTCTGTTTATAATGATAGTTATAATGCTATCTTTGCAACATAAGTAACGTCCCTAAACGGGCCAGAGTGTTTTAAGGACGAATAAAAGCTATATTTTAGTTCAAGTAACCTGAACGTTTTGAGTGGTCAAATATAAAAATATTTTCACCGTTCATGAGGATAACAATTTTACTTTTTCATTACATGGGTAATGTCTTATGGGTTCAAAGGTTCATGAGGCCCTCCTGTAGTTTTCGTAATCCATAATATTTACATGCCTATCAAACGTCCAAAGATATGTATATATATATATATATATATATATATATATATATATATATATATTATAACTTAACTTTTGTTATAATTAAATTTATATTTAAATTTTATTTATTTACCTTACCTAATAATGTCACAAATTCAGGTTTATAAAAGAATTAACACTCTTATCAATTTTTAAACATCACTTGCATTTATTCTCTTCAATTAACTCTACATTTTATTCCAAATTTATATTAATATTTTGCAGTGACAGTATTGATATTTTAACTAAATTTACAATGATAAAAAGTGGACCTCTGAGGCTTTAGATTTCTTATGGAATAACATTGAAAAAAAAACAGTATTAAAAATTGTATTCTTTTTCTCGGGGTCGCTATTACGGGAACTTTACTTCTAAATTAGAAATGGTGACTAGAATAATTTTTATAAATTTTGATGAACTTAAAATTTGTTTTAAACTAAAGATAGAGGTCTGTTGGCTACACTTATATTCAAATATACTTATTGTTCTGAAGAGTCCCGGGAATCCTGGCTTTGTTCACTTCCGCGCTTACACTTGACGCAAAAAAACTTATTTTATATTTCAAAAAAACTTTTACGTCGCACTTTACTAAATTTTACTTATAAAAAAACTCTGCGTAATTTTGAAAAAATTCTCCCTGTACAACACTTCCATCCTTGTCACCAACAACCTGTCTTCCTCTCCCGGAGACTCTCTCCCAATTTCCCTTTAAACTCCCGATCATTTAGCTTTTATTATAAAATCTAATCTCTCACACTACCACCAATACGTATTTTGTAAGTTTCCCACAGTTCTACAATTAGCTAAACCTAACGGTACACGGTTAATTCCCCAGGCTATATCGGCAGCTGGATTTCCTATCCTAAAAAGCTTTGGACCTTCTATTGTCAATTTGCCGGACTCAACTTATAGCTTTCCTGGAAAGGATAATGACATGGTACCTGCTTTGTTCGCCATAAAAACTATTTGTGTCTTTTTTTAAAATCTTATAAATAATTATTTTAGCAACTAGCTTAATTAATTCTAAAGCCTCGTACTTTATGTTATAGAGTCCCCAGAGTTTTATAATTAATTTTCATTGATTTATCAAATTTAAATATTACAATATTTGAATGCTTTGACATCAAAGAACAATTTGTCTTAAATTCTTTACCAATCCTAAATTTCTAATACATATAATTTTACTACAGTTTATCCTCTTATATCCTAAATCATTTCACTTATAATTAGTACATAATTATAAATTCATGTCATACAAATTTATACTCTCTACTTAAATTTAAATGTGGAAGTTTACAATGCCATTGTTCATCCTACGATTCTAACCATTAATTATGTATGCATGAAAATCTAAATTTCTTTTATACAATTATTTAATTACTTAATATGGGTTTGTGATATCTTTTTACATTCTACAAATAAATTTACCCTTAAGTTTACCATTAATTATGGAAGTAAGTTGGTAACAGCTATTACCAAGAATTTTTTTTTTGTATGGTCCTTCATCTGAGAATTTGCTGTTTACAATATTTTGAATGATATGACATAAAGAACACTTTGTTTAAATTCTTCACCACATCTTAAATTTCTACTACAAATATAACCAACTTAATAAGGTTTAATACCAAAAGGAAGAATATTAATTTCTTTTACTAAAACGAGTATTTTGTTACAGGGTTAAGATTAATTTTAAATAAAACAAACAAGCAATTGCGTTTAGCTAGAAATACATATTAAAAATCACTAACAGTTAATTATCATTATCTTACAATTTTAAAACTTGTAATTCAATATGATGCACAATTAATTATTAAACTGAATAAAATAATTCAATTGTTTAATGTTATTAATACTAAATAAAGATGTCGCAATACAAAGTGTCGCAAATATAATGCTATAGTTATAGATTAAATTTACTCAGTTTTGTGAAATGTTTTAGTAATTAAATATTTTAGTTGACAGTGTCTTACTGTTACAAAATAGCTGACAGTTGAAGTAAATTTAATTGAAAGCCTTACAAGTCTATTAAGAAGTAAATTATTATGCAAACGTTCCTAAATAGTTTATAATTATAATACAGTTATAACTTTTTAATTAACCTCAAATTTAATTATTTACAATAAACAAATAAAATTATTTTCCCATTAATATTAGAAAAACTGTGTAAATCTTTTCTCTTATCAAATATTCCATAATTACAAAATCGCAACATACAAATTAATAATCATTCTTTAAAATTAAATGTGAAAAATTTTACAATTCATTTTACTTGTTTAACTAAATAATACTTTTATAACTTCCTAACTAAATTTCCCCTTTGGGCAGTTTATTAAATTTAAGTTCATTATTCATTGTTTATTATTTTTTCGTAGCACAATTATTATTATTATTTTTGTAAATCAAGAAGTATTATATGAGTCTGGTTATTTACAACATAAGGTCAACAGAAGGGTCGAATTGTCCTTGACTATTGAAGGTGTTTTCCACTCTCAAATGGGGTATTTTCGTGTCTTTTGCTAAATCGGCCGGATCTATTGTGTCCTCTATATCGAAAGTGTTCCTTCTGCTGAAAGTGAAATTCTGTCATTAGGTTGACGAACGCACTGGATTTCCCATCTTAACAAGCTTTGGACCGTCTATTGTCAATTTGCCGGACTCAACTTATAGCTTTCCTGGAAAGGATAATGACATAGTACTTGCTTTGTCGGCACTAGACAACTATTTGTGTCTTTTTTTTTTTAAATCCTATAAATGATTATTTTAGCAACTAACCTAATTTAATCTAAAGCCTCGTACTTTTTGTTTTATATGTATGTGTGTATATATATATATATATATATATATATATATATATATATATATGTGTATATTATGTATATATATTATATATATATATATATATATATATATATATATATATATATGTATATATTGTATATATATATATATATATATATATATATATATATATATATATATATATATAATGAAAGTATTTACGATGCCAGAAAAATACTCTTTGTGTACATAACCATGTCTCTAAGAGGGCGCAAAGAGTTGTAATAGGAGACTCGTGGCTTTTTATTTCTCTGGCTAAGGCACTCTGCGACCGTCTTTACAATGGTAGCAACCCTAGTCTCTAAATATATGAGCCATACTGTACGAGGGTAATTAGGTTTTTTTCTCTTCTACTCTTTATTACATATCTTACCACGTTGTCAAATTCAGCCTCACGGTTGTCTAGATCGTCAGACATTTACTTGTAACGTGTCCTTCATAATTTGTATTATTCAATTGTTAGTCTTGTGAGTGTTGTCTCAATATGCATATTAATGGTCAAAGTGTGTTGTCATGTTTCACGGGTGTGGAGTTGATATTTTAATCTCGAACTATTGTTACAAAAAAACAATAAATTGCCGTAACACTAATGAGTAAATAGTCACTCCAGTGGTATTACCCTTGTATACAATGCCACTGGAACCTCTTTCATTACTTGTTTAATGTAACACAAACAATCACCATGATTATGAATATTTAACATACTAAATAAAAAATACAAAACTCTGTACTTACCTGTACACTTCAACCTATAGACATAACTCGATAATACCTTCTGATTCGTTTGGTTTAGCAAATGATTTAGACAACTACGCAGACTAATATAAAAAGATAATGGGTACGATGAGGTTTATATATTGGCTGTTCGCTCTTTCAATCACATCGTTTCCTAACAATCTGGTTAATTCGTCATTTACAGCGACCCTATACTTCTTAGCAATGTTCCAACTATCTTACTTGTAGGACGTATGATCAGTTACTCTAAAGTTAAGCTTTGCTATTATGTACTGACCAATCCAAAATCGAACGTTATTTTCTTGATTCTTGTTGCCTACCTTCCCCCATCTGTTGATATTAAAGTTCCTTGGGCGTATTGTCTCGTGTAGTTGATTCTCTACCCACCGACCATGTGTTGTAGACCTACTGTTTTCTTTGTTATATCGGTTAAAATTTAAAAACTGAAATTCTGCGATTAGATTGACGATTAGATTAATAAGAACAGAGGCATTAAAGGGAACTATAAATTAAGATTGTAAAGATTAGGATTGCAGTATTATTACTCTATTGTACGATAACGTTTCAAAAAATTGTCATTTTCAAGACTCAATGACGCTCCAAAAACTAGAGAAAAAACCTAGTACCGTTAAAAACATGTCAGTTTCAAAAAGACGCTAGATTATAAAAACATACTCTAAAAGTTTAAATTAGGAAATGTGATTGGTCTAAACTAGGAGAGAATCAGGAGAGGTTCACAAAAGTAGTTGTTAAGAAAAAAGAAAAAAAGGGAGTAATCCAAGAAAGTTCGATGAGAGCAGACGTCGGTCAAGGTACCTCCAGTTCGCATACTTAAAGTATTAAGTAAATCGTCGAAAATTAAATTCTAAGTACCAATCTACTAAGCAGCAATTTAGCGTTGATAGCAAAGTTAAAAGTTCAATAAAGTAGTCGGATTGATTATCAATTTTAAAATTAAGTAATGCGTTGAGAAGTGATTATTAGATTGCAACCTACGCGTGATATTAAAATAAAATAAACCGTCCAGAAGTGATTGTCATAGTGATGCAACGAACGGGTGGAACTTCAGGACAACGAGCTACGAACAAGTGACCCTAAAATGTATTATAAACGGTATCAATAACTCTTGAACATTAAAGTTTCTGTTGATCTGCCAATCACATATTTCTCATTTAATAATTCACCAATGCAATATTCAGTAAATCAGAACTATACATAATAAACTTTAAGCTTATATTTATCCAATTTCAACCCGAACCTTATACAGCGAGCTCGAGAGCAATACAAATTTATATGAAAAATAGGTTAAAATGGTTAAGAAGCTTTTGAAGGTTAATATAATACATTACAACCATTGTATTAAGCATTGTACTCTACCATTGTTAAGCATTTATGGTTAAGCATTCTAAAATCCAATTCAAATATAAATCGGTCTTCCCCAATATTCACCAAACATTTCATTTTGAACACCTTAACAAACGTTTCTAAGCTTCTAATGTTCAATCGACACAGTCTCCATCAATTTAACGCCTGATCCCTTAAGAATTGAGTAATCTAATCTAAATCTGTCCCCTGATAATATTTTTCTTGTATCGCGATTAGTTTTTGTACAAATGTAACTGGCATCCTTTCAACTCCCTTAAACGTTAAACTCTGATTCACCGGTGGTCCTATAATAGCGTTATCTCTTCTTATATCTTATAATAGCTACATCTTGGAAATTCCGTTATCAGCTTGCAATCTAACAGAATGGATAAATCCAACTAATCCTGAGGTAACACTTCTTATCTCGAGCACTGAATTGAATTTTTAAGGAAATCACAATTATCAAAATCTTGATAAAATTACAATTTTAAATATATTTTGTTTTATTAGAACTTTGATCAAGTCCTATTTTTAATATTACTATTTAATTCTTTCACCAAGGCCACGCGTGCAGGCGCCAAAAAAGTTTTGTAACTTCTGTATTAAATCGTGAATTCTTTTCTTTCAATTTACATGTATTTAATACTTATTAACTTGCGAGTGTCATATGTCTCATTTATTATTACTGATTGTTATTTTAAAATAGGAATCTGTTTTTGGCACCACTTATCACTAATCAGAATGGTATAATTTTTTATAATATTGATTCCCATGATTACACCGGAATAACACAAAAATAACAGGTTTTTAATATAAGGCAATTAAGTTATACCGGAAAAATTGTAATATTATTTAGATTTGGATTTCTTGATTTACTTAAAATTTCGGCAAGCTCAATTATATTAACCTTCAAAAGCTTCTTAACCATTTTAACCTATTTTTCATATAAATTTGTATTGCTCTCGAGCTGGCTGTATAAGGTTCGGGTTGAAATTGGATAAATATAAGCTTAAAGTTTATTATGTATAGTTCTGATTTACTGAATATTGCATTGATGAATTATTAAATGAGAAATATGTGATTGGCAGATCAACAGAAACTTTAATGTTCAAGAGTTATTGATACCGTTTTTAATACATTTTAGGGTCACTTGTTCGTAGCTCGTTGTCCTGAAGTTCCATCCGTTCGTTGCATCACTATGACAATCACTTCTGGACGGTTTATTTTATTTTAATATCACGCGTAGGTTGCAATCTAATAATCACTTCTCAACGCATTACTTAATTTTAAAATTGATAATCAATCCGACTACTTTATTGAACTTTTAACTTTGCTATCAACGCTAAATTGCTGCTTAGTAGATTGCTACTTAGAATTTAATTTTCGACGATTTACTTAATACTTTAAGTATGCGAACTGGAGGTACCTTGACCGACGTCTGCTCTCATCGAACTTTCCTGGATTACTCCCTTTTTTTCTTTTTTCTTAACAACTAATTTTGTGAACCTCTCCTGATTCTCTCCTAGTTTAGACCAATCACATTTCCTAATTTAAACTTTTAGAGTATGTTTTTATAATCTAGCGTCTTTTTGAAACTGACATGTTTTTAACGGTACTAGGTTTTTTCTCTAGTTTTTGGAGCGTCATTGAGTCTTGAAAATGACAATTTTTTGAAACGTTATCGTACAATAGAGTAATAATACTGCAATCTTAATCTTTACAATCTTAATTTATAGTTCCCTTTAATGCCTCTGTTCTTATATCGTTATAATATATTATAAATGAACAAATTCACATTAAAAAAATAATAATGTAACTGTCCCGATTTGTTTTTGAATGCTGTTTCACTAATACGAGTATTATTGTTACATTAATATACTAAATAATGTTAAATTGTATTATAATTGACATTGAAACACATTTATACCTGAAGTGGTTTTAAAAGTTGTGTTTTTGAAGCACAGAATCGCTGACAATTTGTCACGATAAATGAGAACAAATATTTGTAAAGTCGAAGGAAATATATTGTGAAATGGCATCGGTTTGTTCGCGGAAAATAAATAATATTTAAATTGCAATTTCCGAGTTCTATTGAAATGTAAAATAGCCACAGAATAATCTTTTATTTTCTCCCAATTTCTTAGAAACGAATGAGACAGTTACAGCTATACTAGGCCATCTTTCGATATCTAACCAATTTAGTTAAGAGTAGAAAGAGATGTAGAAACATGTCGTTTGTTACTGACAGAGTGATTTAATTGCAGTTGTGCTACTCTTTTATAGAAAGCATTACTGAAACTTATTGGACCATATGTATTAATGGAAGACATTTCCCAATCTTTAGCACTTATTATCTGTTAATAAACCATTGCGGGGGTCATCCACTTTGGCACTAAAGCCTGAATATAAATTGAATGAAGAATTTACTGAATGTAAATCCTAATAAGTTAGGTTTCTAATAAAGAAATATACTAACATTTTTATGAGAACGAATATAATGAACTATTTTTATAGATAAACGTATAATGAAACAAGAAAAAGAATATAAGTAGACAATAATAACGATAACAATCAAATTACTGTAAAAGTTTAGTTTCATCTTGAAACTTTATATCGATGCATTAATAAAAATTAATATATTAAAAGCAAGCTACCTCATCTTTATTAACTTGCTTTACTTTAATTCCAACACAAGAAAATTACTTTTTAATATAGGCTAAAGACAAATTATAAACAATTTTGCTTTTTCAAAACCTCACCATTACGAATTTCTTTCCGAAATTCATTTTCAAGAGGTCAGTTTCAATTAAACCATTATACAACATAACCTACGATTTATAAAATACATAACATTATATAATCCATTGTTATATCCATTATTTATTAGGAGAATTACTCCTTTAGAAAAATGATAGTCTACATTTTTCCTATTACAATTAAACAGACAAATCACAGATACATTATCTAACTCATCTACTATTAACAACAGAGTCAACATTTTAAATTTTAATCAACACTGTAGGTATAATATATACATTACCTCGATTGACTAAAAAACCTACAAAAATTTTAAATTTTACATTATCTGTGATATGTCACTAGCATATATAGAAACAATTAATACTAAATAACAGATATTAAATAAAAATATTAATTGAGAAAATGTCTGTTGCAAATCTTTTCTTCAATCGAAGATAGTTCTGCATAGCGCACACATCTCTGGCGGTATCGGAAAGGATAGTTTTATTTACTTACATTTAACATTTTTTTTACATTTCCTTTCTTAACTTCGGTGATATGTCAGATAACCATTCCCATTATTCTAGTTTTATTTTAAAGGGCTATCATTTCCCTAAAGTGAGGACTTTGACACTCGTCTAAAAAGTGTATAAACTGTTTAACCCTTTCAGGAGAGTTGTTATCCGCGCGATCAAGTACGTCCTCTTTTAGTGTTGGATAAATTCGTTCTTAAAATTTATGTTGTTTTTGTACTTACGAGTAAATGTAATTTTAAAATAAAATATATTGGATTCAGAATAGGTATTGCAACAGTTAAAAGGGGATGGATAAATCTGCTAGCAATGTAAATAATCAAAAGACCTTTCGAAGTAGAAAACAGATATCAAAAAAGACCCAGAAATAAAACAAAATATAAAAAAAACAAAATCTTCTTATCAGTTTAAAAAGAAACATAGATGAGAATCATCTTTCTGTTTCGGAACAACAAATCAGTTTTCTTCATTAAGATTTAGGCTTCAAATCTTATCAATAACATCGAATTGGTGGGTTTTATTGTATTATATATTTTTTTATCTATCATATAACGTTCTGTGCATTTTTTTAAATTAACTTTAAATACACAAACGTACTGTGTACAACCAATTTTTATTTTGATATTTTTAAAAGTAGAAAGTCGTATTTGCCGTTACTGTAAACTGCAGTAAACCTTTCATTTAAACTAATCTCCAGTTAAGGAGACTTCAGTTCCCCATTAAAGTATCGTTTAGCATAAATAAGACTCAAAGTCAAACATTTCAATATTTTTGATTTGATTTGCGCTCTGACACTTTCTCATATGGGCAATAACATGAGAGACTGACTAGAAAAAAAAACGGACAATTAGTTTTTTCTAATAAACGATGGTTAAAAACAAAAACAAAAAATTTGTTTACTATGAAGATCATTAGAGAAAATATTAAAAAAACATTTTACATGCAGTATGATACACTTAACGTTTATATTTAATTTCAAAATATAATTTAATATAGTTGAATTTAGATACAAATGTTTTGGTAGAACTTGACTTATCACCAAACTTCAAAACTTTGGATATTTCTTCCTCCTAGGTTACTGCAAGGCTCTCAGGTCCTGCCCAGTCTGATGTCCTGCTTCTGCCCTTTAGAATAGGCTGTCTGTATCCATGTTGTTTCCAGCATTGGAATAGTGATCTTCTTGTCTCCACAAGATGCGTGGTATATTACGTTAATATCTGTAGCTGTAAGTGTATCTTAGGAATAATAAATGATAAGGAAAGGTTTAAAGCTTTGCAAGTTATAGATTCGCAAATCGTTACTCATAGAGTCGTGACAGAGGCTGGAGATAGATCCCGTTTACCACGGAGGCCTAACTGTCTAATAATAGTTTCCCAAATCCTGTGAATAATATTGATTACAATAAAACACACACACACACAAACACAATTTTTTTTACTAGATTATTTGATAATTTTGTATTAATCAAAGTTTTTTGTTGATAAACTGTACCAACGTTATCAGGTACGTCTACAGTTCATACGAACTTGCAATAGTGCACTATTTATTCCTGTAAACGATGGTACTGAGCACCAAAAAGGTTTGAATAATAGAACATTAATAAATTGTCTCGTATTTGAATACCCACAGTTAATTATATATACATACAAATATGTATATATATATATATATATATATATATATATATATATATATATATATATATATATATATATTTACATATAGTAAAACTTAGATGAATTATTTTTTCTTGTTGAATATGTATGGTGAAATAAAATAATTTTCATAAACAAGAATATACGAGTATTACTCCATTTTATTGTTGATTGATGCTTTTAGCTAATTTACATTATTAGCATTTTCAAAATTTATAAATCATTGTCCAGTTACGTGATTAGAGTAAGACTCTCTCTAGAGTTCTTATTCTAGTAACGTAACTGGACAGTGATTTATAAATTTTGAAAATGCTAATAATGTAAATTAGCGAAAAGCTTCAATCAACATTATAATGAAGTAATACTCGTATATTCTTGTTTATGAAAATTATTTTATTTCACCATACATATATATATATATATATATATATATATATATATATATATATATATATATATATATATATATATATGTATATAATAACAAATTACAAATATTTTAAAAACAAGAATACTTTTAATTCATATATTATTCAAAGCTGTTCACCGATAAAACAGTACTAGCATATTCAGGAAAATAATTATCTAACAAAATATTGATACAAAAATTACATTATATGTGCTACAAAGAACCATATGTTTATAAGTATTGCACTTGATGTAATGTTTCTATAACATCAATGACCTTATAAATAGTTTGGTGTCTTGATCTCACTTGAATTTGTTCACCAATTAATTTGTCTTCAACTTTATGCTTATAAATTAACAATTTATTTAAAGAAACAAATTTACAAATTACAAACAAAACTGATAAGAAAATTAAAAACTTGATAAACAATAACAATAATCAAAATAAAATGCTCGAAAGGAATGGAGTATATAATATAAAATGTCAAGCTTCTAATAAATTATATGAAGGACAAACAAAAAAAGAAATTAAAAGAAATTAAAAGAAAGATACAAAGAACATTTAAGCGCTTATATCAAAACAAACATATACAAATCAAATTTAGCTACTCATTGTATTATTAATGGACATGGATTTTCCTGAAATAGAGAATATTAAATTAATAAACGAATTAAATAAAGGATTAAAGATGAATATATGTGAAACATTGGAAATTTATGAGCATAAAGTTTAACTTTATTAGTTGGCAACTTTATTATTGACGTTATAACAAGCCTAGCACTCAATGCAACTTATTTCCACTATAGACGAGTGAAGCGAATAATGTATGTAATAGCAAAATGAAGAAAATTCATGAAATTGTACGCCATGTGCAATTGAAATAAACATATTTGTTCCCTGGCAATTAAGATGCTCGCATAATAACAATATACCTTACGAAAATTATGCGACAGTTTTATAAAAAAATAATTTATGCAGACAGACATTAGTGAAAACCCTATTCTAACGTAATTAACGAAATTTGATAAATAATAAGCACAATATTGTAACTATAAGTTAGTACTGTCAAGTATAAGTACTAGTTTTTCAATGTTATTTTGCATTTCACGAATTAACATGTAAGAAAATATGTTTGCTCCAAAACCCCCATTACGCCTATGTTAGTATGGCCCCTGGAGGATTGAATTAATGTAGTCATTAACAGATCGCTCGGAGGATTCACTAAGGTGATGAAAGTGCGCTCATATCCCTCACGGATATACTTCACTGACACACCAGTGTGTTATGGGGTCCAACATTAATGTGTTGATATTGTTTTAATCTCTGTGCATTATCTTTCTCCCTCTTATTCTCTTCCTATCTCACCTTCTCTTTTCTCCATTGAATTTTCATTTATAGGAAATAATAATGTTTGTCGTATATTTCTTTAACAAAACAATTTCATTTGTATTTTTTTTTAATTTTTACAATGATTATTGTGTGTTTACACATAAATTGATTCTATCGTATTTATTCAACAATTAAATGCCATTTTAATATTTTAATTTTTGTTCTTCATTTATTTATTTGACTTTGCCTTACGTGGAGTATAGGCCTAACTCAATGCGTATATTCAGATTTTATATTTTTTTGCTGCTCCCTCTCGTTTACTTAAATTTTTGTTTCTAAATATATTTTAAATGTAAATACAAGTTTTTATTTGTTTATAGTTTTAATATATTTTTCACAAAAGTTGTTATCCTTTATTTAACGGTCTTCGGTTGATTTGTGTTTTTATATTGTTATTCCTTCATTTACTTTATGTTACTTTATTACATAATTTGTTTTGTTTTGTTAAATGATGTTCTCTATACGCTTTTGATATGAAAATATTAGATTATTACTTGAGTGCATAAAATGGTGATGACACAGATTTAATCATATTTATAAAGAGTCCTAATGACTTCCACAATACCCTTAAAAACAATAGACTTTGCCCTTACAGATCGGACTTCAGAGGTCGTATGAACCGAGATCGTAAAAACCGAGTATTGGATAGAAACTGAATGAAATAAAAAATATCAATTGGTTGAGCTGTTTAGGGCCCATTATTCATGTACAATTTATTAAATAGGTGTAACATAAGATTCGCACGGGAACTTTCGCTTTATCTGCCGAGTAGTACGAATAGCACGGGTGCTTTCATTTTGTATGAGGAGTAATACTAATAGCATGGGAGATTTCACTTTGTCTGATGAGTAATACGAACAGAACGGGCGCTTTCACTTTGTTTGAGCAGTAATACGAATACCACGGGAACTTTCACTTTGTCTGAGGAGTAATACGAATAGCTCGGGAACTTTCACTTTGTCCGCCGAGTAATACGAATAGCACAGGAAATCTCACTTTGTCTGAGGAGAAATACGAATAACACGGGAACGTTCACTTTGTCAGAGGAGTAATACGAATAGCACGGGAACTTTCTCTTTGTCTAAGGAGTAATACGAATAGCACAGGAACTTTCAATTTGTCTGAGGAGTGATATGAATAGCACGGGAACTTTCACTTTGTCTGAGGAGTAATACGGATAGCACGGGAGCGTTCACTTTGTTTGAGCAGTAATACGAATAGCATGGGAACTTTCACTTTGTCAGAGGTGTATTACGAATAGCGAGGGAACTTTCACTTTGTTTGTGGAGTAATACGAATAGCACGGGAACTTTCAACATGTCAGCCGAGTAATACGAATAGCTCGGGAACTTTCACTTTGTCTTAAGAGTAATACGAACAGCACGGAAACTTTCATTTTGCCTGAGGAGTAATACCAATATCACGGACACTTTCACTTTGTCTGAGGAGTAATAGGAATAGCACCGGAACTTTCACTTTGTCTCAGGAGTAATACGAATAGCTCGGGAACTTTCACTTTGTCTGCCGAGTAATACGTATAGCACGGGAACATTCACTTTGTCTGAGGAGTAATACGAATATCACGGGAACTTTCATTCTGTCTTAGGGGTGATACGAATAGTACGGAAACTTTCATTTTCCCTGAGGAGTAATACGAATATCACGGAACCTGTCACTTTGTCTGAGGAGTAATACGAATAGCACGGGAACTTTCATTTTGTCTGAGGAGTAATACGAATATCACGGGATCTATCATTCTGTCTTAGGAGTGATACGAATAGCACGGAAACTTTCATTTTCCCTTAGGAGTAATACGAATATCACGGGACCTGTCACTTTGTCTGAGGAGTAATACGAATAGCACGGGAACTCTCAGTTTGTCTGTGGAGTAATACGAATAGCACGGGAACTTTCGTTTTGTCTTAGAAGTAATACGAATAGCACATGAACTTTTACTTTGTTTGAGGAGTAATACGAATAGCACAGGAAGTTTCAATTTGTCTGAGGAGTAATACGAATAGCACGGGAACTTTTACTTTGTCTGAGGAGCAATACGGATAGCACAGGAACTTTCACTTTGTCTTAGGAGTAATACGAATACTACGGGAACTTTCACTTTGTCTGAGGAGTAAAACGAATAGCACGTGAGTTTTCATTTTGTCGGAGGAGTAATACGAATTGCACGGGAACTTTCACTTTGTTGAGGAGTAATACGAATACTACGGGAACTTTCACTTTGTCTGAGGAGTAATAAGAATAGCATGGGAACTTTCACTTTTTCAGACGAGTATTACGAATAGCGAGGGATATTTCACTTTGTCTGTGGAGTAATACGAATAACACGTGAACTTTCACATTGTCTGCCAAATAATACTAATAGCTCGGGAACTTTAACTTTATCTGAGGAGTAATACGAATAGCACGGGAATTTTCACATTGTCTGAGGAGTAATACGAATATCATGGGAACTTTCAATTTGTCTGCCGAGTAATACGAATAGCACGGGAACTTACACTTTGTCTCAGGAGTAATACGAATAGCTCGGGAACTTTCAATTTGTCTGCCGAGTAATACGTATAGCACGGGAACATTCACGTTGTCTGAGGAGTAATACGAATATCATGGGAACTTTCATTCTGTCTTAGGAGTAAAACGAAAAGCACGGGAACTGTCACTTTGTCTGAGGAGTAATACGAATAGCACGGGAACATTCACTTTGTCTGAGGAGTAACACGAATAGCACGGGAGCTTTCACTTTGTCTGTGGAGTAATACGAAGAGCACGGGAACTTTCGTTTTGTGTCAGGAGTAATACGAATAGCACAAGATGTTTCACTTTGTCTGCCGAGTAATGCGAACTGCACGGAAACTTTTACTTTGTCTGAGGAGTAATATGAATAGCACGGGAGCTTTCACTTTGTCAGAGGTGTATTACGAATAGCGAGGGATCTTTCACTTTGTCTGAGGAGTAATACGAATAGCACTGGAACTTTCACTTTGTCTGAGGAGTAATATGAATAGCACGGGAGCTGTCACTTTGTCTGCCGAGTAAAACGAATAGCACGGGAAATTTCACTTTTTCTGTGGAATAATATAAATAGCACGGGAACTTTCACTTTGTCTGAGTAGTAATAAGAATAACACGTTAGATTTCACTTTGTATGAGGGGTAATACGACTAGCACGGGAACTTTCACCTTGCTTGATTAGTAATACGGATAACACGGGAACTTTCACTTTGTCTGAGGAGTAATACGAGTAGCACGTGAGCTTTAAATATGTCTGAGGAGTAATACGAATAATACGGAAGCTTTCATTTTGTCTGAAGGGTAATACGAACAGCACTGGAGCTTTCACTTTGTCTGAGGATTATTACGAATAGCACGGGTGCTTTCACTTTGTGAGGGGAGTAATGCGAAAAGCACGGCACTCTCACTTTGTCTGAGGAGTAATACGAAAAGCACGGGAACTTTCACTTTGTCTGAGGAGTAATACGAATAGCACGGGTATTTTCACTTGTCTGAGGAGTAATACGAATAGAACGAGAACTTTCACTTTGTTTGAGTAGTAATATGAATAGCACGGGAACTTTCACTTTGTCTGAGGAGTAATGCGAAAAGCACGGGCACTTTCACTTTATCTGAGGAGTAATACGAAAAGCACGGGAACTTTAACTTTGACTGAGGAGTAATACGAATAGCACGGGGACTTTCATTTTGTCTGAGGAGTAATACGTATTCCACGGGAACTTTCTCTTTGTCTGAGAAGTGATACGAGTAGCACGGGAGCTTTCAGTATGTCTGAAGATTAATACGAATAATACGGAAGCTTTAGCTTTGTCTGAAGGGTAATACGAATAGCACTGGAGTTTTCACTTTGTCTGGGGAGTAATACGAATAGAACGGGAACTTTCACTTTGTCTTAGGAGTGATACGAGTAGCACGGGAGCTTTCACTTTGTCTGTGGAGTAATGCGAAGAGCACGGGCACTTTCGTTTTGTCTCAGGAGTAATATGAATAGCACGGGAGCTGTCACTTTGTCTGCCGAGTAAAACGAATAGCACGGGCACTTTCACTTTATCTGAGGAGTAATACGAAAAGCACGGAAACGTTCACTTTGTCTGAGGAGTAATACGAATAGCACGGGAGCTTTCACTTTGTTTGAGCAGTAATACGAATAGCATGGGAACTTTCACTTTGTCAGAGGTGTATTACGAATAGCGAGGGATCTATCACTTTGTCTGAGGAGTAATACGAATAGCACGAGAACTTTAAACATGTCTGCCGAGTAATACGAATAGCTCGGGAACTTTCACTTTGTCTTCCGAGTAATACGTATAGCACAGGAACTTTCACTTTGTCTGAGGAGTAATACGAATAGCACGGGAACTTTCATTTTGTCTGGGGAGTAATACTAATAGCACGGGAAAAATCACTTTGTCTGTGGAGTAATACGAATAGCACGGGAACTTTCTCTTTGCCTGAGGAGTAATACAAATATCACGGGAACTTTCACTTTGTATGCCGAGTAATACGAATAGCACGGGATTTTTCACTTTGTCTGAGGAATAGTACGAATAGCACGGGAACTTTCAATTTGCCTGAGGAGTAATACGAATAGCACGGGAATTTTCACTTTGTCGGAGCAGTAATACGAACAGCTCGGGAACTTTCACTTTGTCTGCCGAATAATACGATTAGCATGGGAACTTTCACTTTGTCAGAGGAGTATTACGAATAGCGAGGGATATTTCACTTTGTCTGTGGAGTAATACGAATAGCACGTGAACTCTCACATTGTCTGCCAAATAATACTAATACCTCGGGAACTTTAACTTTATCTGAGGAGTTATACGAATAGCACGGAAATTTTAACATTGTCTGAGGAGTAATACGAATGGCATGGGAACTTTCACTTTGTCTGCCGAGTAATACTAATAGCTCGGGAACTTTCACTTTGTCTGCCGAGTAATACAAATAGCACGGGAACTTTCACTTCGTCTGAGGAGTAATACGAATAAAACGGGAACTTTCACTTTGTCTGAGGAGTAATAATAATTGCACGGGAAATTTCTCTTTGTCTGAGGAGTAATATAAATAGCACGGAAACTTTCATTTTGTCTGAGAGTAATGCGAATAGTACGGGATCTTTACTTTGTCTGCCGAGTAAAACGAATGGCAAGGGAAAATCATTTTTTCTGTGGAATAATATAAATAGCACGGGAACTTTCACTTTGTCTGAGTAGTAATAAGAATAACACGTTAGATTTCACTTTGTATGAGGGGTAATACGACTAGCACGGGAACTTTCACCTTGCTTGATTAGTAATACGGATAACACGGGAACATTCACTTTGTCTGAGGAGTAATACGAGTAGCACGTGAGCTTTCAATATGTCTGAGGAGTAATACAAATAATACGGAAGCTTTCATTTTGTCTGAGGGGTATTACGAATAGCACGGGAGCTTTCACTTTGTCTGGGGAGTAACGCGAAAAGCACGGGCACTTTCATTTTGTCTGAGGAGTAATACGAAAAGCACCGGAACTTTCACCTTGTCTGCCGAGTAATACAAGGAGCACGGGAACATTCACTTCGTCTGAGGAGTAATACGAATACCACGGGAACTTTCCCTTTGTATAAGGAATAATACGAATAGCTCGGGAACTTTCAATTTGTCTGAGGAGTAATACGAATAGCACGGGTACTTTCACTTGTCTGAGGAGTAATACGAATATAACGAGAACTTTCACTTTGAGTGAGTTGTAATACGAATAACACGGGAACTTTCACTTTGTCTGAGGAGTAATACGAGTAGCACTTTAGCTATCAATATGTCTGAGGAGTAATACGAATAATACGGAAGCTTTCACTTTGTCTGGGGAGTAATGCGAAAAGCACGGGCACTTTCACTTTATCTGAGGAGTAATACGAAAAGCACGGAAACTTTAACTTTGACTGAGGAGTAATACGAATAGCACGGGAACTTTCATTTTGTCTGAGGAGTAATACGAATAGCACGGGAACTTTCACTTTGTCTGAGTAGTAATACGAATAGCACGGGAGTCTTCACTTTGTTTGAGCAGTAATACGAATAGCATTGGAACTTTCACTTTGTCAGAGGTGTATTACGAATAGCGAGGGATCTATCACTTTGTCTGAGGAGTAATACGAATAGCACGGGAACTTTCAACATGTCCTCCGAGTAATACGTGTAGCACGGGAACTTTCACTTTGTCTGAGGAGTAATATGAATATAACGGAAACTTTCATTTTGCCTGAGAAGTAATACGAATATCACGGAAACTTTCACTTTGTGTGAGGAGTAATACGAATATAACGGGAACTTTCACTTTGTCTTAGAAGTAATACGAATAGCACGTGAGCTTTCACTTTGTTTGAGCAGTAATACGAAAAGCACGGGAACTGTCGCTTTGTCTGAGGAGTAATACGAATAGCACGGGAACATTCACTTTTTCTGAGGAGTAATACGAATAGCACGGGAACTTTCTCTTTGTTTGTGAAGTAATACGAATAGCACGGGAACTTTCACTTTGTCTGAGGAGTAATACGAAAAGCACGGGAACTGTCGCTTTGTCTGAGGAGTAATACGAATAGCACGGGAACTTTCACTTTTTCTGAGGAGTAATACGAATAGCACGGGAACTTTGTCTTTGTTTGTGAAGTAATACGAATAGCACGGGAACTTTCGTTTTGTCTTAGGAGTTATACGAATAGCACGTGAACTTTGGTTTTGCCTGAGGAGTAATACGAATATCACGGAAACTACACTTTTTCTGAGGAGTAATACGAATAGCACGGGAACTTTCACTTTGACTGAGTAGTAATAAGAATAGCACTGGAACTGTCACTTAGTCTGTCGAGTAATACGAATAGCACGGGAACTTTAATTTTGTCTGGGGAGTAATACGAATAGCACGGGAACTTTCATTTTGTCTTGGGAGTAATACTAATAGCACGGGAAAAATCACTGTGTCTGTGGAGTAATACGAATAGCACGGGAACTTACACTTTGCCTGAGGAGTAATACGAATATCACGGAAACTTTCACTTTGTCTGCCGAGCAATACGAATAGCACGGGACCTTTCACTTTGTCTGAGGAGTAGTACGAATAGCACGGGAACTTTCAATTTGTCTGAGGAGTAATACGAATAGCACGGTAATTTTCACTTTGTCGGAGGAGTAATACGAATTGCACGGGAACTTTCACTTTGTCTGAGGTGTAATACGAACAGCTCGGGAACTTTCACTTTGTCTGCCGAATAATACGAATAGCATGGGAACTTTCACTTTGTCAGAGGAGTATTACGAATAGCGAGGGATATTTCAATTTGACTGTGGAGTAATACGAATAGCACGTGAACTTTCACATAGTCTGCCAAATAATACTAATAGCTCGGGAACTTTAACTTTATCTGAGGAGTAATACGAATAGAACGGGAATTTTAACATTGTCTGAGGAGTAATACGAATGTCACGGGAACTTTCACTTTGTCTGCCGAGTAATACGAATAGCATGGGAACTTTAACTTTGTCAGAGGTGTATTACGAATAGCAAGGGATCTATCAGTTTGTCTGAGGAGTTATACCAATTGCACGGTTACTTTCACTTTGTCTGAGGAGTAACACGAACAGCACGGGGACTTTCCCTTTGTCTGCCGAGTAATACCAATAGCTCGGGAACTTTCACTTTGTCTGCCGAGTAATACAAATAGCACGGGAACTTTCACTTCGTCTGAGGAGTAATACGAATAACACGGGAACTTTCACTTTGTCTGAGGAGTAATAGGAATAGCTCGGGATCTTTACTTTGTCTGCCGAGTAAAACTAATGGCACGGGAAATTTCATTTTTTCTGTGGAATAATACAAATAGCACTGGAACTTTCACTTTGTCTGAGTAGTAATAAGAATAACACGTTAGATTTCACTTTGTATGAGGGGTAATACGACTAGCACGGGAACTTTCACCTTGCTTGATTAGTAATACGGATTACACGGGAACTTTCACTTTGTCTGAGGAGTAATACGAGTAGCACGTGAGCTTTCAATATGTCTGAGGAGTAATACGAATAATACGGAAGCTTTCATTTTGTCTGAAGGGTAATACGAATAGCACTGGAGCTTTCACTTTGTCTGAGGATTATTACGAATAGCACGGGTGCTTTCACTTTGTGAGGGGAGTAATGCGAAAAGCACGGCACTCTCACTTTGTCTGAGGAGTAATACGAAAAGCACGGGAACTTTCACTTTGTCTGAAGAGTAATACGAATAGCACGGGTACTTTCACTTGTCTGAGGAGTAATACGAATAGAACGAGAACTTTCACTTTGTCTGAGTAGTAATACGAATAGCACGGGAACTTTCACTTTGTCTGAGGAGTAATACGAGTAGCACGGGAGCTTTCAATATGTCTGAGGAGTAATACGAATAATACGGAAGGTTTCTCTTTGTCTGAAGGGTAATACGTATAGCACTGGAGCTTTCACTTTGTCTGAGGGGTATTACGAATACCACGGGAGCTTTTACTTTGTCTGGGGAGTAATGCAAAAAGCACGCGCACTTTCATTTTGTCTGAGGAGTAATACGAAAAGCACCGGAACTTTCACCTTGTCTGCCGAGTAATAGAAATAGCACGGGAACATTCACTTCGTCTGAGGAGTAATACGAATACCACGGGAACATTCTCTTTGTCTGAGGATTAATAAGAATAGCACGGGAACTTTTACTTTGTCTGCCGAGTAATACGAATAGCACGGGAACTTTCCCTTTGTCTGAGGAATAATAATAATAGCTCGGGAACTTTCACTTTGTCTGCTGAGTAATAGGAATAGCAAGGGAACTTGCACTTTGTCTAAGAAGTAAAACGAATAGCACGGGAACTTTCACTTTGTCTGAGGAGTAATACGAATACCATGGGAAATTTTCACTTTGTCTGAGGAGTGATACGAGTAGCACGGGAGCTTTCAATATGTCTGAGGATTAATACGAATAATACGGAAGCTTTCACTTTGTCTGAAGGGTATTACGAATAGAACGGGAGCTTTCACTTTGTCTGGGGAGTAATGCAAAAAGCACTCGCACTTTCATTTTGTCTGAGCAGTAATACGAAAAGCACCGGAACTTTCACCTTGTCTGCCGAGTAATAGAAATAGCACGGGAACATTCACTTCGTCTGAGGAGTAATACGAATACCACGGGAACTTCCTCTTTGTCTGAGGATTAATAAGAATAGCACGGGAACTTTCACTTTGTCTGCCGAGTAATACGAATAGCACGGGAACTTTCACTTTGTCAGAGGAGTAATACGAATAGCTCGGGAACTTTCACTTTGTCTGAGGAGTAATACGAATACCACGGGAAATTTTCACTTTGTCTGAGGAGTGATACGAGTAGCACGGGAGCTTTCAATATGTCTGAGGATTAATACGAATAATACGGAAGCTTTCACTTTGTCTGAAGGGTAATACGAATAGCACTGGAGTTTTCACTTTGTCTGGGGAGTATTACGAATAGCACGGGAGCTTTCACTTTGTCTGGGGAGTAATGCGAAAAGCACGGGCACTTTCACTTTATCTGAGGAGTAATACGAAAAGCACGGGAACTTTAACTTTGACTGAGGTGTAATACTAATTGCACCGGAACTTTCACTTTGTCTAAGGAGTAATAAGAATAGCACGGTAATTTGCACTTAGTCTCAGGAGTATTACGAATAGCACGGGAACGTTCACTTTGTCTGAGGAGTAATACGAATAGCACGGGAGCTTTCACTTTGTTTGAGCCGTAATACGAATAGCACGTGAGCTTCCACTTTGTTTGAGCAGTAATACGAATAGCACGGGAACTTTCACTTTGTATAAGGAATAATACGAATAGCTCGGGAACTTTCAATTTGTCTGAGGAGTAATACGAATAGCACGGGTACTTTCACTTGTCTGAGGAGTAATACGAATATAACGAGAACTTTCACTTTGAGTGAGTTGTAATACGAATAACACGGGAACTTTCACTTTGTCTGAGGAGTAATACGAGTAGCACTTTAGCTATCAATATGTCTGAGGAGTAATACGAATAATACGGAAGCTTTCACTTTGTCTGGGGAGTAATGCGAAAAGCACGGGCACTTTCACTTTATCTGAGGAGTAATACGAAAAGCACGGAAACTTTAACTTTGACTGAGGAGTAATACGAATAGCACGGGAACTTTCATTTTGTCTGAGGAGTAATACGAATAGCACGGGAACTTTCACTTTGTCTGAGTAGTAATACGAATAGCACGGGAGTCTTCACTTTGTTTGAGCAGTAATACGAATAGCATTGGAACTTTCACTTTGTCAGAGGTGTATTACGAATAGCGAGGGATCTATCACTTTGTCTGAGGAGTAATACGAATAGCACGGGAACTTTCAACATGTCCTCCGAGTAATACGAATAGCTCGGGAACTTTCACTTTGTCTTCCGAGTAATACGTGTAGCACGGGAACTTTCACTTTGTCTGAGGAGTAATATGAATATAACGGAAACTTTCATTTTGCCTGAGAAGTAATACGAATATCACGGAAACTTTCACTTTGTGTGAGGAGTAATACGAATATAACGGGAACTTTCACTTTGTCTTAGAAGTAATACGAATAGCACGTGAGCTTTCACTTTGTTTGAGCAGTAATACGAAAAGCACGGGAACTGTCGCTTTGTCTGAGGAGTAATACGAATAGCACGGGAACATTCACTTTTTCTGAGGAGTAATACGAATAGCACGGGAACTTTCTCTTTGTTTGTGAAGTAATACGAATAGCACGGGAACTTTCACTTTGTCTGAGGAGTAATACGAAAAGCACGGGAACTGTCGCTTTGTCTGAGGAGTAATACGAATAGCACGGGAACTTTCACTTTTTCTGAGGAGTAATACGAATAGCACGGGAACTTTGTCTTTGTTTGTGAAGTAATACGAATAGCACGGGAACTTTCGTTTTGTCTTAGGAGTTATACGAATAGCACGTGAACTTTGGTTTTGCCTGAGGAGTAATACGAATATCACGGAAACTACACTTTTTCTGAGGAGTAATACGAATAGCACGGGAACTTTCACTTTGACTGAGTAGTAATAAGAATAGCACTGGAACTGTCACTTAGTCTGTCGAGTAATACGAATAGCACGGGAACTTTAATTTTGTCTGGGGAGTAATACGAATAGCACGGGAACTTTCATTTTGTCTTGGGAGTAATACTAATAGCACGGGAAAAATCACTGTGTCTGTGGAGTAATACGAATAGCACGGGAACTTACACTTTGCCTGAGGAGTAATACGAATATCACGGAAACTTTCACTTTGTCTGCCGAGCAATACGAATAGCACGGGACCTTTCACTTTGTCTGAGGAGTAGTACGAATAGCACGGGAACTTTCAATTTGTCTGAGGAGTAATACGAATAGCACGGTAATTTTCACTTTGTCGGAGGAGTAATACGAATTGCACGGGAACTTTCACTTTGTCTGAGGTGTAATACGAACAGCTCGGGAACTTTCACTTTGTCTGCCGAATAATACGAATAGCATGGGAACTTTCACTTTGTCAGAGGAGTATTACGAATAGCGAGGGATATTTCAATTTGACTGTGGAGTAATACGAATAGCACGTGAACTTTCACATAGTCTGCCAAATAATACTAATAGCTCGGGAACTTTAACTTTATCTGAGGAGTAATACGAATAGAACGGGAATTTTAACATTGTCTGAGGAGTAATACGAATGTCACGGGAACTTTCACTTTGTCTGCCGAGTAATACGAATAGCATGGGAACTTTAACTTTGTCAGAGGTGTATTACGAATAGCAAGGGATCTATCAGTTTGTCTGAGGAGTTATACCAATTGCACGGTTACTTTCACTTTGTCTGAGGAGTAACACGAACAGCACGGGGACTTTCCCTTTGTCTGCCGAGTAATACCAATAGCTCGGGAACTTTCACTTTGTCTGCCGAGTAATACAAATAGCACGGGAACTTTCACTTCGTCTGAGGAGTAATACGAATAACACGGGAACTTTCACTTTGTCTGAGGAGTAATAGGAATAGCTCGGGATCTTTACTTTGTCTGCCGAGTAAAACTAATGGCACGGGAAATTTCATTTTTTCTGTGGAATAATACAAATAGCACTGGAACTTTCACTTTGTCTGAGTAGTAATAAGAATAACACGTTAGATTTCACTTTGTATGAGGGGTAATACGACTAGCACGGGAACTTTCACCTTGCTTGATTAGTAATACGGATTACACGGGAACTTTCACTTTGTCTGAGGAGTAATACGAGTAGCACGTGAGCTTTCAATATGTCTGAGGAGTAATACGAATAATACGGAAGCTTTCATTTTGTCTGAAGGGTAATACGAATAGCACTGGAGCTTTCACTTTGTCTGAGGATTATTACGAATAGCACGGGTGCTTTCACTTTGTGAGGGGAGTAATGCGAAAAGCACGGCACTCTCACTTTGTCTGAGGAGTAATACGAAAAGCACGGGAACTTTCACTTTGTCTGAAGAGTAATACGAATAGCACGGGTACTTTCACTTGTCTGAGGAGTAATACGAATAGAACGAGAACTTTCACTTTGTCTGAGTAGTAATACGAATAGCACGGGAACTTTCACTTTGTCTGAGGAGTAATACGAGTAGCACGGGAGCTTTCAATATGTCTGAGGAGTAATACGAATAATACGGAAGGTTTCTCTTTGTCTGAAGGGTAATACGTATAGCACTGGAGCTTTCACTTTGTCTGAGGGGTATTACGAATACCACGGGAGCTTTTACTTTGTCTGGGGAGTAATGCAAAAAGCACGCGCACTTTCATTTTGTCTGAGGAGTAATACGAAAAGCACCGGAACTTTCACCTTGTCTGCCGAGTAATAGAAATAGCACGGGAACATTCACTTCGTCTGAGGAGTAATACGAATACCACGGGAACATTCTCTTTGTCTGAGGATTAATAAGAATAGCACGGGAACTTTTACTTTGTCTGCCGAGTAATACGAATAGCACGGGAACTTTCCCTTTGTCTGAGGAATAATAATAATAGCTCGGGAACTTTCACTTTGTCTGCTGAGTAATAGGAATAGCAAGGGAACTTGCACTTTGTCTAAGAAGTAAAACGAATAGCACGGGAACTTTCACTTTGTCTGAGGAGTAATACGAATACCATGGGAAATTTTCACTTTGTCTGAGGAGTGATACGAGTAGCACGGGAGCTTTCAATATGTCTGAGGATTAATACGAATAATACGGAAGCTTTCACTTTGTCTGAAGGGTATTACGAATAGAACGGGAGCTTTCACTTTGTCTGGGGAGTAATGCAAAAAGCACTCGCACTTTCATTTTGTCTGAGCAGTAATACGAAAAGCACCGGAACTTTCACCTTGTCTGCCGAGTAATAGAAATAGCACGGGAACATTCACTTCGTCTGAGGAGTAATACGAATACCACGGGAACTTCCTCTTTGTCTGAGGATTAATAAGAATAGCACGGGAACTTTCACTTTGTCTGCCGAGTAATACGAATAGCACGGGAACTTTCACTTTGTCAGAGGAGTAATACGAATAGCTCGGGAACTTTCACTTTGTCTGAGGAGTAATACGAATACCACGGGAAATTTTCACTTTGTCTGAGGAGTGATACGAGTAGCACGGGAGCTTTCAATATGTCTGAGGATTAATACGAATAATACGGAAGCTTTCACTTTGTCTGAAGGGTAATACGAATAGCACTGGAGTTTTCACTTTGTCTGGGGAGTATTACGAATAGCACGGGAGCTTTCACTTTGTCTGGGGAGTAATGCGAAAAGCACGGGCACTTTCACTTTATCTGAGGAGTAATACGAAAAGCACGGGAACTTTAACTTTGACTGAGGTGTAATACTAATTGCACCGGAACTTTCACTTTGTCTAAGGAGTAATAAGAATAGCACGGTAATTTGCACTTAGTCTCAGGAGTATTACGAATAGCACGGGAACGTTCACTTTGTCTGAGGAGTAATACGAATAGCACGGGAGCTTTCACTTTGTTTGAGCCGTAATACGAATAGCACGTGAGCTTCCACTTTGTTTGAGCAGTAATACGAATAGCACGGTAACTTTCACTTTTTCTGAGGAGTAATACGAATAGCACGGGAACTTTCTCTTTGTTTGTGAAGTAATACGAATAGCACGGGAACTTTCGTTTTGTCTTAGGAGTTATACGAATAGCACGGGAACTTTCATTTTGCCTGAGGAGTAATACGAATATCACGGAAACTACACTTTGTCTGAGGAGTAATACGAATAGCACGGGAACTTTCACTTTGTCTGAGGAGTAATACGAATAGCACGGGAACTATCAATTTGTGTGAGGAGTAATACGAATAGCACGGAAACTTTCACTTTGACTGAGTAGTAATAAGAATAGCACTGGAACTGTCACTTAGTCTGCCGAGTAATACGAATAGCACGGGAACTTTAATTTTGTGTGGGGAGTAATACGAATAGCACGGGAACTTTCATTTTGTCTGGGGAGTAATACTAATAGCACGGGAAAAATCACTTTGTCTGTGGAGTAATACGAATAGCACCGGAACTTTCACTATGCCTGAGGAGTAATACGAATATCACGGGAACTTTCACTTTGTCTGCCGAGTAATACGAATAGCACGGGACTTTTCACTTTGTCTGAGGAGTAGTACGAATAGCACAGGAACTTTCAATTTGTCTCAGGAGTAATACGAATAGCACGGGAACTACGCACCTCTCACTCTCCTTTTTTCAAACAAAAGTAACGGGGCCGCTGTAGATATTAAGTATCTCGTACAGGATCTTGACTAACGTTCTGGAATTTAGTCTATATTGTAAAACCGAGATGCTTTATAAGGCTATCTGATACTTGAACGCGCGTGTAAGTGTGTTTGCGCGTATGTGTTCTTTTGTCTTTATGTGAATGTATTTGTATCAAGGATGTGTTTCTTTTATTAACATTCTCTTTTATAATTATAAGGTCAATGTAGAATTTAGGTAAATTGACTTGTCAAAGAGAAAAACATATGAAAAGGACATAAGGTCAAAACAAGTTTCCTTGTATGCAAGAGCAAGTCAGTGTTTTCTTACATACTTATATTTTACACCCTTACTTGAATAAATTCTTTTTTTCGTCCGACAAACTGTAATTACATATTAAATCGTATGCATAAACCAAGATTGGTCTAGGACCAGTGACAATATGTAAAAAAAAAACTATACACATGAAAATACAACAGGCATCTCTAAGTAATAAAAAACTGGCTCAATATACTATAACTATTGGTTTATATAGGTACGCACATACAGCCTCCTCAGGAACTCTTATGAATATTAAAACTGTATAAAATAATAAATAATCACTTGTACAATGTTTGCTCTTATTAATATTACTTATTACTGACGAAATAAATAGTTTTGGATAAATGATATGTATAGCAATAAAGGTGGTTTTCATTAGCATTAGCAAAAGTAAATAATGTATGATTACACTGGAACTCTCTCACTCCAGAAGGAAAGCCCGGAACTATAAATAACCTTTCTCTTGGTAATGGCTTTGCCAGGAATACATTAGGGAGATTGGAAATGCTTGAGGTCTTATTTTACACATTCGTATGTTGGACACAGTAGTTATACCATTATACTAAATAAAATTGATTGTTTACAATCTGATTTCAATTACTATTGTTTATATTTGTTTATATATTATCATTTATATAGGCTTGCATGTGGGTACACTATTTAGTAATTATAGATATTGCCAAATATAGCATGTATAGTAGGTATATACTAACCAAATTATGCTGACTGAATAATTATCGGATTTTATTATTTTTTTTTTTGTTTAGCTTATAACATATGAATTTTCTATATTTTTAACTGATTTGTGTTGGTACCATAAGACGGGAAAATTGTTTCAGTATTTTATTTAAAAATCATAGTTTTTTGATTTTTATTTCTTGGTTCATGCTTTAATTAATGTTGCTCAGTTTTCTCTAATATAAAATTCACAAACTAGTTTTATGATAATACATATTCATTCAAAGTATTCATAATTCCTGAACTATCATTTGTAGGTGGTGCTCCTAGATTAATTAAATGCCTCAATTTTTTTTTTCAAGTGAAAAATATTTTACCAGTTTTATTTTAAATCTCGTTTTACTTTACAAAATAATTCCTAATTTTATACTCCATAAATAACATATACCATTAAATAGCTATAAAACAATCTGTAATCGAACACAAAGCCGTCTTGCTGGTCCAGAGGATTGCTTTTGTTTGAATATACCATTTCTATAAATTAGAGTTTTATGTACATTATTTTTTTTTTAAAATTAAATTAAAAATATTTCACAAATATATCCCTTACATTTTTAGTATTTTTTTTAATTCAAAGTTTATTTAACTGGAAGTAATGGCTTAAGGACCAGGATATTAAAGACTTGGCCCAAGGACACCCTGAGTAATCAAGTAACAGTACAAGAAAAGGAAAGTGTAAGCAAATATTAAATCCCGTAAATTTTCCTGTTGCAATAAAATTTTAGTACTTTCTTCGCTTATTAATTTTTAAGTTGAAATATAAATGATTGGTTATATTTGTATCTAAGTTATTAATACTATTACGGATTACTAAGTTAAACTGTTTATTTTTATAATGCAAGAAAATCTCGGTGTGCCTTCTCGTTTTCAGGATGATGATGAGTTCACTTTCTCCCCATCTTACTACCTTCCCCTTTGTCTTTACATCTATGTTTTATGTGTGGTGTGTTTGTTTATATGTAAATGTATAGTTGTATACACACACCTGTATTACGTTAGGCAGTTTGGAATGCAATATTTAAACAGATGTTTTATTACACATGAGGTATGTTGGTCTTTGTATTTGGCTTAAGTGTTTTACTAATTAATTAAAAGATATTACGTTCTTAGAATTTAAAGGTTAATTATTAGAAATAAGATTTAATAGTATATAATTTAATAATATAACTTAATAATATAAAAAATAATGTAATAATTTCATATTTAATGAAGAGCATGTATTTTCCCACAGGTTCTCCTTTAAGACATTTTAAATTTTAATTATTAAAGCAGCATCTTTCAAAGGAATAATAGGAATTGTATTTTCATTTAGGCACATAATTTAGGCCGAAGGTAATAATTACACGCCATCGGCAACTAGACAAACATTGGGGGCAAAAAGGGAGTATTAACAGCCCCACTACTGGAGCCACTAAACACTGCGCACGGAAAGATGTGAGCTGTGCGACTAGTATTATTCCCTTCGGCCGCAATGTTTACTCGGTCAAGTAATGACAAAGCAAGATTCGCATGGTGGAAGATTACAGCCCATAAATGTTTATTTACTGAATTATAAAATATTTGTGATATTTAATTTTACGCAATATTTAAATAACTTTTAGTATGTAGGTATATTTAGTAAGCTTTGTGAATACATAGAACTTACGTGAATAACCTTAATTAACAAATAAGGAATATGGTTTTTTTCATTGCAAAAATAACTAATACTCGTTTTATAAATGTTTTTTTTTTATTCCTAAAAGCACCATTCATGCATTTTTGACTAGATTTGAAGGACATACAGTGGATTAATAGGGAAATAGCTAATGGTAAGTAAATGTGAGAGTTGTGTCAATGTGTTAAGTTTTGTAAATTTTTTTATAATTCATTTTGTATTTATTAAATTCCTAATTGATTTGTAAATTTATAATGATTATTCAGCAAAGCGGTATTCCTAAAACGTTATTTAAATAAACCGACCCGCAGTACAACAGTGAGGCAGTACAAACCAGTGCCAATCCCAGTTTCTTACTGTAGGACAGTCTAAAACATATTGTCACTAAAATACATAGAATAATCATTAAAAAAAAATTACATACCAGAAGTATATATTTTGTATCATTAAACTTTATCAAGAATTCTAACAATTTATTTATTTTACTTTATTATTACTATAGTTTCGCCTGCAGAGTAGAACGTAAATAAAAGATAAACTACTTAATATCCACTTGCTCTTGTTCTCTGAGGTTTTTCTATTTTTCAACATTTTATTACTTTAAAACATAATGTGGCAGTCGTGGTAACAAGACATGAGTGAACACTTGAACGAAAATGTAGTTATAGGTTTATAAATAGTTTAAAAATATAATGATTAAGAAAATTAAACTAACGAGTTCTATTAAACTTGGTTCTAGAAAGTATGGGTCGTTCCTAAAAACCTGTTCATTTAAAAATTAGAAAAAAACTGTCATTCACCATTCTGAATTTGTGGTAGTGAGATTTAGGTAAACATTAAGTATAATTTAAGAGATGTATGAAAGGTGCGATACCGCTGGATTTAATGCGTAAACGTATCTATATGTAACCAAATGTCACGCTGGAAATATGTAATCTGTTTTATTAAAAACGAATCTCGTAAAGGTTTTAAATTGTTATGAGACCATATTTTAAATTATACCTACAATATAAAAGCATACGAGTACATAGCTTATAATACAACAAAAACTACGATTGATGAAAACAGCTGCTGTAAAAAAAAAACCACATAATGCTTACTGTAAGGGAAATAATGCGAATACCTATTAGCATGTAGTTAATTCTTGACAAAAAAATCGAAAAAACCGAGCGCAAACCTAGAACGTTTTAGGTAATAAAGAAATTTAAATTCAATGTTTTATTTAGGTCACTATAATATAGTATAACAAAATAATACACTATGTTTTAAATAATAAAAAAATAAACACGTACTAAAAAATATTTAGGACAAAATATTTTTCGGCGGTGATTTATAGATGAAAAATGTTTAACTGAAATACTTATCTTCAAATTTCTACAAATTCATTTCTGCCAACAAGCGACAATTAAAACCCTTAGAGAGCAGATTAAGACAATTAGCAGTGTCAAGATGAAATGTCAAAGAGAAAATCTTGGCATTTGCAAAATATAACCCTAAGAAAAAACCCTTTCCAAAAAAATAAATATGTTTCCCTAAGACCAAGCCCTGTCCCTCTAAAAACGAAATTTCCAGTATTTTATATTTGATTTATAGATACATGTGTCGTTCTAATTACATCGGGATTTAAATCTATAATACCAATCGATAGCTTTGCCAATAGGGCGTAGACTACTGAGACGGCTAAATCTGTTACTAATTGGTAAAGTTAATTTTAAATAAACACTCTCTACTAATTTTACCAACACGTTGTTGCCTTAGCTCTGCCGTATTTATTTAGATATCGTTGCTCTCTCCGTTGTATTTTATTAAAATCTTGATTTTAAATTATTTTTTAATTCATTTAATTCTTGCCAATAATGTGAATACTTTATAATGGCTCATAATGGAATATACAAGTTTCAAAAACGCAATCTATTAATTGATTTTATTCAGTGCCTGATATGTCGAACGAATAATTTGGTAAGTAAAACAATTTTATTTACAGGACATACTCCTGTTTTTAAAACCTAATTGCTATAGACTTCATGAATAATTCTAAAATTTCTACAACCGCTACAACTAGTGAAAGAAGGGAAGAGATATTTCTATGTAAAAGTAAATGAATTTTTATTGAATAGAATTAATGCATAATATTAGATTGGTGTGTTGCTGAAACGGTTTTCTATTTAATTTTCGAAGACATTTATTTGAAAAAAATCTAAAATTTAGAGGCTTCTTCTAAAACGTTTTCTTCTTTAAGATTGTATTTTTTTAAAAAATATTTTAAGTAACAAGCATGTCTGAGGAATAAAAAATTTAAGAGTACAATAAACGGATTTTTGGAGAGAAGTTAATATTTGCCGAAAGGGAACCAAAAATGTTTTTAATGCTTTCAATTTTATTTTCCTGTTCCGATTTATTAATACTCTGCAAATGTTTTCCCTAACTTTCTGATATACAATAAATAAATAATTAACTTTTTGCATCAATACGAAGCTCTTTCATTAGTAAACACGTTCCTTTTTATGTTTCAATAAGAAGAAGTAAAAATTATGTAATTATTAACAGAATATTATTTCAGAGGTTTTCTAGAAAAGCTTTTCTTAAAAGCTCAGAGCAGTAAAGAGCTATATAAAAAAAGCTTTTTATTTATTTTGCTTTGCATATACAGTAAATATGCCCTTATCTATTTAGGTAGAAAATTTTAAGATGGTCATAACAAGGGTTTGGTATTTTGAAATTGAAAATCACCCAGTATATACTGTAGTTTACTACTCTTGTTTTCTAAACTCACGTCGTTATTTTATCTCTGCTATGTTTGTCATAAATTCATATGTTCGTCATAAGTTTTATGCTGAAATGTTCATCGTACGTCTTTACTATGGGCTAAACATTACGCATTTGGGATTATCTTCTGACTTTTCAAAGTATTCACGTTAAAAAAAATTAAAGCCCATAGTCCACCTACTTTAAAAACGTAATCCTATGCTACTCCCTCACATTTTACGTTTCATAGAATAATAAGACCATTGAGGAAGAAAGTCGGCTATAAAGTATGTCAAACGTTACTTTTGTATATATATATATATATATATATATATATATGTTCAAATCACTTTAGTCTCTATATGAATCTCCAAGTGTTATATGCAACTCCATCTATGTGCAACCACGCACGTGACTAGTCACATATACTTGACACATATAAAGTTTGAGTAGCAGCCTCGTTACTTCACACAAATATATTCACTTAACCAATTTTATCGTTCTTTAGAGAACATAGCCTTGCGAAGGCAAAAATATATTTCTGACATTATAAAAATCCATAGACGTTTCATCCTTTGTGCGTAATACAAAGAAGGAAAGAAACCTCGTGAGTGTTGTGTTTAAAAGAAAAACGCGTTCCTTGCTTTCTCTTTTATGCTAGCTGACTCAAAGGCACTTGAGTCTCTTTAAGGCATGTTCACCTATAGTTAGTTTTTATTCTCACTTTATCAAAGCGAGGTTATTATTGTTATTATTAAATTTATTATCACTAGTTTTCCGGATATTACTAAGTATATTTGAATAATAGGATTTTCGCTATACGAGTCTAAAAACGTCTACATTGACAATACTGTTTCTCTATTGAATATGGAAATGCATTGTTCTATCTTTCATTACACTTACTATTACGAGTTCCCGATCGACTATAAAATCGAAACCGATCGGTATAAAAAAGAAGGAATTCTGACTACAGAGTATTACACCTTTGGCACATTTAGGGTTTTCAGTGAGACAATCAGGAAACAAATATAGGTTGTTAAATAAATTTAAACTGTTTTGAAGTTGTAACCCTGTTATGTAAGATTTTTGCTTCCTACGGGAAGCATAACAACTGCAGTGTCTCTGTGCTACTGTTCCTTACTATTTAAGACGTTTCTTTGTTTTGCAGAGATTTTGTTCACAGTAAATAGTCTATATTGTAATGTATATATAATTCAATTTTCTAACATGAGAAAAACATTTGTATATTTTAAAACCAAAGAAAAGTAAACCTATTTCAGTTTGAAAACAAAACCACTTTATTGTTTTAAGAAGATAAACCATATGGATATAGTTGGAAGCGCCGGGAGAATCCCACAATTACTAGAACACGTCGTATAAACGACATGAAGCCTTATCAATCAATGTAGCTGTAACAGCAATTTAAACATTCCTTTCACATCCGTACTAACGTATGGTATCTTTATATTATTGTGTAATAACTTATGTTTAAAATATCTATGCCTAAACATTGATCATTGTTTGTCAGCCGAGGTTCTACTTCTCTATAGTCGTTCGTACTGGCATCAGTAAAATTCGGATTAGCGGTGAAGCTATCTTAAAATTGGGGACGCTGGCGAAACTAATAACTAAATTTACCGATTCTATTGCAAACCCGACCTTTAAGAAGGTACAAGAATAGGCTATAAGAATATAACAATCCCAATTCTAAAACAGAACTCTGTCACTCTCAGATAAAATCCGCGACTAAATAAAGTGTTGTTGCATCATATTATTGTTAGTAGAGAAATAGAAAATCCAAGCATGGGATGATTTCAAGGGAGATTCAATGTCAAGTCTGAGAACAAAGTAATTAAAACACAGAAAATATGGAACCTTCTATTGTTACGTTAGACGAATTTCTCGTCCTCTCCCTCATATCAGTTGAAAAAATATATATATTTTTTACGGATATTGTGGTTTTGATGGTTTTGCTGCATGTAAAGACTTCGCATATATTGACTTAAAAAACAAGTTAAATTATTCAAAGAACGATATTAAAGTTTTCACAAAATGAATTACAAAATTATTAATTGATATTATGTGGACAAATTTAATATTTTATTCTGATTCTGAAAAATTACTTCTTTATTCAAACTTTATTACGAAATATTCCCTTCAAATGAAAATTAAACCAAAAAATGGAGCAATATCGGTGCTTATATATATTTTTTTTTTATTGTCTACGCAAGAGAAATAAAACTTGATCAATTTTTTTGCGACAAGAAGTGGGTTCAATTATCATCTATTAATCAACCTTTAGGTTTCACTCTAGATAACATGTTGACATTTCTTCTTGTTTACTCTAATAAAAACATGCAAACTAGGTTACATATTAAGTAAATTTGCTTTTAACGTTCCTAAAATAACCTTAAAATTTGTGCATCTAATGAACGACTCACAACTCTGTGATATACATTGTAAACGCAATATAGAGTGTTCGGAGGGAGCAAAGTAGGTATTTCCGGTGAATTGAAATATTTAAGAGATCAAGTGTAGAACGTGGGTTGTGCTCTCACAGTTATACCAAGGTACTGTGACAAGATGAAAAGATTCTTTGACAGACGTCTTGCGACAGTGCCTAAAAAAGAACACAGAGTGATATTCTGGGAACCCTGTATACAGTAAATAAATACTTTACATACATTCATTAAACTCAAGATTTCATTTCCTGCAGGCTGTGCTTTTATACGATAATATATTCTAATTTTCTTTAAATACTTGAATATTTAGTTTTTACCCTTGGTGTTGGAATCCATGCTTATTGTACTCTTAATAATCTAATTAATTAATTCAACTAATGCACTCAAGTATTCTACTCTTACTGTTGGAATCTCACGACCTCTCAAATACATTAGGAGACTCTCGAATAGACCTAATTAGCTTAAGCGAATCCATGTTAACTCAACGGATTGATATGGATATAATTTTGTCTCAAAGTTTACGACTTTAAAAACTATTAGTTAGTACATTTTTTAAGTAATTAATTTCTTGAAAAATTAACTAATTTACGATATCTAGTTCGTTAAAAACTTATAATTAGTAGACAAATAAAATACAGAAAACAGATCTACAATTTATAAATTGATTTTTACGATTAAAAATGACTATTTCATATTGTAAATTACGACCATGAATAATATAACTTTATACTGGAAGAGTTAGTTATGAAGGATCCTTTGAGTTTGACCTACGAACAGCAAACTTTCAATAGTATGCTATTTACTTATATTTTTTATTAAAATGACAAAATCAGAATTTTTCTCATCTATAAGGTAACATACATCACATAGTAAATGTCTTCGCCATTCTAAAATAATTCTCTTTTACTAACAAGTTACGATCAGAACTCTATTGTTTTTGAATAGTCATAGCTGTTCGTTTATTAATAATATTAAATACTTATTAAAATCTGGTAATAGCGAAAAAATATATTTTGTAAAACTATCTAATACATTCTAAAAGTTACAATGAATTATTAAACAAAGCGGCCCTTTTTTACTCAAAATATCAATGTTAAATAAAAACGCTGTATCTCAATGTCGTTAGACTTTTAGTTACTTTGTTTGTAATGATGTTTGTATTGGGCAATTCTCAGAGTGCTTGGCTATTATATTTCATTAGAATAATAAGTCATCTAAGGGTTTTATAATAAACAAGTTATGAATAAATAATTGGAAGAAAAGATTCATGGACATATTTTAAACTGGGTACTTAATCACGTCCAATGATGTCCAAAATGTGAGCAATATGTATACAGAGATTTTTCTAACAATAAATCATGTATAGAGTTAGAAACGGGGCCTTGGCGTCAAGCTTGTCATCGGAATAGTTTGGCTAAGTAGTAGAATAAACACTGTTTCGCCTTAGCCTGCATCTTTGCTACCAAACATTATGTTTTTTTTTTTTTTTTTTTTTTTATTTCAAGATAATTACAATTTCATATTACCAAGTTTTGGTCATGAATGTGTTAACAAAACTGTATCTTCAGAAACATCATATTTAGGATACAGTCGAAAATGAATATCGTCCTACTGACAACGATGAATAGACTTAATAATTACAGTGAAAACATTTAACCAATAATTATTTAGTTGTGTAAAATAACTTATTTTAAAAAATAATATAGTTACAGATTAAAATCAAAACAAATGTAATAAATACTTTAAAACAAATAGTTTTAAAACAATTTTCATTTAAAGTTTAAGAAAAAGAACAACAAAGCAATCGTTGTTTACTTACCTACGACTGCCATTTGTTTTCTTATTTTGAAATATTATTATTTGGTTGACATTTCCATCGATAAAGGTTAAAGTTGAAATAAGGTTTAAATATTACTTGTAGACTGTTATTCCGATTCTAATTTAAAAATAAAAACTTGCACTTGGTTCACTGTTCTTCTACAATTTTCTTATGGTAAAAGTGTCTCTTCTTATAATCCAAATATATATATGACTTTTCACCATAACTTTGGCAATTATCGCTGATGAATCTAATTAATATGTTGCAGCATAATGAACACCCCGTACTGGAAGAAGCGTAGCTTTAGGTTGGATGGCATATAGAAGAGGATCATGTCTTTATATAAATGTCTACATGCCATCTCAAGTGCTTGTTATAGCTTTGGTAAGGAAAGAAATGCTGTTACTGTAGAAGGGTTTATAAAAACTGACTGAGAGAAATGTTCAACGTGGTTCCATATCGATTTCCAGCTTGGTCTAATAATCCGATTTCTGGCAAACTAGTCTCTACAAAATAGTGACAGCACAAGTTTTAAATATGAGTAACTTGGATTCCAGATATTCCCTGCCGTGTCAAGACTTCCCCATATATTTTCTCTAACTTCTTATGAGGGAAGTCTCCATCCTACAAGTATAGACAGTTAATAAAATTACAAATAATAATTTAACCTCTTGAATCTTTTGAAAATCAATGAAATAGAACAGAAATGTTTAGACAGTTAAATGGTAAGGTTGGATAATTTGGTCTTAGCCAAATGTGTTAAGATTTAGTGTCTATATTTTTATTTATTTCTTCTAGCCAAACGTTAGATTTGTTTGTATTGAAAATATTGTTCTTTTAGTAGTAGCCTAATATGTGCCTTTTGTAGCATATCATCAATTGTCTACTGACGCGTTTCGGGTTATTTTTGAAGTAGGTCTAATATCTTGTACTAAATGGTTTTATTCCTCAAATAAGCATATCGATGCTACCGTTTGAACATGATTTTCCTGTTTCTTGATAGCCATTGAGTTATTGGTATTGTAATAGCAAAACACTATGAATTTGAAAGTTTGCTAACTTCTCTTAGTATTTGTATTTACTTTAGAGACTTTAGGATAAAATATATCAGTTGCACAGTAATGAATTATTTTATGTTTAAAAAACTACTCTCGTTAATTATCTTATAGTTGTTTAATGAGATAAAGAATCAGAGTACACATTATTCTTATAATAAAATCAGTACCTAATATAACAAAACTATTTGCTTAGTTAAGTTTAACAAACTTAGTAGTAAATGGAAAACGCATTACATTACAAAATTCAACTTAAGTTTACTTGAATTCTAACATGGCAATCAGAGTATTCACTTTTGCCATTTGTTTATTATTATTACTAACTAAATTTGCTTAAGGGCGCATAGAGGAGAGTGGTTTTAAAGTTTACCCAGCCCAGATTTATTAGGTTTCTTTTAATTGTTTATTTTTTTAAAATTGTATAAATAAGTGGTTTTATAGACATATCATAATAATTTCACTAATTATTGAAAATAAAAATAAATTGAGGTATTAATAAATGTGTGCATATAATGTAAACAAAAACCGATGGATTTACGTTTTTTAGCCAACATTATTTTAAGGAAAGTGTTTTCGATAAAACCTAAGGATAAGTTTCCTTCATGTAGTCTTACATATGCCTAATAAATAATAGTGTTTATGTAATATTAGGAAATTTTTCAAGAATTATAGGTAAATAAACTGAATTTTATAGGCCACTACGTAAACAATGCCTAGTATGAAATTATAAATAAAGTATTTCGTCATTAGGTTCGGTTTATTGCTTCTTGCTTGCATGTATTTTTTTCCTAATATATTACATTATTCGTCTTGTTTGGTTTCTATTTTAGTCCTGGTATTATTTATATTCTTTGTGTGTATTTTGTTTCAGATTTTTTTATGGTTCGTTTGTTGTTATCTAACTACAATTTTGTGTTTTATTGTATTACTATTATTGTTTTTAAAATCACTCTCGAGTTTGATAAGGGGATGAAAAAAGTTGCTGATACGTTCCTATGCAGTAGTTGAAATAAATATATTGCATTGAGTCGTATATAAACCTTATTGTCACATTATATTATACATGACCACATGTATTATTATGTATGAAACAGAAATAAAAACCAAACGCTAAAACGGAATATAATATCAGATATCTTTATGTGGTCAAAACGTTGCACTTTGTTCCGTTAACAGACAAACTTCTATTAAACCTCCACGAAATGCATCTCTGAGGATTTGTCCGCAGGAAGTACATTTTCAAACTCTTCACTATTACTGGTTTTGGAAATTGTTCGTATTTTGTTGTTCAACATATAACAAAAAAATATAATGTTTATACCAAATTGCTTAACCCAAATTTTTATGTCAGTTTATTATAAGTTGAGTTACCAAGTTAATAATTATTCAGATGATATCACGTGTGTTATAAGGAGATAGTAAAAGGTTTTATTGAATGCCATCAGAAGTAATTTTACTAAAACATTCTCATCATGCATTTTACCTTGAATTTGTATTTATATACATTTCTGATTATCCTGTAGCAGGGGTTTAGGCTCACCAGGAAAATTTATTCGGAGTGAAAATATGGTTCAATCCTTTTATTACAGAGGTAAACTGATATTATAATAATATCTAACAACGTGGACAGTTATGGGAGAAAATTTATAATATTATCTCTATCTTAACCGACGTTAACAAACGTTTAAAAACCAAATAATATGAAACAAACATTTGGTTGTGTGCCTCGGTTACGTACCTTCGCCGCGTTCCTTATGCTATAGCAGAGTATGTCTGCAACACAGCAATGTGATCACTGGCGTAGTGGTCGTTTCAATTTTAAAGGTCTCATGCTGCTCTATTAACTAAAATAATATTTCCAAAGATTCCGAAAGGTTAAAATGATCCTAAAGAAATTGCAGTCTAATTCACAGCTGATATTACGAAATGGCAAAATTTGGGTCAAATTATCAGGCTAATAAATAGTAGGCAAAAGAATTGTGTTTTATCTAACCCTATTGTTATATTCAGATATTGAAAAACCAAACTGTGTCACTTTGGACAAGAGTTTAACAGATGTGTTATCTTAGTTTTAATAATTAATGAATAACAGCTTTAGACGTAAGAGAAGTAAACCATGAGGGGATTGCTTAAGACAAGGAAATAGGTTTGTGGAACAGTTTAAGCAGGGAAGATATAAAATATATACGAAGAAAAATAAATGAAATTGTAAAATAAAGAAAAATCCTTTGAATTGAAAAGGAATATTGAAAGATACAAGAGTGAACATGAAGGCGTTGAATTGATCAAATAACACTACAACGTAGAATAAATTATTGTAAAAGAAAAAAAATGTAGGGCGACATATAAAAGGGAATTTGACGTGAGACGTTATAGGAGAGCATAATACTTTAACGAGGGTAGTGTGAATAAATGGATGAGAACCGTAAGTTAATGTAATAATCATCAGAGCCCTACCAACGCTGTGTCTAGTCTGTAAACAAATAGAGAGTTGCTGATCTAAACAACAGACTGAGGATAAGGAATGTTTGTACCTTTATTAGGAATGTTGGTGTAGGTCCAAGATTCACAGGACGTTTCTAAGCTAAGATAGTTTGAAGTATCTGTAAATTAGCATACAAGCTGGTATAGGTTCAGGATTACAGGACGTTTCTTCTCTAAGCTCAGAAAATTTAAAATATCTGTAAATCGACACACAAGCCGATATAACTGTGATATAACTATCTCACATTCCCTGAACCAGAGAGAATGAATCGAAGACAGGATCACGACGTCTCTGAGTATGTGAAATGGGATACATTTTTTATTAGAGACTGTCTTCCCCAGACATGCGACCTTGAAATAGTGATATAATGACAGTTGTCTATATCAAATGCCAACAATGTTTTACCCCTAGTCTCAATCATTATTTGCAATCCGTTACAATATCTCCTAAGCGCTACCTATCATATTGACTAACACCTTAAATTGACAACTAAATAACATTTATGACATATTCTGTAATTGGATTCCTTGAGAGCCATCGCTTGTCATGTTTATTGTAAATTTTAATCACTTGTTTGTTACATAAATAGGAAATTTTCGTTGAATAATTGGTACGTTTTATTTGTTGTTTTCCATTAAATGTGTTTTAAGATATATATTAGAAATAATGATGAGTCTTATGTAAGGAAACTTAAGCTCTCTTTATGAACGTTTTGCTGAGATCGAAGTGCAAACTAGTTGAACCAATATACTTGTATTTACAGTACAATCGTTCCTTTCCGTCTTGGATTTCTAGAACAAAAATTGTACCATTTTTTAAAGTTTTTTTCTAAAATATATATATATACTTAGATTGTATCGACATAATTTTTACCATTATTCCAATGTATCTATCGAAAATCCTTTTGTTTCTTTTAAATAAAAACGGCATAATACCATCGTCATAACCCCATGTAATATACTAACATAAAATTACATAATAACATCGTCTAGGCTTTAAATAGAAAATCTTCCCCATTGTTAGTTAAGAATACGTGTATATAAATTATTTTTTATAGAAGTTTTAATGTAACGTAAATAAATGGAATTCCAATATTTACTGGAGCAAAGGATGTAGGCTCTGTAACTTCAAAAGTGCTTTTTGGTTACGTTTCAAATTGAATCTGAATCGGTTTGTATACATGCTTTTCTATCTGAATAACATACTGAATGAGAATTGCGATTTATCTCCAATAGATTTGTAGCGACTATAAGAGTTTAGCAGCAGCTGTTATTGAAGTATTGAATAATACATCTGCCTTGTCCGTGTCCTACATGTTTCGTGGCGAGACTTTACAATATAAAAAGCTCATCTATCGTGCGCAGAGGTAACCGTTAAATTTTAACTATCAGTTCATACCTCATATGAAGTTTTCATCTTAGTCATGTATGCTTTTCATACGCATGTGGTCCCTGTTTGTTTTACAACCTAATCTCCCTTTACCCGAAAACCAATTAGAATGTAATCTGACCAATTAGAATGCAATCTGTAATGACAGAACTCAATTGTACAGGGCATCTAAAGCTTTCCGTTAAACCTTTCTTTCCATAACATTGAGCAGGATTTGTTTTCTTGCAATCTAGAAGTTTAGTATGACCTTGATTGACCATCAGGAGCCGATTAACCTAAACTCGGTAACTAAAATCACCAACTACCACAGCAATCTTGCCACGAAGTCTTCCACCAAGAACCTTACTCCGCCATTGACCCTTATAAAATAACTTTCAGTACAGTTTTTTCTTTAGTTATTAAATACCAAATTCTAGAAAAGTCCAAATATAATAATAAAATGTTTTCTGTAACACATGCCAAAGAGCAGCCTAGTCTAGCTTAATAATGTCGTACACAATATCAAGAGCAACGCCGTACAATAAACTTCAGTGAAAATATTAAAAATAAATTCAATACCACAAGAATAATCAAAATTAACAAATAAAACAAGTTACTTAAGATTAAACCCTTGAGGGTTATTTGTTACTTTCGATTATGTTTGTGGTATTGGGTTTTTTTGAAATATTTTCACCGTAGTAATAATGTCAGTTTAAACTATAGATTATAAATTTATTTTAAAATCAAAACTACGATTTAACCGATTTGCGTATTATAAGGAAAATGAAAAATTTCTTTGTGTTTGGTAAATATATATAAATTTCGATGTTTCAATCATTAATCCGTTACGCAACAAAATCTTTAAACGGCAATGTCTATAAAAGTTGAAACAGTTTTCCAGTTACACAATAAGTAAGCGATACATATACTTTTAATTAGGTCACGGAACACAAATCGGGGCTGAAATAGACTCTGTGGTCGCTTTGAGTTCCTCCTTCATCTGGACAAAACTATGCTTACAATGTAATTCCAAAGGAATGTAAAGGCTGCAGCTTATACGGAACGGAACGCAAGATCTTTGCTATTAAACGTTGCTGAACGACTTACACATCTGATTTAAATAAATATACTATGATACACAAAAATATATATTCTTAAGAAATAAACATAGCGAATTTCTAATTTATATATTGTTATGTTTATCCATATAAAGTAAAGTACTTAGGTACACTTCATGGTATAGTAAATTATTACCAGTAATCACCTATATATTAAATAAATGCTTGTAAATTAAAAAAAAAACTGAGGACCTTTAGTTACAAAGACCTAAAAATTCCAGTTATAGTTAATGATGCAACGTATGCTCCAGCGATCAATATTTATTATTGTTGTAGGAATGTTAATATGTTAGGACTGATTCAAGCTGATTGTTAGTATGACGTAAGGAATGAATGCTCAATGGTGAGAGGGTAAATCGCTACCAATTATATACAGTCCAAATCCACAAACTGTAATTAGGGATGAATAAAAACCTAAATGTAAGCGGTCAGCGTCCTATTTAAAACGTTTACTTATCGTTCCCCTCATAAAACGAAATTAGTACTATAAGAATTAAACTTCCTTTGGTAATATACAAAATATTTATTCATTCATTGTAAAGGCAGCTTTAGGATCTTTGCATAGCTATTTCTAGGACATGATTACTGGTGAATCTTAAGCAATGTTCTGCGATATATCTTCCTTTAGAATCACTGTAACTCGGTGACAGACGTGAACCTTAGTGATATTAGTTCGTAGAGTCGAGTCATTCAAATAATTTGACATATCTAAATATTGTGACTTTTGAACCTATAATTGAATTATTTTAAAAATAAAGTCTATATCACTTGATTCACGGTATTTATTATTAACATTTGTTTTAAATTTCTAAACGTTATGATCTTTGAGGAAGTTCACGGGTTGTGCTTAGGGACGACTCCAAGCCAATTGACTGTTCCATGGCATTCCTTCTCTCTCTACATATATTTAACAAAATTCAACATTTTGTTACTTTAACATACAATTAGTTTATTTTATAAGTAGCCTAAATTATTAGTTTTTTTTTCAACATTAGATTTACTTTAGGTTAAGTATTTAGTCTAAACTAGTTTAAATAATTAGTTCTCCTTCTGTAGGTATAATCCACATTTGGTAATAGTAATTTTCAGTTTCTAGGTTGTAATAATTAGTTACTGCGATAAAAACCTTATTAGTTTCTCACTACAATATATATATATATATATATATATATATATATATATATTTATATACTTTATGTTTTTAACAGAATTTTCTCTGAAAAAAATACGTCCGTTCTATTGGAACTGTCTCTCCTTATTTTGAGTTATTTTTAAAACTTCCACGATCGTTAATGATGAAAACGTTTACACACCTCAACCAATCATTTTTATTTTTTGTTTTTAATGCGTTACATCTCTACTCCTTAAGGTTAATTGACTTTTTGCATTAGCTATGTCCTAAGCAAACACTTAACAGAAATAATCATCCTACTCTCATAGTTTGTTGTTTTCGATGGCAATACTAACAAAATACATTCATCTTCTTAAGAACATTTTAATTACTGATTTGGAACCCTATTATGTAATTACAAAAGTTTCGTAAATATGGTGGGACTCGCTTCAGTTTTTCCCCTCTGACTTATTGTTGCACAAAGATATTTCATAGTATCTGTATAATAAATGTGGTTGGTGAAAAGCTTCAGAGGTTAACGTATATATAAATCGTAGCGACAATTATAAAATTTTTCATTATGTAAATGTTTTTGTGTCCATAATGTAATTGCCATATTTGCTAAAAAGTCATTTCATAAAATTAAGTTTATTAAAAACATGACATCGTAATTTCGGGTAATAGTTTATCTTAGGAGAACTAAATTGTGAAAATATGTATTTCCTATAAAGTTTATGTTAATAATACATATAGTATATGAGGTAAGAGTAAGCTCTTTCATTTCTTTCCAGAGAATGTGATCTGGGGCTCCTGTGACTTTAGAACTGTAGTTGTCAATTGACTATCGCGACGAGTAGAACAGTTTATTATTGCAGGAAGTTGTATATAAGTATAAATGTTTATGGGTGAAAAGAAAATTACGAATTGCTGCCATATATATTATGTAGCTTCCTTTAGGTCTCATTAACTGAGCTAGATGAAGCTCTGATTCACTCATATCCTACGCTAAGGCAACTCCGTCCATTTCAGTCTGGTCAAGGTAGTTCTCGTAGTGAGTAGGAGAATTCTACAACGACCACCTGAACCTACGTCCTATTTCCTAACACATGAAGTTTTACTCATAGCCACTAATTACATGAAAAAACAAAACAATAAATTTAAACCATTTCTCTTTCTAGCATAGTTGGATTAATCAAAATTAAACTATTTCTCATGGCGCATGCTTAAGCCCTTCTGAATACTCTATGAGATTTTGAAATGGCTCAAAAGAATGAGTAGGTTTTAGTAATTGAATATGAAAACCGTGTTTTTTTACTGTGACTTCATGAGGTGGAGAACCATACCTTGAGAAAATTATAAATAAGTCTCTAATGTTTATAATGAAAGAAAACTTTAAATGAAATCAGCAATGATACGAAAATAAAACAAGGAATTGCAACTAAAAAATGTGAAAGAACCAAGCAAGGAAAATCAGTATTAAAGTTTAATGTCGTTTAAAACTGATAATAAAGAGACTTCACATTCAACAATAAAAATATCAATTATAGGAATTGAATTTAAAAATAATTATATTTGTCTGACGTTCATACGTGTAGACGTACTATCTGCCTCCGAGTATCTGAAAAATTAAAACTATTTTGATACAGATGCTATAACTTAAATATTTTTAAAACTATTTATTCCTACAAGTGTTAATTTAATTAGGGTGTCTTGTCAAGGCAACGGATAAATTTAATTTCGAACTACCGAGTTTCTCTTCTCATTGCTCTTAAGATTTGTTTTAGGGAACGCACAGATGCGTACAGATGCTCGTTCAGGATGTGTTAGGTTTTAATTACAAAATCCGCAAACTCGAAGGAAGCATAGAAAGGTGCTTTTCAATTAGGTTTTAATTAAAGTCTTTATGGTAAGAATTTCAACGTAATCGTGTGACAAACACAAGATATATATTAACACAGTAGAAATTAAGAGAAACACTTGAGAGTGTTTCTCGAAATTTGAAACATGTCTTATCACTGTAGTTGACAATTAAAATAATTTTAAAATATATCTATCAATCATAGGAATATATACTAGACCTATATACTGCATAATAAAATTATAAATACACAAAAACCTCTGAACCACAAATTTCCTTTATTTTACCCTTATGTACATTTCAGTTACAAAGTAACCCTCCTCATAAGGACAACATACAAAGACTGAATAACGCTAGAAAAATACCTTATTTATAATCTACAGAACTAGTCACTCCCACTCCGACCGCCGCGGCCCCACCTGTTAAACAAGGTTCAGCCACGCCCATCGAGTGAAAGCAAGTTATCTTACGTCAACTTACATAAATATAAATTAAAAATACAATAAATACATAATTAAAATTGTTTTTTGAAATTATAACCAACACAAATTTATTATAAAAATCATAATCCTATTTAACAAATGAATATAAGATTGAATGAGGAATAGGACCTATATCAGAATTTAATACGTTCTCACGTTTATGTTTACTAATTTTTGAACTTTTGAAACTATTTAACAACTTATTAGTTCTAACATTCTTAATTAACTTGACATATTAACATCTAGATTGTGATTGGTCTCTAAAATATGGGCAGCAATTCTAGACTTATCAGATCTTTGGTATTTAATATCCCTAATATCTTCCTTAAATCTAGTTATTACTTTTCGTCTTGTCTGCCCAATTTACATTTTATCACAATCCTTACAATTAACTTGGTAAATTCCTGATTTATCAAGGGTTTTTACTTTATCTTTTGCATTACCTAATAAATTTTTAAGGTTATTATGATTTGTATACGCAACTCTCAATTTATATTCTTAAAAATTCCCTCCAGCCCTTTGCTTAAAACTTTGTCAAAAGGTAAACTAATAAATGGCTTTCTTCTTTAGTTTCCAAAGGTAATGTTGTTAATTTCTTCCGAAAAATCATAATCTTTTGCTTCCTAAGGATATTATCAATAATTTTACGTCCATAACCATTAAATTCTGCTGTACTTTTAATATGTTCTAATTCAATATCAAAACGTCTTTTACTCAAAGGAATATTAATCAACCTATTAACTAAAGAATTGAAAGCTGCAAATTTGTGTTGGTTACAATGGTCAGATTCGTTTGGAATAAATCTATCATTGGATGTTGGCTTTCTATAAATATCAAAAACTATTTTATCTCTATTTCTAATACAATAAACATCAAGAAGCGGTAAACGTTTATCTTTTTCAATTTCATAATTAAATCTAATATTAGGATGTTGATCATTGATGATCCTTAGAAATGGATCTATTTGAAATTCTTTAATATTAAATATAGCGAAAATATTATCAACGTATCTTATCCAGAAACGAGGAAAATATTTAATTTTCTTTTTCAATCCTAATTCAAAATGACTCATAAATAGTTCTGCTAAAAAAGGTGATAGGCTGTTTCCCATTGTTGTACCATCTTTTTGTTTATAATAATTATTATTAAATTGAAAATAACTATTATTCATAAAACAATTAGTTAATTTTATAAACTGGTCAACTCTTTCAATATCGACATCATTCTCAATTAAAAACTCTTTTAACAAATTTAAAGTTGCCGTTACCGGAATACTTGGAAACAGAGGAGAAACATCAAAATAAACTAAAATGTCTTCATCTGTTATTCTAATATTCTTAACCTTCTCAACAAAATCAAGTGTATTATTAACCGAAAATGATGCCAACTTACATTTAAAATAAAACAGGGGGGGCCGCTGCGGTCGTAGTGGGAGTGACTAGTTCTGTAGATTAAAAATAAGGTATTTTTCTAGCGTTAATCAGTCTTTGTATGTTATCCCTCTGAGGATGGTTACTTTGTAACAGAAATGTACATAAGGGTAAAATAAAGAAAATTTGTAGTTAAGAGGTTTTTGTGTATTTATTATTAAATTCAACCACATCATATTCCTAATAAATAGTATATACTGCATAATGAAAGATTTAAGTTTACAACTGAGGAAGCTTTTCATTGGAGTATCAACCAACACTTACTTTATAACACATATTACATATATTAACGAACACCAACTCACTAATCATTTTTCGATAGTTAGTTATTTATTATGTATTATCTCTCGCAAGAGAATATAGTGCATTTTGGTATGCGTATATCCTCTATTGATAAAATTACTTTTAATATAATTTTATATGTGGTAGTAGTACATTATATGATGTTCTAATGACCGAAGTGTTGTAAGTATTCTGTTGTGTTTAAATGTCCGTATTAGGTATGTTTAGATGACAGAAGGTAAATGGGTCATACATATCTGTCTTTAATTACGCTGTAAGTTTTGACAGTCAACAAATATCCCTGCACAAATGTATAGTTTTGTGAGTGATATATATGATAATAAACTCCCTTGAAGCAAACAATGGCGACACTCTTGATTAGCCGAACTTATTTATCCCGAGCGTATTTATTCACGCTAATAATAAATACTGATCACGCTGCCACCACACTGTTCTGGATATGAGTGGTATTACTGTATTAGGGCTCATTAGAAGTCCTATTACAAGCGTTTTTTTTTCTAATGCTCGGGAATGTTTTCCTTTCAATCCGAGTTTTTGGTAATCAGAAGTGGTCTCGGCCCATTTACCTCAAAATTATCTTTCGTATATTTAAATACAATTACATTTGTTATATTTGATAAAAATAAATCTTTATTCATCAACAATACAGAAAGTAAAATTGCTTAATATAGTAGAATGTCGATAATTTGAGGTATATGGGTCCGAAACCGCCTCGGATTAACGAAAATTCGGATTATACGGAATACGTTATTGAACAGAGTGCGTTACTGATAATTCATAATGCACAAAATAGGTTTACACAACTTTATACAAAAAGTTCTTGGAACTTCCGACTCATTTTCTTTACATACTGCCGTTTGCATACTTTATGATTACTAACATTCCTTCAAAGCCCTACTATTTTTTTTTGCATATCATAATGATATAAACAATTCGTTGAAGTCTGGCACATTTCCATTGTATACAGTACGGCTACAAACATTCCTTGGTAGCCTTATTCATTTCCTTTCCATACCTTATTGATATTGACACTACTTCGAAGACTGACACATCATTTTCTTACACATAGATGAAATTGTTTCAAGTGGAAATACTGTAATCTCGAATTTAAAAGAAGATCGAAAAATTGAGATTTGGAATTTCATATTAAAATCAGGTGCTGTATGAAACTTAATACTGTTCATTACTTTAATGCTTATACACACACTGCACACACAGGCACACACACACACACACACACACACACACACACACACACACACACACACACACACACACACACACACACACACACCAACCCACACACACACACACACACACACACACACACACACACACACACACACACACACACACACACACACACACACACACACACACACACACACACACACACACACACACACACACACACATACACACACACACACACACACACACACACATTTAACGAGCATTAGAACGTGTTAGTAAAATAATTACAGGTCAAATTAAATAAATTATATACCGAAAGTTTTTTTCAGCGGAACTAAAATTATTGTTTGTGTCTGTAAATCATGTATAGTGTCTAATCGCTTGGAGCTTTTCCTTTTAGATATTACACAAAGTTAAAAATAACAGAATGACGGAAGTATCAATATCATGCTTAATATAAATAAATAACCCTCCCACAAACACACACACACTCACACACACACACACACACACACACAACCGCACCCGTTTATATTTATATAAAAGAGTTATATTTAACTAAGATTTTAAATGAATAATAGTTTAAACATTAATTTCGCCTTGACCAAAGTTAAAAGATATGTATAGTTTAAATGTCAATCATTGCGGAAACAGAAAACTCTTGGTATATATATATATATAAAGTAAGATATGAGGGAGCACTTTGGTCATGTTTGCTGACCTATTTCAATCATACACTTCTTAATCACTAAACAAGAATTATATTTTTCATTTTAGAAAAATATATTGCAACGTAAATATAAACGTTTAGAAGTTAGATAAGTCAGCTTTAGAAGTTCGATAAGTTAGGTACGGTACCTGGAGGGCTGGAACAATTTAGTCAATAACAACCTACTCGGAGGCTTTACAATGGTAATGAAAGTACTATCACATGCCTCACGGATGTAATGAATCGATACATCCATGTGTTATGAACACCAAGTAATGCATTGTTAGTGAGTAAATCTCTGTGTTGCACACTATCTCCCTCCCCTCACATCACATTTTCACTCATATTTCCATTTATAAGGGATTCTAAATTCAAGTCATAACTAAATGTTATAAGTATATATTTATTTCTGTATTCATTTTACTACTTGTTTGACGTACTTTCAATATTATTGGTTAAAGATTTTCAGTTGCTCCGACATCCCTAAAGATTCACTTCATTTATTTGCTTTTATATATATCTTTTTTGGCGTTTGTCTAACTCTGACGATGCGGTCCGACATTAAATCATTTTTAATGATTTATTATTTTGCGCTTTTCTGTCTCGCTCCTCGCTAAATTCTTCGTTTCCAAAGAATTATATTTTGCACGTAAATAGCAAGTTTATTCTCTGTGTAATTTTCTCACACTATCATTTTTACTTTTAAAGTTTCATTGTAAAAGAATCATATAAACTAATGGTATTTACGTAAATACATTTATTATTTCTTTACATTTTATAATTCATATTTCATATTTTGATGCTATAGGATCAAAACAGATTTCAGCTGCGTGTTTTGTTTATTTTCAATTTTCTCCTTCATTTAATTATGTTATGGTATTTTTACTGCTCCTTATAATTACATATTATTGTGTTGTTAAGTGACACATAGCATACAATTTTCTTATCAAAACAATAGATTATTATATTTGAGTGTCATATGTTTGCTATGCCAAAGCCAAAACTCACATTTAAGAATTACGCAGGTGATTTACACATATGGTCCTACAAAACCATAAGCATTGCTCATTACGGGTTAAATTTAAAGCTACTTCAAGTCAACACTGCGTATTAGATAAAGAATATATAAAATAAAATCCATAAATCCGTGTTTAACGATGCGAATACGAGAAGTTGAGCTGCTTAGGCTCATAACTGAAGTTCAATGGAGTGTAAAAATTTCAATTAAAATTCGCTTTGTGAACTTATACTTTTTCTGTTGAGAAAAATCTAGAGTGAGTCGAGAAATTAGTAGAGAAACCTGAAAATTTTGTATCCACTGTTTATAGTTACTTTTTCTTTGTAAAACTAAATATTCACTTAATGATGCATCCAAAGTGCAAATAATTGAAACAATTTCGAAATTGGTCGTACTCCCCGGCATTTTTCATGAAGCTTCAAAACTTTCAATCCTTTTACCCATTTTATTATGTTCTCGGATAAACCTAAGTACTTCTTACGTGAAAACAGCGGAATGATATTTTAAAATGTTTGAGTGTATTGCAAACATATTACTATTAGTAATACTTTTATTATTATGTTATTTTTACAGGCATCTTAACACTTTCAATTTTAAATTAAATATGTCAATTTTTACATTAATAATATTTGTTTTACTCTTCAGATTCCTGAAATATTTAGTTTTTTTAATTATTTGAAATTTTTAGAACTTCTAAACTAGTGACTATTTAAGTATGATCAGCTATCAAAGAGAAACACAGTAAAACAAGAAAACTGAAAAACAAATAAGAGCTAGTATATATGATCAAGTAAGTACTTTTTTAGTACATTCTAATTGGGAATGTCCCAAATCCCAAGAACGTCCCAGATCACACGTATAATTCAGTAATATATAGTTACACATGTAAGAGCAAATTAGTAATTTTTTTTAAATCTTAACTTATTTATTTATTTATATTTAAAAACAACATGGTTTAATTCAATAAAATTATAACATTTAACTAAGGTATTTAGAAGGTAGCTATAACCTTGTAGAAAGTAGTCCTTTTGTACACTGCTGCATTGATAAAGATAAGGTGTAAGATTAATTACTCAAGTTGCCAAAATCACAAACTTTTTGAAATATAACCAGGTTAACTAAAAGTATAAAAGTAAATGTTATGAGTCTCCGCTAATGTTTAATTTGATTGAAATAGAACATTCAGTGACTGGTCCTTGTTAGTGAGACTATACGAATAGCACTAAGCTATACAAAGACTACAAAGTGCATGATGACACCGCTGCCAACTTCACGCAACAAGAAACCGTGTCGAATCAGCTTGCCGCATTCAGAAATTAATAAAAATATAAAGCTATAATAAATTAATAAACTAAAAGGTCTATTGTACTTCCAAATTAAAATCGAAAACAAAGGATTTGAAGAAATATATATGTTTCCACTTTGAAATTATTACGTTTCTTTTCATTGGAATTAGGGAAGTAAGTGAATATTATTATTACACTTGAACTCTCCCACACCAGAACGAAAGCCCAGAAAACATAAATAACCGTTCTCTTGGTAATGGATTTGCGGGGAATACATTAGGGAGTTGGGAAATGCTTGAGAACTTATTTTACACGCTTGCATGTTCGAAATATTATTTATTTCTATATTTAAAATAAATGGTAACTGACACCAAACATATATTAGAGTTGCTCTTTACACTTTATTACATATTATAATTTTTCTTCAAGTTATGCTGATTTATATTTAGTGGATACCTTTGTTTGGCATCTTCGTGTCTTTCGTTTTACATTTAATTCTTTTAATTTGGGTTCTTGAAACAAATGGGAACTAATATTAAAGGAAATACGATATATCAAGTCATAACATAAGTTTCATGATTTTTGTTTGTTTTTTTTGGCAATAATGCAGATTGGGTACTATTTGTTGATATGCTATTTTATTTGACTAACTAACCATATCACCCAATCCCTCTCTATCAGTCAACAGTCATCTCTCTAAGAAAGTTTTGTTTGTTAGTACGAGAGTAACAGAATTACTTATATTCATTTATTATGCATCTATTTCTACTTGATAAAAATAAAATACGTAATAAAATGAAAAATGATAATTCGTTAGTAATAAGTAATTAAGCTAAATCTTATATTCTCTAAAATTTTGTAGTTTTGAAAATGCGACATATTTCATTTAACGCCATTATTATTGTTATCTCACCGCAGGGATATGTCTGTATCGTTAATTTTTAGTTAATTTTATTACTTTCAACAAATATATTGTCAATATTTTCGTTTTTTTTTAAATTACGCCTATTCTTATGCTTTTTAACACAAACGTACAACTCGAAGGAATTTCAGCTTCGCATCATGTTACCGAGGGATTCTCCACTTAAATTCCTTCTGGGAGTTGTAATATGGCATTCTGCGCTAAAAATTTGTCGCTTGAGCTAAAGTCCTTGCTTAATTGACTTAGTGCGTCTTGGTGCAGAACGATAAACCGACATCATAGCTAGTTTTGCCACCAATAACAAGCCTGCACAAAGTATTAAAACTACTCTGTTCTTTAATTCCTAATGTAAAATAATAAATTAGTGCACTAAATTAGAGCTACTCTCAGTTGGAGTGAAGATTTCTAACTAACTTCTACACCCATCATTCTGTATATTTACATATTCACCTATTTATCGGAAGATTGAATATAAATTTATTTAAAAATGTTATTATTTTTTTGTTTGGAAAGGATTAAATGCCAGAATTAATATTGTTTATGTTATGCTTCATGTCGAGTTAAGTTTGTTTTAATAATAGAGTCATATAGGTTTATGATATGTTTTCCCAAAGAAAATAATTTGATTGTTAACTTAAGAGTTGTTAGTAAATCGTTACATTTAATAAAAATAATTAAAGGGAAATGTGAAAACACACAATTTTTTTTTCAAAAGGGGGGAAAAATATGTAACACACTTTAGACGGTGTTACATATTAAAATAGTAAAATTCAGAAAACAAACGAGAATAAATTCCAAATTGTAATAATGTATAACTATGTAAAAAAAATTGTTATGTATGATAAATATTTTTAATGAGATCTCTGGCTGATAGTGACATCTATCGAGAAAAATTTAAAATAATAAGTAACCTAGCTATGCATGCGCCCCGTGGATGCGCGGTAAGTAGGAAGGCTGCTTGCTTTTAATTTATCTGTCTCATTAGGCCAGGATGTAACCAGGGAAGGACGTCTCCAAATGGCAAGAAGATGTATTTAGTTTCCTTTTATTTTAATTAATATAAAGTATTTCTTTTTTTAAATCATGGCATAGAAGGCGGCTTACAATACCAGATACAAGATAGGTTGCAGACTTATTCATGGTTTTCCCGACGTTTATTCACGAAGATGAGACCAGGCTTTACCGAGATTTACCCCGTGATGGAAGGGAAGTTGCGACAAGTTAACACAGCTAAGTGGGCGATTTTAAAACTTTTAAAACTTAATTTCAAAATTTAAAACATTTCGAAGCAGAATTTCTAAATTATGAACATTGAACTTTTTAATTAATAAGCATAATTATAATTACGCACCTTTTGGTGCTAATATGTTCACATTAAATTATTAAACTTGATTATACAAGAAAAGCAAGTAAACTCGAATATATGTTCATTTTCAGCCATTGATAAATTTTATTAATTGAAGGATTGCTATCCTTAAAAATTTATAAGTAATGTAAAAAAAAAAGGTTTCATAATCTGTAACTGAGTGTTAAAGAAATTTATGTGTCATGATTTTAATTTATTTCATCTGTCTATTTTAAAATAAAGTTTATGATTTGCTTTAATTGAATTTAAATGTCATTATTTTACCACCGCACAAATACCTTGCATTTCAAGTAAATAAACCTTAAGTATTAATTCAAGAATATTCTGCTAATTTTAATTGTTTAACTTGGTAATTTAAAATACTTTAACTGTAACGGATTTATAACTTCTATTGCGTTACAGACAGACGTATCTTTACGCCTCAACTGTAAGCTAGAAGTGAATATTAAATGTTTTAAGAGTCATAACTAAATAAAATCCAATTTGTAAAATTATAAACCGTTACACAATTTGCGCAACTCTGCTTGTTATCATAATATAACATCCGTTACATAAATGCGCAACTCTGCTAGTTTCATAATATAACATCCGTTACACGCTTCTGAGAACGAATCGTTTCTTCTGGTAACCCATAGTGCAACCGTGAAAACACAATTAACCAGTTTCCTTCTCTACATCTATTCCCTCCAATGTTTCGCATTATAAGAAAAGAATTCGGTCTGTTCACTGGGCACATTATACATTCGCAACTATGTCACAGATCCATAAGACTTTACTTTGATACAAGAATCTCGGGATTAACTTTGACAATCCTGAAAGCAAAATTACATAAGACGAACTAACTTTACAAGTTTATAATTAACTAAACGAAAGCTAATTTGTTGTGCAACTACCACGAGTCCCAGTTTCAAGAAGGTTTGATTAATCTTGTAACAAGTAAATAATTAATGAAGTAAAACGTGTCTATGTTGCGAGGAAATTGGCCTGATAAGAAAACATATTGCTAGTCGAAGTTTAAAAGTAATTTGTTGAATAATGCATCCTGCATTCAATTGGTGTGTGTTTCAAGAGTTAGAGTTAATTTAATGCATTTGTATAAAGCAGTGTTTTACTGGAAGTAAAAGGATTTTAAGAGAATTAAAAAATATATATTTATATTTTGATTTTCAGTTCCTGAAAATCCTTACATTTTTAAAATTTAAATAATTTCGGAATATTACCTTTATTCCACTTTTAATGTATCATTTAGCGGTTACTTTTAGTGAATACACCAAAACCACTCTATGCGTGGCGTCAGAGATTATGGTAGCTGTGATTTTGTAAATGGATTTCGAGGTTTTTTGTAGTCCAAATCATTTTGAAAATCTTTTAACTCGTGATAACAAGGTTGCATAATGTCTGTTAATTTTCCGTTTTAGTTTTAGACAAGCATTGTACTTTCTTTCAAATTTTCGTTTTGTCGGCTTCTCGTACAAGCAACAGACTTTAGGGAGAACGTGTGATATTGGACCTCCTATGGAGAGAAAATTACTCATTTACAAATTCATACATTCCCCTTGAGGCAACGTATGTGAATGATTCAGTATGGCTTTTTAAATACAACATCGGACTTTCTTTAATTTACATTATTCTTTAATTAGCCAACCAATTTATTGTTTAAAGGTCAACCCACTTAAAGAGATGATGTACGATCTGGCAGAACAAAATTCAAATTTAGTTAAACATGCTCTAAAAGAAAGGTGTAATACCTAAATACATTGTCAATACACACTCAGTATATTGTACATTTAAAAATAATACTTTTTTTGTATACGTGTAAAGGGAAATACAAAGTTCTCCCAAAATTAGATTGATTTATTCTTTACGTAAACCCGTTACAGAGGATCACGCATTACCACAGCCGCACAGTGGAGTACTTGTATCTAGATCCTGGCTTTAAAAGTAAAATTTTTAAGTCGTCTAACAGTAGACATTTTTATATACTCTTACTGCAGAATAACTGGCGCAGCCCATGATGCCTTTTTTGAGCGCCTGAGTTATATTCTGCGTCTGGTTTAGCAGCTGAAAAGCAGGTTTTTATTTGTTTTGAGACTTCTTTTTTCCTGTTAAAGCATGTTTAACATTTTGCCATAAACAATTTTGTTGAAATTTCGGATAGTGGGATTTACTTGAAACCTTACCCAGTTGATAATAAAGGTATGTATTATTCTTATAGCTATTTTAATTACAATTATTGTAATTATATTTTCAAATAAAATTTTCTAATTTTAAAAATTAGATTTGTATTTCATGTTTTTAATTTTTATAATATTCAAAGCTTTTTGATTGTTTATCGAGCCTTCTCGAGCTTTGAATGTTTTGTAATACTAATACTTGGGTAATAAAAATACAAATAAAAAAAAGTCTCGCCTAATGTTGTCATTTTTATTAATTTATATTTAAAGTATAGATTACATTATACATTCAATGATAAATTAAATAACCAGGTACAGAAATTTTTACTTATTTATCATAAAATGGGAATATTTATATATATAATTTATTGAACAAAGTGTATAAGTTATACGGAATATATTGGTTATATTCTGCCAATATCGGCTTATATCCATTTTCTATAAAATTATATTATAAAATATGGTATACAAAAGTTATTTTGTATTTTTATCATAACAATTACTAATTAGATATTTATATTGATATAGCATGGAATGAACATTAGTGAAACAATTTAAGGCTTATTCATGTTACATACACCTAAACGTTTTTATATAATTTACTGTCTTCATAGGCCTTTATTGTAGCAGTGTCTGGTGAACATTTTTTAATTTAAGTTTTATTGATTTAGTATTTACATTGAAATGCAAGAATAAAACGACTAAAACAGGGGCAAGATATGCAATTTACAGTTGCTACTTCGTCTCTTTAGCTTACAATAAGTGATAACATGATTTTATAAAATAGCTGAAATTAACAGCATTTTTACCGAATATGGTATGACACTATATTTTAATTATTGGCAATTATTTATTGAAAAGTATCTACAATGAAATTCGTCTTTGTTGACCTAAGTAGGAATTGTGCTTTTAAACAAATTTTTTTATGTGTATTACTCTACAAAAGTTCAAGTCTGTACCTATTTAGTCAGCAATATCTCGGGATTTTAGGGTGTTTAATTTTGAGATAATTGTCAACTCCATTTAGGATTCACTATACCGTAAGTGACTCAGATGAATCACTTGACTCAAGTTTCGAAAATATTTTGGAGTAATTTCTGTGAAAACGAAAGAAATAGGGGACTAGTCTAGAGAAATATAGCACTTCTTGTGATTATTACACACACACACACACAGATATTTAAAAATATTTGGAATATGTATTATGCTACTACTTCTTAGGATAAGTATTTAGTTAAGAACGTTTTGCGAACGGTTTTCAATAAAATAGTTTATAACATGGTAGAACCTCCCAAAAGTGTAACTCTTGGCTAACTCAGAAATACAGGCTCTACTTAAAAACCTATTAGTGATTTTGACTATTTTAGGTCAATTTCGAAACTCTAAATGATATGAGACTAATACATAAATTGTTTGTTACTAAGCTTTATCTCGTAAGCCATTTTCAGTAAGATACATTTTGTGACGTAGACCAAACATTTCGACCAGGAAATCATATTTCTTTCATAAATAATGTTCTAATAACTCCAGATATAAATACTGGATACTGAAAATAGGTCAAGGATCTATAATTTACTAACTACCAAAAATGTTTTTGTTAGATATTAGCTGTGACGTTTTATACTTAAATAAAAAGTATAAGAAATTAAAGAGCATTCTAGTAACAAATATACTTTAAACAAATCCACGTCTATAGACAGAATAAATAAATACCTCAAGAGAATTGGGTTCATTAAATAAAATCCTGACGGGAAAGTCAAGTGTTTCCGAGTTGGTGTAAAATAAAAGTGAAAGTAACAAAGGTATTTTCATTGTTTATACCTTTTACACTTTAACGGTTTCTGTCACTCTTGAGATTACAAAGAAAAGGTGAAACAATCTTGGATCGTTAAAAGTTAGAAATTTATTTCTAGAACGAGACAGAATTTAGGGAGGTATAAAATATTTGCACAGAAATAATATCGTAACCATTATGCTTAGACGGGGACAAATTTCAACAAAAATTATATACACAACCAAAATCGTTGATAACTCTATTTAAAAATGACGCACCTGTAAGATTTCACAAATAAAACTTACCCAGTAGACATGATGTTAGAATGTAATATTACGTTATATTATTAGTTTAATGGTTTCCTTGCTAGTCTTTACATGTTATAGATAGTTGCATTTTATACTAATATGCATTAATATTATATATTTATACATTATATTATATATTTTAAAATATTTCAAAAACAAGAATACTTTTATATTATATATTATTCAAAGCTTTTTGCCTATAAATTAGTACCATCATCTTCAGGAAAATAATTATATAACAAAATATTTTTACAAAAATTAAATCATATGTAATACAAAGAACCATATGTTTATAAGTATTGCACTTATGTAATTTTTTCTATAACATCAATGATCTTATAAATATTTTGGTCCCTTGATGTCACTTAAATTTGTTCATGAATTAATTTGTCTTTAACTTTATGCTTATAAATTTATGCTTATAAGGAAACAGAAAATCGACAATAACTTTGTAAATAATAAGAAAGAAAACATTTGGACAACTTTTACATTCACTGGTAACGAAATAAACAAAGTTACAAGATTATTTAAAGACCATATTTACAAATTACATACAAAACAGATAATAAAATTAAAAATTTAATAAACAACCACAACAATCAAAATAATATGCACGAAAGAAATGGTGTAGGCCTTTATAATATAAAATGTCAAGCTTGTAATAAATTAAATGTAGGACAAACAAAGGAAGAAATTAAAAGAAAGATACAAAGAACATTTCAACGCTTATATCAAACCCAACATCTACAAATCAAATTTAACTACCCATTGTATTAATAATGGGCACGAATTTCCTGAAGTAGAAGATATGAAACTAATAAAAGAATTAAATAAAGGATTAAAGATGAATATATGTGAAACATTGGAAATTTATAAGCATAAAGTTAAAGACAAATTAATTGATGAACAAATTCAAGTGAAACCAAGGCAACAAACTAATTATAAGGTCATTGATTTTATAGAAAGAATTACATAAGTGCAATACTTATAAACATATGCTTCTTTGTAGTACATATGATTTAATTTTTGTAAAAATATTTTGTTAGATAATTATTTTCCTGAAGATTCTGGTACTGTTTTATCGGCGAAAAGCTTTGAATAATACATGCAATAAAAGTAATCTTGTTTTTGAAATATTTTAATTTTATTAACTATATTACGAGAAAACATGTCACCATATTTAATATTTAATATATATATATATATATATATATATATATATATATATATATATATTTATTTATTTATCTACTAATACTTTATATTACTATATACAGCTACGTACAAAGTTGAGATTAGAAAGAAAAGGTGGATTGTACATTCATAGTTATAACTTAGAAATACGTTGTAGGAACAATACACAGTTCACGAAAGCATATTGTTTGTAAGGCTATCATTATTTTCAACATTAGGGCTGAGAGAACAAATTCGACGCAGTTAAAGTCTAGAAATACAATTTGGGAAACATCCTAATAAAGAAAAACCTTTATTGTAAGTTACTTGTTTCCAATGATAGTTACGAAGGTATGCAACAATCGCAAAGTCACGTAAACGGTTTCGACTAGGGGGACCAGCTTTGTATACCTTGCTATTTATATTAACAACAAAGATTTTGCAGTATATGACTATGTCAGCATAAGCTATACTGCAAAATAAGTTGACAAATATAGGTTTACTACAGGTGAGCTATAATAAAATAGTTTGTTGTATTTATGTTTGAAATTCACCGGCAATACCTTGAGCGGCAGTAGCACCAATGGGAACTGTGCCGAATATTGATAAAGTTTTGGTCTACAGGTATCTCCACTCCGATAGATTTCATGGCACCCGAAAAACGTCTACCTCGTCTCTAGTGTATTGGAAAATGTAGAGAACGTTTATTGTGTGCTCATTAAAGAGTAACTTGAGTTTTCTTTGGGGAAGTTATGTTAAGAGAAATTTAAAAAGTTAGTAGAGATATTGGTATGATTGGTATGATTAGAATTTAGAAAAAAAGAAAAACTTCATTTTGGAGGAGGTCAGTAACTTTGAGGTTAAGGGTATTTGTTTCTACGAGGTAATATTTGTCTTATTTTTAAGGAGAGCTTGATTAGTTATTCAGGTGAATTGTAGTGTTTTTAAGGAACTTAGTGCGATATTGTTAGTTGAGATAGAGAGAACGAGAGAGAGGTATCAGTGGATGTGATCAAATAGTAGAAGATGATTCTGGGAATAGATGAGGTGTATGAATGGAGTCATTGTGGGTCTCAGAAGACAAGGCAAATTCGGGTGAGGTATCAAGATCCCTTGTATCACATTAGATCAATGAATGCTTTTCCATTGATGTATCTTAAGAGGTTGAAACTTTATATGGATCAGTAAGGATGTCACAATTGTAATGTAGCTTTCTCTCTTTCGGTTATTATTAGCAGGTCGAAATGGAACTGGAAGAATACAGGCTACGTATAAACGAGATGGAAAAGAGACTAGTAAAACTGTCAAGTCTAATTATAAGTTTGTAAACCTATTTTGTCAAAATAAAACACATTTTATATTAGGACATACCATTGTGTTACGTTACGTACACATAATATGTTATTATAATGACCCAAGCTGATGGATTTCTACAGTAAAGGATCGCGTTAAAGCTGATCGATCAATGCTAAACTTAGTTACCATGTAATTACACAAACCTATTATATTTTTTAAAATAATATCCTGGTAAGCATCTGATTGGAACCATAAAGAGCATTTACTTTGGCACATTAGTTTACCTACGTTTCAGCTCTTTAAAACTATACAACAGGTTTTTCTCATAATATATTAAAAACTACTTCTAATTGTATGACAAAAACCTCAACAAACTTTTGATGCACTCTTTGAACACGCTTGATGTCACATCTTATAAACAAGAATGTTAGACAGGATTAAATCTTCCACTGTGCAACCTACATAAGAGGCTGTCACTTTAAATAAGCTTACTTATGTACGTCAGAAGCAGAAACCAAAGAAGAAATATAATTTTCCATTTGGAAGCAATCGTACTGAGATGAGTCTGTCTAGAAGTGCATTATGTTTTAGTGGCTCGCTTAGGTTCCGTCTAATTACTTACCCTTGAGTTTAAGTCAAACCCGTTTTAGGATTATTGACAGTTACACTATGAGAAATAACTACTAAGAAATATTTTATTTACTATTTTAAGATGATATTATTGCACGTTAATTAGAAACTGATAAATAAAGAGTTGGGTTAGGGATTATAACTTTGAAACTTACAAAAAAAGATGTATTATTCTAACTACTTGAATGTTATGTTTCTAATAGGGGGTTAAAGATAATGAGGTAAGTAGAATGTTAAAGTATAATGCATGAATGGTAGGGAAACTATTGTGAAAAAAAATTAGAATATGGATAGTACTTATGTCTATAATATGCGAAAAAATTGTAGTTCCTGTGAAAGTATCCAGACTTCACCAAGAACATAGCAAGATACACTTGAATACTATCAATTCTCTAAATAGAAGCAGACAAAATCCAATGCCTGTATTATATCTGCAGTTTTCCAACAGTTGAAACCTGAGATATAGCTGAAGATATTGTGTAACGTAACCGTTTTATTTTAAATTATGAGAGTTAACAAAGATGAAATCGAAAACAAAAATACACAAATATATATATAATTATAACACTTACATTTCAGCATAGATAAAGTTACCAAATTAAAAAAAAAAAAAAAAAAAAAATAGGAGAAACTCTATGTACAAAAATGTTACATCTATGACTTAATCTTTACAATGTAACCAGTAGAAATGGATTTTATGCATATAATAAAAAATTACATTAAGGGCATATACCCCAGGCGTTTGAATATTTCCTCACTATTGGTATATTTTGTAAGTTTACTTCCTTTCCCTTCGGATCATAAGGGGCTGTCAGTTTAAATCGAGTCTCTAATGTTACAACCACAAAGGAGAAACTACTCACTTGACATTTGGCAACATTACTTGGACCCACATGAGTATGCCGGCTTTACATTGGCTTATGCTATGCTTACTCTCTTCTCGTTATTTTTCACTATTATATACTTACTTATATAGTATTTTCCTCTACTTCTCTTCTTCATCATCCTTGCGGTTTTAGCCTTTTATCCACTATGCGTTTCAATATGTATAATTACTTTTGGTGAAATTAACACTGAAAAGTTAATAATTATCGTCTCATTTATTGGAATTATTGAAATAATAACCCTAATAATAATATCATATTTTTAATAAAATAATATGGATGTTTGTAAGAAAATATTCTGAATAAACAATAATAATAAAAACTTGGTGTTATTTCTATAAACTTTTGACACTGCCGCTACAGGCGGAACACTCGTCATATTTATATAATTATGCTGGTAATAAAACTTATTTCATATTTAAACACTATTTATTACTTCACATCTTTCTTAAAACAAAACTCTAAACAAAGAACTGAGAAAAACTAAAACAATTACAAATCATCTGTTAATTTATATAATGTTCTTTTTCTTTTTTTTTCTCATAGAGGATTGTCATAGAGTATTATATTATTGCATTCACAACATACTCCCACCTTTTGAGTTATGGTTTAACTCAAAACATTAAAAAATAGTATATTGTTAAAAGATTAATCAACAAATTTTTGTGGAAGCTTAATTTGTCTGCCACTTCTTGAATATGTCACAATTTTATTTTCTTTTGTCACATTATCTTCTTCCAGGTGTAGTTCATGTTCATTGGTTTTTGTCACTTTTGGTTTAATCTTTTCTTTTAATTGTTCTTGGATGGTTTCTTCTTGCATTTCAAGAGGATATAGTCTTTGTATTGGTCTCAATAAACTTCCAAAAGCAGTCTTCAATTGCACTAATCTACACACTCCATCTCTACTAATGATAGTCTTTTCTATCAGTCCTATTGGCCAATCAATTCTTTTTTTATTTTCAACTTCAATCAGTACTAATTCTCCAACTTTCAACTGTCTGCCGTTTTTCTTACTTTTTAAAGCTAATTGTCCTAAATACTCAATCCTAAATCTTTTTCGCAATGCTTCTCTCAGGTGTTGTCGATAACGTACTCTCTTGTTAAGACTTTTTGTATTTACATGGTCACAATCTGGAACTCCAATTTCTTTTAAGTCATGTAAAAACATATTTGGAGTAATAGCAATTAGGTCTGAAGAAGTTTCAGATAAATATGTCAAAGGTCTAGAATTCATGATACTTTCACAATCACATAAGATTGTCTCCATTTCCTCATAATCCAATGACGTTTTGCCCAAGGTTTTGCGTAGCAACTGTTTCATGAGTCGGATGAGTCGCTCCCACCATCCGCCCCACCATGCAGCAGAGGGAGGGTTAAACCTCCAGTCAATTTGTTGGCATGAGCTATATTTTAAGATAGCATTCCAATCTAGAATTTTAAATGCCTTTTCTGTACCTGTGAAATTGGTACCATTGTCACTATATATTATTGATGGTCTTCCTCGCCTTGCAATAAATCTTCTAAGTGTATCTATAAATGCTTCGACAGAAAGAAACTTTACTAACTCCAAATGAACAGCACGGTATACTGCACAAGTGAATATGCAGATCCAAACTTTACTGCCATCTCGTAGAAACAAAGGTCCCGCAAAATCAATTCCAACCACTTCAAATACTGCGGCATCTCGTACTCTACTTTCAGGTAAGGGTGGAGTGATTGTTTCTACATTTTTTGAATTATGTCTCTGACAAGGAATACATTTTTTCAAAGTATTACTTATTGTTTTTCTTCCTCTCAATATCCAATAGTTTTCTCTTAATAAACTTAAGAGACCTTGAACTCCCACATGACATGATCTCTTATGTATTGTAAGAATAAGAATATCTACAATGTCATGTTTTGATGGTAGAACAACAGGAAATTTAAAATTTTCCAAATCCTTTCTTTCTGTTAATTTTGTCTTTAGCCTTATAATACCATCAGCAGCCATAAATGGTGACAATGAAGCCAATTTAGGCTCCCTTATTCCTTCAAATGATTGCTGTTGAACAATTCTAATTATAAAATTGTTAGCTTCAATAATCTCCTTACATGACAAAACTTTACTCACACACTTTTCCTTCTTTGAGGGGTTACAATTATGAATAAATCTCAGCAACCATGCAAAAACACACACAATCTTATCAAAATCATTTGAAAAGTAATAAAACCAATCTTTTGGGTAATTATTACTTAAAAGTGAAGGTGTAGGTCCTTTCTTTTTTTCTAAAGAAATCAATTCTTCGTCAGGTTCAGGTTCATTTGATGGCCAGGTATCTTCAGGCAACTTCAACCATGACGGGCCCTCCCACCATCTGGAACTAATCAACCTGGAAACTGAACATCCTCTACTGGGCAAGTCTGCTGGATTCATAGTGCCGGGAATGTGCCGCCAAGATGTTCTGGAAGTGAGGCTGCAGATTTCTTCAACTCTATTTCTAACAAATACTCCCCAGTTTTCTTCTCTTTTAATCCAAGCTATTACTGTAGAAGAGTCACTCCAATAAAAAAATTTAATATTACATTCAAATTTGTTTTCATCTCTTAATTCTTGCACTACTGAAGAACCTAATCTAGCACCTATAGTAGCAGCCATTAGTTCAAGTCTGGGTATTGTCATCTTCTTTACAGGTGCTACACGTGACTTTGCCTGGATTAGCTGTAATTGAATACATGTACTAAGTTCAAAACGCATAAATACTGCTGTTGAGTACGCAAATTTGCTGGCATCACAAAATATGTGAACTGATACAGAAATGATTACGTCATCCACACCTTGTAGCCATCGTGGAATCTTCATCTCTTTTAATTGATCGAGTTCCTGAAACCATATATTGAATCGTTGTTTGATTTCTTCTGGTACTTCTTTGTCCCACCCACAATTATCTTTCCAGCATTCCTGCAATAATAACTTAGGGCATATGGAAATAGGACAAGTGAATCCAATAGGATCGAACAATCTGTGTGCAGTGGACAATATAACACGTTGTGTTACCAAGTTCTCTTCTAAATTTACTATTTTATGAAAACTCACAGAAATTGTGTCTTCTTTCTTGTCCCATGTGAGACCTAGGACTGAAGCCTCTGTCTTGTCTTCCAGACCAGGTTCAGTATATTCCCATCCTCGCAGCTCAAACTTTCCCAAAGAAAATATTTGTATTGCTTCTGAAATGAACTGTTTCAAATCCCTTTCATTATTTACACCTGTAACACAGTTATCAACATAGAAACTTTTAAACAACTTTTCTATTGTACATTTAGAAAATTGATTGTCTTCAGCACACGGTACTAAATACTTCTGCAGGTGGTAGTTGATGACGGCATTGAGCAAAAATGGACTACTTGAGACTCCAAAAACAACTCTTCTATGTCGGAAAATCTTGAGTGATCCATCTGTGTTTTGCCACAGAAATCTTAGGAAATCTCTGTCCTCTTCATACAAACTTATTTGCAAAAACGCCTTTTTTATGTCAGCGATAACTCCTATTTTATAAAGTCGAAAACGTAAAAGCAAAGCTGGTATTATTTCAATTAAGTTAATACCTATTTCCAAACACTGATTAAGGGAATAGTAACCCTTTTCTTTAGACGAGGCATCAAAAACCGGTCTTACTGCAGTGGTGCTGTTTTCTTTTATCACTGGTCTATGAGGTAAATAGTGACCTTCATCCCATTTGCTTATTGGGATTTCCTCAATAACACCATCTTCCAGCCAATCTGAAAACACATTGTTATATACATTATATAAACTTTCATTTGTTAGCCTTTTCACTGAGTTTTCAAGCCTTTTTTTTGCAAGATTGAAATTTCTTGGAACTTCTGGGTGGTCTTCGGACCAAGGTAATTTGACTTCATAGCGTCCTTCTTCATTTACTCTCACAGTTTCCAAAAATTGTGTTTGAACAGAATGTTCAATTTCTTGTTTGCTTCTGGTCTGTAGTGGGTCTTTTATACCTAAAACATCCATTTCCCACAGCTTGCATATTGAATTACTTTGTACAAACATAGAAAGTGCTGTCATAGAACTAAATTCTTTACTTTCTTGAAATTTTCCTGTCAAAACCCATCCTAAATGAGTTTCAAGGGCTATAATACCACAATCTAGAACCTCTTTTCTTCCAGTTAGAAGTTTCCCATATATGTCAGCCCCAATTAATATCTCAATTGGACTGTCTGCATCCTGAAACAATTTAATACCTCTTTCCATCAGTTCATCAGTCCATCTTCCTGGTTTCAAGGCAGGAACATAAGTACAAATATTTATTTCACTAAGTGCCTTGAAATTACAAGAATATGTTTTATCTATACTTTGTAGTCTGACTTTGTAGCATGCATGATTGCGAGGCTTAGTGACCTCTCCTCCAAACAGGCCATGTAATAATGTTTCTTCACCACAAGTGTCATATTTCATTTTTTCAACAGTCGATTTCCTTATGTATGACCTCTGGGATCCACTGTCAAAAAGTAAACGCACATTGAGTTCTTTTGTGTCACTAACAGCCTTGACAACAAGAGTTTGCATGTAAACCTGATTGCCATTCACATTGGACAAGGAATTCTCAAAATTGGGCTCAGCTTCTTTTTCCTCGCATTTAGGTTTAATGTTAGACCTATTAAAATTATTCTGCAACTTTGAACACATAAGTGGTACATGTTTTCCATTACAAATAATACATTTAACAATAGCTCTGCAATGTTTACTTAAATGTCCTACTTTTGTACAAGAAAAGCAACACCTTTTGCTAGTAAGAATATTCTGCCTTTCTTCTAAAGACATGTCCCTAGCTTTAAAACAGTTTTCACTTAAATGACCACCGTCACAAAACACACACATCGATAACTTCGTCTTATCTGTGCTTACTGTAGACGTATTTGATTTTACATTTACAAGGCCAGCTGCTGTAACATTGCTGGTAGGCCTTCTTGTATTTTTAATATGCTTATCTTTACTTGCAAAGTCTCTTTTATATGAACTCGTAGTATTATCACCTGTTGATACTTTTGTTTTTTGTAAACCAAATCCCTGTTTAGCTAAGTTTATTCTTTCTTCTCCCTCCACTTCAATTTTCAAAAAATTCATTAGGCTATCTAGCCTACTTTTACTTTCTGACGCGGTCTCGTCCTGTTGAGAGTTAGGCCTACTTCTCTGCCAAGCTATTAATAAATCCTCCCTGAGACAAGATTCTACTAATGGGAAGAGCATAGCAGCGTACTTCTCCTTTGTTACACCTAAAGTTTCTAAACACCTTAGTTTTGACTCAATTTGATCATAAAGTGAGGAAATAGTAATTTTACTTTCACTGCTATTTAATGTTATTACAATTTTCAAGATTTCTCTTATGTAAAACTCTACTAACAGGTCATCTTTGGCAAAGCGAGATTTTAAATGTTCAATAGCCTGTTCATAACTACGTCCACATGGGGGAAAACTCTCGACAATTTCCCTAGCCTTAGTATTAGGGATAGTCGCTTGCAGGAGATACTGATACTTGTCATCAGAATCAATACAGGGGTCTTCATGGATTTTCTTAAATTGGCCCCAAAACGGCAACCAATCACTAATATCACCACCAAACTTTTTAAACTCAAGTGTGGGTAACTTAAATTTACGTTTTTCTACATTCACACTAGTATCTGTCTTAGGCCTAGCCTTGTCAATAGCCTGTTCAACTAAATACTCAACTATTTTAAACTTGCCTGAGTATTCATCGGCAGATTCTACCTCATTTTCTAAAACTTCAGTAGATGCATTTTCATTTAGTAAAACTTCAATAATTTCTCGGTCTAAGACCTCCAATTGATTATGTTTTTCACGTAATAGCTCTAAATTAGCTTTTAACAAAATCACATCATCTTCATTTTTTATGGATTCTAATAATGTATTGTGTAAACGTGAAAATCCAGTTCTAAACAATTTTCTTTTCTTTTTCAGAGCATCCATTATAAAATACTTACTAATGGATCATAGATTTTAACTGTAACCAAATTATTATCCTGTCACGGTCGCCATATGTTATTTCTATAAACTTTTGACACTGCCGCTACAGGCGGAACACTCGTCATATTTATATAATTATGCTGGTAATAAAACTTATTTCATATTTAAACACTATTTATTACTTCACATCTTTCTTAAAACAAAACTCTAAACAAAGAACTGAGAAAAACTAAAACAATTACAAATCATCTGTTAATTTATATAATGTTCTTTTTCTTTTTTTTTCTCATAGAGGATTGTCATAGAGTATTATATTATTGCATTCACAACACTTGGAAACCGAATCTCTAAAGATTTATTAAATGGAAAGCTTAATAAACTTCAGCTTTCCCATGTTAAAAGTCATTTCCAGAACGACCAAAGAATAAAATAATAAATGTTAACAGAACCAAGATTATACTGTAAATGAATGACAAATACTATTTAAACAGTAAGCTTAGTAACGAAAACATATCGCATTAATGATTTAAGGAATGAAAAAAACTAAAGAAACATAAAACCTTACAACAATATTTTTGTTACGTATTTAAAATATGTAATATAGTCTCATTTCTTTTATTTTAAACCCGCTGCCAAAGCCAGGCAAAGCTCACCTGTGATGTTTTTTCTGCAGTTTGAACGGAGAGCAAGTTAGACCTTTCCAGAGTGTAGTTCAATACACCACTACGTTCTATTATATTTTTAAACTTATTCAATCTCCGTACCTTAGGTACTAGAGTAAGTTAATGCAACTATTTATTTAAATTTAAACTGAATGTGACCAGTGCGTGTATTAGGAATAAGTTTCCTGGACAGAAATTTCTTATCTAATACGCGAGTGCGATAAATTTATGTATTCCATGGTACACGTAAGTACAGAATATTAATTTCTATAATTATAATTATTATTGGTCCTCCAATAGTGTTATTACCAAACAACGTTCATCCTTAGTTCATAACCACTACAGATTCTCCGACGACAATATATTACAAGCTATTACATTTAAAAAAATGTTTAAAGGGGTGTGCTTAAAAGCTACGCTTTATACACACACACACACACACACACACACACACACACACACACACACACACACAAACACAAACACACACACACACACACACACACAGACACACACACACACACACACACACACATATATATATATATATATATATATATATATATATATATATATATATATATATATATATATATATATGAAGTATATATATTACTAGTGTAAGTAATTTTATCCACCACTAAGTGCAATGAATTTACCGTGTGTGATGAGGCGCCTTTCGGTCACTTGACCATTGTCGAATCCCTGAGTACTTTTTCTCAAATTTTTCTGGTGTGGATGTTCGTTCTGTTTTGTTGGTAATTGGTTTTTGAATAGTATGTCTTCTGTATATGTTGTTTGTAGATTCATTAAATTGTTGTGTATGTTTTTATAAATGTGGTATTTTTCTAGTGAGTTCTATTGGGTTATTATTTATTTCAAGTATGGTTAGGTTATTTTTGTAATTTGTTATTTCATGTTTATGTGATTTTAGGTGTGCTGCAACATGTGGCACTTTTAAATTTTTGTTTTTGAATGCTCTATAATGTTCTTCAAATCTTATTTTAAATGATCTCGTTATTTTCACTATTTAAAATGCGTTACAGTTGTTACATGTAATTTTGTAAATTCCTGATAGGTTATGTTTTTCTGAATGTGTTTTGTGGTTTATGTTATTAAGACATTTTATAATTTTGTTGTTTGGTTAGTATGTTGGAGTGTAGTATTCTTTGTTGTATATATTTGTTATTTTTTCTATTTTGTTATTGGTGTATTTATATTTTAGGTAGATTTTTTTATTTTTATCATTTTTGTGATCCGGTTGTAGTGTTGTGTTGAGGTTAGGTTTTTTTGTGAATTTATTGTATATATGTTTTCTAAGGTGTTTGTTCTATCCATTTTCTATTGCTATTTTTGTAATGTTATTTAATTCTTCATTTAATTTTTGTTTGTTTTCCTGTGTGTATTTTATTGCTTTATTTATCATGTTACTGTAAGTGTTAATTTTGTGTGTCCAGGGGTGGTTAGATTTGTAGTGTATTGTGGTGTTGTTGGAAGTAGGTTTCTTGTATACTGTAGTTTCTATTTTATTATCATTTATATTTAATGTGATGTCGAGATAATTGATTGTTCTATTTGTTTCTGTTTCGACGGTGAATTGTAAGTTTTCGTTGTATGTATTTAGTTTGTTTAATATTATCACATTATATGTTATATACAAAATATATACAATAAATTCACAAAAAACCTAACCTCAACACAACACTTCAACCGGAACACAAAAATGACCGTTATAAAAATAACCGTTATAAAAATAAAAAAATCTCCCTAGAATATAAATACACCAATAACAAAATAGAAAAATAACAAATATATACAAATGACAATACTACACTCCAACATACAAACCAAACAACAAAATAATAAAATATCCTAATAACACAAACAACAAAACAAATTCATAAAAACGTAACCTATCAGGAATTTACAAAATTACATGTAACAAATGTAACGCATTTTACACAGGGAAAACAACCAGATCATTTAAAATAAGATTTGAAGAACATTATAGAGCATTCAAAAACAAAAATTCAAAAGTGTCAAATGTTGCAGCACACCTAATATCACATAAACATGAAATAACAAATTACGAAATTAACCTAACCATACTTGAAATAAATAATAACCCAACTGAACTAAACTCACTAGAATAATACCACATTCATAAAAACATAGATAACAATTTAATGAATCTACAAACAACATATACAGAAGACATACTATTCAAAAACATTACACACAAGACTCAAGAGGAAACATGTATGACGTCAACAATTACCAACACCACGGAACGAACATCCACACCAAAAAAATTGAGAAAAACTAAACAGTGATTCGACAATGGTCAAGTGACCGAAAGGCGCCTCATCTCAAAAGGTAAAAATATTGCACTTAATGGTGGATAAAATTACTTACGATAGTAATATACTAACTTCATAAAGTCAGTTCAACCGAAAAACAATGGATAACGTGAAACATATATATATATATATATATATATATATATATATATATATATATATATATATATATATATGTGTGTGTGTGGGGGGGGGAGGATGAGGCTAGGGATCTCTTTTAGAGTGGACGTTTTTTATCAAGCCTTGTAGAGAGTCTGGAAGACAATCTTACTCCCTAATGAGTAGATTATAAGTTAACGACAGAGCAAGTGTGTAAAATGACAAAATATATTTGAATTATATTTCTAAATATCTGTTTCATGAGCTGTATTATTTAACCAATAAAACTGGAGCTCCTACAAGTTCAATGAATGCTTAAACTGCATTCAAAAGTTATTATGTTTGTGATTATTACGTGCAGTACATCATTTAACCCAGAAAATAAGAACTCCCACAAGTAAAATATATGCATAAACTGCATTCACAACTAAATTTGTGTTAAAACAAGACAGCCATATGTAGAGCTGATGAATAATGTGTTTCGTGACACAACAGTTTAAAAACAAAGTTACCACTTTCGGAGATTTACATATCGCTATATAAATCAGATTTATATGGTATGCAATTTATGATAAATGAGTAAATTTGATACGTGCAGGAGTTATTCTGCGTTATTGGACAGAGTTGTCGTTGCACGGTTTAGAAGCCTTCTGTTTCTACTACAACCTATGCATAGTGATTAAACTGCCAAAAAAAGTTGTTTGTGGACCGCGAAACGAGCATGGGATTATGGGGATGGAAATAATTGCTTTAGAGGTCTGATCAGAAGGTCTGAATACTAAGCCTATTTGATAGAGAGCCTAAATTCTCAACAGGTTTATCGCTAAATTGAAGTAACTTAGCATTGTTAGCACATTGAAGTAAATTTTACCCCAATCCTAATTTCAAATTTTATTATAAAATTGACTAAGTTATGTTTCCGAAAATTGTTTTTTTTCGTACATTTATAGCCCCGAATTACTGGCAGCGTTCTAATTTTCGCAAAATAAACTTAGAGTGTTTATCAATATTTCAAGATAAACTGCCGTAATGATTAACTGGCAAGGAGATTAGAATGAGTACAATGACTCACTAAACCACTGGCAACTGGTACTCTGATTTCCTATGGACTTTCTCTTCCCTCTCTCATCTCTTTATTTTTCATTTTTAATATATTTGCTATTTTTATCTTGCCTTACTCAGATCCATTTATCTTTTACCGACCAGCTCCTTATCACCTTTCCTTTCCCTGATTTAACCACTAAAATAGTCCGTAAGAAAGTAATGATCTATTTCTCGAAGTTGTATTCTATTACAACTCTTGTGGGTAATTATTGGAATCAGCTACTACGGCTCTGTTCGGCCAAATATTTCGTTCAATAGTATTGCTTTCAATGAATCTTAGCTTGTATAATCACTCTCCTGAAATAATAGCACATCACAATAAAACTTTTACAATTACTAGATTGCTTTTAAAAAAGGCGTTCCCACATTATCAAGATAAGAAGAGACACATGCTACAGATTAGGCTAAAAGAGTAATTGAAGTCACGTTAATACAAAGTAGTCTTTCCAGACTAATGAAGGGTGCCACAGCTCATGAAGAGTATAGGAAACCTGTTATGATTAATCTTAAGTTGAATTAGTCAAGGTGAGTTTTCTGTAGAAATTTCAGAAACCATAGTTTGAAATTACAGTTGTAATCATTTCTGTACTATACATGACACATATCATGATGTGTAGTTCTAGTTGGTTACATCTCTGTAGACATTTATGATACTCTATAGCGACGTTGCGTACGGTTATATCTCTAAATGCATTCCAGGGCCATAATTTCAAGCTTTAGTTTGATATCTTCTCTGTAAATATCATAAAGACGATAATGTTGAAATGTCTATAAAGTAAAAATTACACACTGAGTAGTTGAAATAAGGTAGTGACTTCCTTATACTCGTATACAATATTTATATTGGAGTAAGATCACGTAGGTCTATATACAGAATAGATTTGTCAGAGATTATGAGGGGATTTTATAACTTTGAAAAAATCAAAATGACCAACAAATAAAATCCACATTAGTGCACAATAAACTACATATACAAATATGAAGTAGTAATATTATAGATATATATGAAGGAAGAAATACTGAATGACAAGTAGAGTCAGGAAAAATGAATAATTCTGGAAATACATTTGATCTCATTGATATTTTGTTTCTTTCTTAGGGAATCACAATCTAATATATTTGCCTTTATTCGGAAGTGTTTAGTCTCAAAATGTAGATACTCATCTACATCTAGATCTATTAGCATACGAAGACTAAAAAGTATGAAAAATAATTTATTAAACAAAATGTATTGTTATTAATGAAAACATATGCGTGAAAATGTAATTTAAGATATTGAAAAAGAATAAATTATCTAGCATAGATATATAATATTAACTTTTAATTACGCAGATACATATAGAATAAAACTGTATAACCGTTTTACCAAATACGAATATGTAACAGACAAGAACGGTTAAATCCTAATAAAAACTACTTTATTATTATGTATAAAAGACTATTACCATAAATGAGGGAGTAAAAACTTTAAAAGTCTTATAATTATATTGCAAATTATTCACACTTTATTAGCGATATACAAATCTAATTCTAAGGACAATAAAGAAAATATTTGCAAGGTGTAAAATGTTTGGGAAATCAAAATATTTAGATAAGTACAATAGTTTACTTCGGTCATAGATTTTAGGAAAGCTTTTATAAAAAAAGATAGAATAATTGCTTCATATAAATAACATCAATAAACAATTCAAATTAAATAAATGTGTAAAAATATTAATTCATTATTTGGTGGTTTATCTATGAAGAAACTCTATATGTATGATTTATCTTTATATATGGAATAAAATTACATGTAGGGCTATTTATAGTTTTGAATTAAATACTGTACTTTAAGTATTAAACTATTGAGTTTGTATCTATGTCGTGAACTAGATAACGTCTAGATTACTACGTGTACCTAAATGTACATGTTAGATAAGTATATATACTACTCGAAATCCCCAAAAAAATAATAATTTAAGATAGACATTTTTAAGGACTAAAGTAATTTATTATTATTATTTTCAATAATTTAGATAATGACTCCGGAGTAGGTATTTTCGCTTTGTTCCCGACGAAAGGATGATCTACTCCAACTAGTAGCCAAGAACCTTCCGTAAAGTACATCTTGACAATTGAATGAGAGAAACTATTTTTGTATGTCATTGTTAGTCTAGTAATTTTATTTTGTATTGAGGTAATGCAGTTAGTCGAGAGTAGTGCCGACAGAAAGGTTTTTTTTGTAATTAAAATATTTAGTGGTTCGACCGAGTTTGTTTACGAGACTTATTTTTGTCGTCGACATATTCAAAGCATTGAGGAAAATTTCTAAAGAGAACCAGGACAGAATTTATCGTTATCGACTGGCCGCAGATAAGTATATGTAATTATATAAAGAATTTTACCCAAACTACCAAGCTGAATACTAGATTATTAATGTTTTATTTCTTAAGGCAAAGGGCATAGCAAATAATGACGTCCCTAATCATCTAAAATAGTTCTCCATATTTACAATTGCAACTTATAATAAAATCAGATTACTAACAAACCTTTGGCAACTCACTAAGGCAAGAATAAAACATGAAATTAATTATATTTCACAGATCTAAATTATATAAATAAAAACCTCTCGTAGGATATATTCAGGCTGGGGAAGTCAATGTACCTTCGTTATTTATATTTTTGCTAAAGTTCATTATATTTTAATTTTAAGCATTTAATTTATTTCACAATACTTTAAGGTAAATAACGTTTTATTGCATGAATGTGAATGTGTATTTATTTTAACCTAGATACTGACCAATTAAATAATGAAAACATAGCTATTTCATTTATAGTCTCATGTAAATAGAAACTTTGTGGATGAGGTTAGGTCGTAGTGTAATTAAATTGTTATTTATTAGCATTTTGTTCTCATAAATTTACCTTAAATAGTAAATGGCAAAGTTACAAAAACCAATATTGACTTACCTTGTTTTGATAAAAAAACATTGTTAAATTTGATATAATTTTTTTAATATATAAACTTGACTTTTAATTTTATATGGTATTACACTAAAAATGTTAGTGCCAAAATATTTTTTAAAAAGTATTTACATTATGAGTGATATTATTCATTACGTCCAACGCTTTATAAGGCTCTACTTGTATTATAACAATTCTCTTATTTTTATTTTGTCGTATTATTAATATTGAGGATTTATAGAAAACATCAACAGAAAAATTAGATGCAATTTGTAAATGTAGAAAATTAGTGTTTTCGTTTGGATTTTTTATATTTTAAATATGACACTTTTCTGTTCCTGACTTTCGCAGTTTCTTGTTTGCCCATTGCGATCTATTATAACATCCCATTTATTACTTGTGATAGTGAACAACGTCTGTAGTACCCCAAACGTAATATGCATAATGGGTACAGATACCTATTACATGGATATGATTTATAAAACCTTTATATCAGTACTCGTCATTGACTTGTACGAATTACCGTACATAATTAATGGGTATAAAAGCGAAGAAAAGAAAAAAAATGCTAATCTTAATTGTCTGAAGTAGGAGAGGTAGGAATTGCTCCCTCTAACAATGAGATTTGATATTGTGTCAGGACTGCGTTATAAGGGTGGCCTTTGTTGGTAGAATAGTAAAAATGCCAAGTGAGCTCGTTACTCTTTTTAAAAATGAAAAGACTTTCATGGAGACCACAAGTATACTTCAGCAAGGAATATAGCTCTTTCTTATCTTCCCCTACTGTATTATTGTCTTCTCTTTCTCTCTCTCTCTCACTGTATGTGTGCGTAAAATCGTTTGTGTTTGTGTTTTATTTATTTTAATAAACACTCAAACACAATAAAACACAAACAATTATTTGGTGATTCTAAACTTATTAAATATATACGAAGCAATTTCCATGCTTTCAACAGGGTCTGATTTTAACTATAGCTATATTATCTTGAGTTTTTAGGGAAAGGAAACTCATTCGTGTTTATATTCAACCTACATAAATGAAAAGATACGAGAGGAACAAAACTTGTCCGTGAACACTTCTTAGTTGTGTAGTTGAACAGCTGGCAGGCTAAAGTATACGTGTCCATCCCTTTCTTTGTTTCATTATTTCTTTAGCTTCAGCGTTCCCTCAACAACTAATGAGTACATCCTAAACTTTTACTTAGCGCAAAAACAAGTTTTGTTTAAGTGGAGTGTATTTGCCGCCTGTTTTATTTAATTGAATCTTATTCTGCTTCACGTTCTCCTGGACATTGCATACTGTTATTTGGATTTTTAGTTAGGATGTGACAAGTTTTCCAATATCACTGAGTTACTTACATAGAAAGGTAAAATAGAGAGTCGAATAAAGATGATGTAGATTTCACAAATGGTCTAAATACACTATTTAAATTTATGTACTTCCTACAGAAGTGTTAGGTTTGAGACTGAATGTAGAAGTTGTAGAGATTCCTTTGAGATAGTTCTCGGTTCCTAATATTGAGGTAGCTACGTGTAGTAGTTTGACCGAAATATCTAGCAAGGCAATGTCCATAAATCTGATGAGAAGTGGTTTGTTACACGTAGTGTTGAGTGAGGTGTTTTCCATTACTTTGGTGAATTTGGTAACTCGAGGTTATTGGTGAGATAATTGACATTACTTTTGCTACGAGGATTTACTTATGACGAGGTGGCTGGCGATTTGATGGATATTACTATTTCTTAGTTGGTTTGGCTTTGAGCAGATGACTTGCTAGTGGTTAGTCTTTACGGTTGTTGCGTGGGTTTTGTTATGACGAGGTGGCGGTCGAGACGGTATACATTACTCTTCCTAAGTAAGTTTTAAAAGTACGAGGTGTCTAATGATGACTAGACTATGGCCATTGGTTTTTCTGGGTGGGTTTAGTGGCAAGAGGTTAGACGTTAATTCCGGTAGGTCTATATGAAGGAAAACTATTTTTTTTTATAGCACGTTGCTGTAAAGAGGAATTTAAACAGGGTAGCTATGTATGTAATGACTGCACCAGTTTATAGGAGAGAGAGTGTTCCATGCCTTTTGGTGACACGAATCTACTGGCAAGAGAATCTTCGTCATTGAAAACTAGGCAAATTATTGTAAAAGAACTCCAAGTTAACATCTTTGTTAAAATTGCAGGTCATATTCAATTTTTGTTTTTGAACAAATTTTCTCATATTGAGGAATGCCTTCTTTAATTTTGTTTCTTAGATTACTATCACTATAAAACTATATGCAAATATACATAATAAACCAAAAGGAATTGCATATTTTTTGAGTTTGTAACAAATTTTATTTGTATTTCTCTTTTCTTAAAGAAATATTCACTGTAAATGTGTAATTCGGACGGATCACTATATAAGTGTATAAGGTTTGTAAATAATTTTAAAAACAATATAATGCCTACAAAACTTTATACGAAAGGAAGATTTCTATTTTTATGAGATGTTAGCTAAATTATATGTGAGGATTTATTTCAATTTTATATATTAATTTTCTTTAGTAAAGCGACACAGAAAATCCCTCGGAATAAGCATATCCCAAGGTAAAAGCCCATTCGGATAATCTCAGTAAATAAAACAATAAAGCCAAATCGATTATTTTGTTCAACATATTCCTTTATAGAATAGAAGTCCACAGTAACTTGCAGCTGAATTATTGTTACTTTAATTTGGAGGAACAACGAGTATACTGTGTTATTACAGGAAGTTTATAACACGTTTGCGCAATAACAACAATTAACAGATAAAATTCAATAATTTCAAACCGCATTTTTATAATGACTTTATTGTTAAGCGTTTTAAATAAAAATTCTGATGCATATATTTTTTTTTAATTTAGGTTAAACAGACATTTGCGTGAGTTATCTTTTTTTATTATTTTACTAATATATTAAATGTAAACTATATTTTATTGCATGATAAAATATTAGTAGTTTTTAAAAAAATCTAAGTCCAAAAATATTACTGCTAGAAAAAAAACTACTTCTCTCTTCCAACTCTTTGTAGAAACTGTTGATAATTAAATGTGTTGTAAAATATGTTTGGAAGCGTGGAGTTGTATAAACCGTTATATTTTCTATGTTATCTGTCTGTACATAACCAGATTTAGAAATAATTTGTCCTAGAGACTCGTAAATGCACCTTGGGAGTATGCAATAAGCAGTTATCTTTTGAAAGTAAACTCTCTGTCAAACATCATGTTATACAACAATGTGACCTAAAGCCGAAGAACAAACTACCAAGCTACCACTATAAATGTATTATAATAAGTATTATACGAAAAGTAAAATGTTATATTTTACAAGATATTTCATAAACATAATATTTACTGTCGCTACAATTTTTCTGTGCCTGGTAGAACATCTTTTACAATTTGTCTAACTTATTACTGTTCAGTATAATTCCTGTTCCCTACATTCATAAATGAGTAAACTAAAGTTTTTAGAATTGTTTGTCCTTTTGGTGACATTTTTAATTTAAGGAGCAAATTAGTTTTCGACCACAGATGTTTATTCTAATACGACATCGTTCAAGACATCATACGGCTTTACTTTAAAAACATCATCATTAAAACCGGATTAAAATTTAAAACCATGGACTAGTTATCATTAGGCACAACGCTTTGCCTTCGACAAGGTTTCTAAGAGTTGGCCAAGCTAAACAAGGTGCTATAGGATTATGAGCACTTATACTGCATTAGATGCACTAGGCTATTAGTATGTGTAATACGAAGATGCGTAATTAAAGGTTTTAAAGATAAATATGCTTCTAACTTTATATTGATAAAGGGAGGAGTAAAATTTGGGCTATGGGAGACGTGAAATAGTGTCTGTGCCGAGTGGGATTGGGGTAGCGAGGCGGTGCATCTCTTCATTGAGAACAGGTCTCTTTGCACTCTATGTGATTGGTCCTTCTATATCTTCTACTTGGCCAGCATATGTCAATACTAAATTCTCAACTATACAAAACTAACTCATTTCTTATCATGGAAGTATTATGAACCATAAACCGTCCTACTGGCTGATAGACTTAAAACCGAGCCCACATTGAACGCCTTATAAAAAGACAACATTTTGTCCTCTATAATATCACAGATTCCCTTAATAAGCTAACCAATTCAATTTTAAGTGCTTGTAAAAAATAAATATGCGGAAAGCGTAAAAACATTATGTTTTAGAAAAATTTACAGAGAATGTATATCTCATTATCTAAAAGTAGAGTGAATTTATTGACTAATATTAGCTTCAAATAGATTGTAATATTTGCAATAAGGATTAAAATAACATTTTAACAATCGATAATGAAGAAAGTAAAATTACCTACGATATATTGAAAATATGTTTTATATGTATTTCTCTTCTCTCATTCTCTCTCTCTCTCTCTCTTTTCTCTGTATATATATATACAGAGAAAAGAGAGAGATACGAAGACTGGAAGAGGGAGAGCTTTAATATATTTAAGGAATATGATTATTTATGGATTTTTGCAACAATACATGAAACGTAAATTATTTTTTGATATCACCTAATTCTTATATAATATTGAATATTCAACTTTAAATTTAAATTACATACAATTAGAAAGTTTACAGTAAGGAATAGGCTGTTGAATAATGTCAAACAGTACTTTGTTTATAACTTAGTGTTGGTTACAGTTCAATTTCATTCGTATACCTATGTATAAATTTCGCGTACGTATGATTCGAACAAAGAGTTCTTCTTCTTTCCAAAAAGCAGTCCTTTCCATAGGCTTTAAAGAAGTTTGCACTTTAAATGTGTAATTCGGACGAATCACTATATAAGTTTATAAGGTTTGTAAATATTTTTAAAAACAATGTAATGACTACAAAACATTATACGAAAGGAAGATTTCTATTTTTATGATATGTTAGCTAAATTATATGTGAGGATTTATTTCAATTTTATATATTAATTTTCTATAGTAAAGCGACACAAAAAATCCCCCGGAATAAGCACATCCCAAGGTAAAAGCCCATTCGGACAATCTCAGTAAATAAAACAATAAAGCGAAATCGATTATTTTCTTCAACATATTTCTTTATAGAATAGAATTCCACAGTAACTTGCAGCTGAATTATTGTTACTTTAATTTGGAGGAATAACGAGGATACCGTGTTATTAGAGCAAGTTTATAACACGTTTTTGCAATAATAACAATTAACAGATAAAATTCAATAATTTCAAACCGCATTTTTATAATGACTTTATTGTTTCCTAAATGAAAATTCAGATGCATGTGTAATTTTTTTAATTGGGTTAAATAGACGTTTGCGTGAGGTATCTTTTTTATTATTTTACTAATGTATTAAATGTGAGCTATATTTTATTGCATTGTAAAATATTTGTCGCTTTTTTTTAAACTTAAGTCCACAAATATTACTGCTAGAAAAAAAACTACTATTCTCTTCCAACTCTTTATAGAAACTGTTGTTAGTTAAATATGTTGTAAAATATGTTTGGAAGCGTGGAGTTGTATAAACTGTTATATTTTCTATGTTATCTATCTGTACATAACCAGATTTAGAAATGACTTGACCTAGAGACTCGTATATGCACCCTGGGTGTGTGCAAACAGCTGAAATTGTACTGTTATCTTTAGAAAGTAAACTCTCTGTCAAACATCATGTTATAAAACAATGTGACCTAAAGTCTCAGTAGAAACAACTTGGGATTCCGTATGTACTCTATCTTTCCTACGTTATCAATCTGTCAAACACGATTATTTGGAGAAACATAACCTGGAGTGCCATCACAAGAAACTCAGTTTACTTTGGTCTCCATGTCTATTTATATATTTCCTACGTTACATCACTGTTCTACACCAAGTTTAGGAGTACATGACCTGGAATCACAGATGAATAAATTTAGTTTACTTTGGACTCTATGTATGTTGTTGTCTTTGATACGTTACATCGCTGCCCAAAACCTAGTTTTGGATTACTATAACCTGGAGTCCCAGCAGAAACAGTACTTTTTGAATGAGTATCCATGTATATTTGTATTTTTTCTACGATACTTTACTTTGCTGTGCAACGCCACGTTTTGAAGTAACATGAGATGGAGTATCATTAAAATAACTTGAGAGTTGAATTTGATCTTTACCCATGACTCCAATCCAAAGGTGCCAATGTCAATATTTTCTGCCTATCCGCAAAACAGGTTCTGTAGGGTTTTTGATCTACACCATAACTCAAACCATTTAATCTGTGTTACAGGATTTCTTTAATGGTAAGTTTTTAATATAGATATTTAGGAATGAAGTTCTTAAGATTATTTTCTCTTTGGCCAATGTACAATGAAATATATATATATTTTAAATGACAATCGTTGTGAAAATGTGAGATGTTCGTTGCTATTATAAATTAAGATATGACGATTTATTGTTTAGGGCTTTCGGACCAGTTTGGTGACTAATCTCCATCTGACACCACTTATACAGACATAACAATATGTTTTCCCTTTAAAACATAATGCTTGCTACGTTAAAGTACAATGTTAGACCATTGATCAATTATTTACTTACACTAATTATGTCTAATATTCAATTATTTCCATCTGTATCTCAAATAAAAGGTAAACAAATTTAATTACACTAATTATATTATCTCAATGCTGATAGTGTGGCTGGAGGATTGGGGTAATTTATTCACAACCCACTGGGAGTCTTTACAAGGGTAATGAAAAAACTCTCACATGCCTCACGGAGGTTCTTTATTGGTACACCTGTGTGTCATTGGGACAAGTAATGCGTACATACTGAGTTAATATTTGTGCGCAGTAATTCTCTCAACCTCTCCTTCCAGGTTATAATTGTTTTAATTAATTTACCTCTTTATATTTTTTATCTTAATTATTATAAAATATTTTTTCTGTTACCTATATTCTGGGTTTATCTTCATTTGGTTTTTTTATTTACAATAAAATTGTTATATATCGTTTGAGGAAAAATGTAATTATATATTTTTATATTTAAAAGCGAATTTCATTTAGAATATAAAATACGAGTTATATTTTCTATAACATTCCACCATTTACGAATTATCGCAATCAGCAAAAAAAAATATATAGCTAGTAAGCTACATTTTCCATCCAATTCCAAGCTGTATATAATGCGTATAGAGCTTAATAGGAAGTGAAAATCTCATACTATCAAAAACAATATACCTTTCTCCATCCAGGGAAAGGATATGACGAGAAAGAATGTAGTATTTGTGATCAAAGAAAAAAAAATAATGAAATTCAAAATAGGAAATAGGTATTTTTTAAAAATACAAATTAAGGGTCGTCTGACACACTTTCCTCATCAAGAGGTATAATTATTTTGATAAAACAATATTCTTATCATATCTATACCTACAATATATTACACGGATAAAAAATTTAAAAAAAGGACCTTTTGCCTCTCGCTTAGATTAAGTTAAAGCAATTATGATGTGGTAGTTTAGCAACGGTTAGCGAGGTACTAGAGAAATTTCCACCCTGTCGAGAATCTGCTTTCCCAGTGGAATCCCTTTACGTGAGGTACGTAGGTACATTACGTTGTGTAGAAACCAACACCTGCTATTATCAGTGTGTGTTAGATTGCAGTCATCAGACAGAAGTCACAAAGCCCAAAGGTTTATTAAATCACCCCTCCGCTGTTTGAACCTGGCAGTGTAATGGCCCGTATGCTGTAATTAATAACGCATCCTATTTCCTCTCACCTTTGTTGCGCTCTTGGTTCCAAGGAAGAATGTTACGCGTCACTAATTTTGGAAAACAATGATTTTCAGGGCGTTATTATGAGGATCTATACACTAGGATAGGCTTGCAACTGTTGAGCTGCTGACTAATGTTAAACTATAAAAAGCTTCAATCGTTTATCAATTTGTGTTTTATATAAATACAGTATGCTGTCATCATCTTTTACTTACTGTAATGGTACAATACGGTCCTTTAAAGGCTGCTGCCATATGAAAATAGTAGGACCTGTTTTATTTTTCAATTTCTACTTTTCTACTTTTCCTTCAATCTATTTTTCTGTCTAAATTTTAGCTACATAAAATAAATACGGTAATATTTTGCCTGAATACATATTTTGGTTTCGAAGCAAGAGATTGAATACTTACTCGACAGACCGACTGTGTGTACTCGAGTAGACGTATTTATTGATTTTGAACATTAAATTAAGAAAGTTATACAAAGAATGTTTTCCAAACGTTTTAAGTATTTCAACATTCAGGAAATTAAGGTATATTACTCCGTAATGTATTACAGCATTTGAACACATTTCGGGATCAAGCGCTATTGATTAGGGTAGAATTTTCGGTTCAGTTGAAATTATTAAGGGGTATGTTTTTAAAAAATAGAGAGATTGATGGGTTTCAATGGATCTGAATACATAAAGCTAAATACTCTATACTCTGATCTGTAAGTAGGATGTTTTTTTGCTTCATGGAAATGGTTAACTATTGCATACCACTAATTTTTTTTTTTTTAAACAAAGTATAAGCTCTTTTCCTTTAGAGACGTTTGGTTTTAAATATGACAGAGATAAGGCCACTAACAGATCTTAAGTCTGCCGCCTATAGAATATATATCCCAGATGTCCATAGAATATACATTCGCACAGCCTATACACTGCTAATTACAGCTGTCTATTCACTACATGAACTGCTTTCTATACACTGTGTATACCCACTGATAATACACTAAATTACCCGCTTCTTCTATATTATATATTTACACTCTTATACACTGTATATCCTCCCACTCTATACGCTGTATACTTTCGCTGTCTAAATGATGTATATTATTCTTCTTCTTACCATATTAATGTATCTGAACGACAGAGTGGCCATTATTGTTGAATTTTGTTTCTATTAGATTTGGTATTCGGTTGTTTATATTATTATATGAGTCCCCGAGGTTTACCAAGTTTTTGACATTTGAAAAATCTTATAACAGATTTAGTGTTAATAATTCATATTTTTATTATAAATAATTTGTAAAATTTATAAACTTTTTCTTTAGTTCTATCTTAGTATTGTTGTTTTTTGTCTACTGTGTTTCAGCAATGTTTTCTGCTAGAACAAAGAAAATTATGGCAATGGTCCCCCTGCCACATGAGGAAGAAGCACCAAGTGACGAAGACTTTGGTTCAGATGATTCCTTTAGAGTAGAAGATTATATAGAAGTCTCTGAACATGAAACTGACACCGAAGACGATCCACAAATTTCAGACGAAGACGAAAGAGAAGTTTTAGAAGAAGTCAATGAAATTTCAGAGGTTAATGTTCAATCCCCACCTGGAAGAAGGGTGACTAGGAAAAGAAAAAGATGCAGGGATGAGAATCTGATTGACGATGAAGAGGAATCTGTACTTGAAGATGTCGAAGAAGAACCAAATTATTTTTACGGGAAAAAAGATGTTACACCTGGAGTTCCAAAGAACCAAAATCAACGAAAACTCCCGTACGAAATGTAATGAAAATGAAGCTTCCAGCTTTGAGGCCAAGTTAAAAATCCCTTGGCAAAAATCCTGAAATTGAAGAAGTTTGGCGTCTATTGTTCGATGAAGATATCATCAATGAAGTGGTCATTTGGACTAATAAAAAAATTGAAAAAATGCGGGAGAAAATAAAGGAGAAACAATCCCCGAACTATAAAGACACTGATGTGATAGAAATAGAAGCTCTTATTGGACTAATGATGTTGTGCGCAATATTCAAATCTGGGAAGGAAGACCTTTCTTCACTTTTCTCGACTGGGCTTTCAGGTCGTCCAATTTTTCGAGGCGTTATGTCGCTCAAGAGGTGTCTTACACTTCTTCTGACATTACGATTCGATGACGAAACAACAAGAAATGAACGAAGCAAAACTGATCCCGCTGCTCCCACTTCTTTGTTCTATAAATTTATAGACAACTGCCAGAAAGCATTTGAAATAGGGAACCACGCCTGCATCGATGAATAGCTTGTCCCATTTCGAGGAAGATGTCAGTTCCGCATATACATGCCTAACAAACCGGCTAAATATGTTTTGAAAATTATGTGCCTAACTGATGCTCATACATCGTACCTATATAATGCATACCTATACGTGGGCAAAGACAGCGACGGGCAAACTTTGTCTCCAGAAATACGAAAACTTGGCAAACCGACTCAAAGTGTCATTCGGCTTTGCAAACCGATCACCAATTCAAGACGTAACGTAACTGCGGACAATTGGTTCTCCTCGTTAGAGGTTATAAGAGAACTTGAAAAAATGAAATCAACCTACGTTGGTACTTTGAGATCCAACAAAAAAGAAATTCCACCGGAATTCAAGGCAGATAAGAAGCGACAAGTAGGATCCAGCTTATACGGTTTTTCAGAACAGGCTACACTACTATCTTCCGTTCCAAAGCCTAACAAAGCTGTCATCCTGATATGATCCATGCATAGATCGAAGTACACCGACACCCGTAACAATAAGCCGGAACCAATAAGCTTTTACAATTCCACTAAATCTGGTGTGGATAACTTGGATAAAATAATTGCGAATTACTCACAAAATAGGCGTTCCAGACGTTGGCCTCTTACTATATTTTATAATATGATTGCAGTGAGCCTCGTCAATGCAGGAATTATATACGCAAGCTACGATGACACGCCAGTGATCAAGAGGTTTGATTTTATTCACAACCTCGCGAATGTATTGATCAAAAAGCAACTTGAACGAAGACTCAGAATCCCGAACCTTCCAGATTGCCTAACGAAAATTGTTAAAGAAATTTTGGGCGTTGAAGACCAAGTGCCAGCCGGAAGGAAAGAAATAACGGATAGGCTTCCCAAAAGGAAAACTTGTAGATACTGCTCATACGAAAAAAGAAGGCAAACAGCGTATAAGTGCATCAAGTGTGAGAACCCAGTTTGCCTAGAGTGTTCAAAAAAAGTTTGCAACGAATGTGCACCTAGTATAATTTAAAGTATGTTGTGCCTTTTGTTTACCGATTAAATTTAACTTTTATTGACATTTTAAAATAAGTAAATTGTAAAAGAATCTAAAGAGATTACCCCATAATGTGTGCAAAGTAAGGTTCACAGCCTCAAGTTATTTTTTTTCTATTTTAAGTATTACTTTTGCATTTTTACTAATAATTAATAGTTTTCGATGTTTATAGTTTTTAACTCTTAAGTTTTATTTGATATCTATTTATGTTTTTTAAAGAAATGAAACAAATGTAAGACTAATATTTTAGGAACTATATTTTTACCAGTGTATATTTTTTATTATTAGGTTATCAGATTTATGTGTGTAAACAATATTGCAGGTAATTCTTAAAATATCATATTAATTGTTGTAAATGAATAAAACTATTTATAGTCACTTAATCTTCTTAACAGATGCCCTAAAGTAACCAATTTTTCCGGGTTGCGTCTGTCAGACGTGTATTTTCTGATCAGTGCCAAGTGGTATTTTACCGTTTGAGAAATGTCGGTTCTACAATCATATTGCTAAAAGCTAGATATAAGAATTAATTTGTCTAAGAAAAGAGTGCTAAATTTCTAAGTGTTTGATTGCTGGTCCCCAAAAGTTCATGTCATTACTATTCTCCATTCTTATGGTTCCTCCAACGTCCTTATCGCATTCGAGTCCCAGGGTATTTCTTTTCATTCGATTTTCGACCTTCAAAATCAAAGCAAGGTAGCAAGATTCGTAATATTCAATTCTATCGAATTTAACGACAGAATGTGCAAAAAATTTTGCATTATACAATTATATTTTATTTCCTCCATGATGCTACTATTGTTGCTCTCCTTTGTATAATATATTATATATTCTCTTTCACTTGGCTTATTCCTAACACATAGTTTCTAATAAATAGAAAGTAACACAAAGCTTCTCATTTTATTCTACTCTATACCACGATAAACTAAATCATTGACATTGTACATATTTAAATATCATTGAAAAATTACAAAGTGTTTATTATTTTTCTTCCAGTACGTTTGATACTATTTTCTAAACATATTGTTCATTTCTACTGCATGACCTTGATGTAATAACAAAATATTTTGGCGCTCTAAAATTACCACGTTAAAAAAACAACCACAAAAGCTTTTAGAAAAGCGATTAACACAATACTTGTAGAAAATTACAGAATTAATTACATACTTACGTTTTTTTATTCCGACCTCCTTTACTTCTATTAAATGACGATGAAACTGACTTTCTGATTTTAATATATATTCCTTTGAAAATCTAAGGTTTTTAGATTTGTTTTATATGCTTGTTATTACTTCTATTAAAATTTTAATTTAAATAACTATAAATGAATAACAATAAAACTATGTTTGCAAAGGAACGTATTTAACAGTAAAATATACTTATTACTGATAACCTAATAATTTTTATTTTAAATACAGTCAATTTTGAGGTTGTTTGAATACATTTAAAAATTAATATTTTTAAATACACACACAAACACCCACACCCATACACCCACAACCACACAGACACACACACACACACATACAGACAAACAAACACAAAACACACATACAGATTCACCGGTTTATATATATACAGAAAGTACAATGATATTCCTAGGATTATAGGAAGGACAATAATAGTAATAATAAATCCAGTTGTCATTACAAATATCAAGAAATATAAATATGCCTAAGATATATGGTTAGCAAAATTAATTTGTTTTTGGTGAGTCGATATAATATTACTGTATTATCTTATGAATATATTTTAGTTATTACCATTGCGCCCTGTTCTACATGTGTTAAGTATTTTTTAAATTTTTTTGTTTTGTATAAAAAAACACGAAACCACCAACAAAATCTATATTGAAAAATCTGGGAGATAGACAAAGTTTTATTATTGACAACCTCACTAGTACATCATATCCGTCACACGACTGTGTTCAAGCCTTTTTTTACATATTTAACGGTTTTATATATATTTTGTAGAATACATTTACTACAGTTGTCTACAAGATATTTTACTCTACGTGAAATAATTCAATACAGTGCTTTTTATTTGTATAACTCTTTCGGGTTTTTTCATCTTAAGCGTTCTTCACTTATTTACTTTTCTAGACTTCAAACTCACTACGATAAATAATTCACCCAGACCAAATGTCGATGCTCATTCACGTAACGTTAGGCCGAAAATAGAAGTTTAGTGGGAGACTTCGGTGTCCGAGACTTCAATCGCTCATTGATGTCTTCCCCTTTGGGACTATCTTCTACAAACTAACTTTTTGAACATTTCTATCTAAACTATGCAGCAATAGTAAGACAATGTTATTCTTTTAACTCCAAAATTAAAGAGAGTAAAACCTAATAGCGATGTCTTCATTTAGAAAAATATCCGCCCAAAGATAAAAAAAAGTGGGAATAAAATCAACTTCAGATATAACAAACAAAAAGATAAAAAGAGAAAGTACACAGAGCCACTAACAGCGAATGAAGTTGTAAATTAAATGAATCAGGGTATTTTAACGAGTTGCGAAGCTTTCAACATTGCGAGCCCTTCAGGGGAATTTGTACTTTGTAAATTCGCATTTAGCTTTGATTTTTTAATGTGCTTAGTCTTTACATTTTATCCGAGCAAAAATAATTTTTCAAAATTATTTGTAACATCGTTAATTACGTTTTGCCTTTAAAATTCGGACAAAACCGTTTTATTTCAGGGGTGTTTTGCTTGACATTACTAATGTTTCAAATTTCAAGTCAATTGTGGTTGCAGATACTCACGAAAAACAATAAATTCATAAAACACTGCACTGGATGTTTCAGGGTTTTTAATTTTTTCGTTAGATAGACTGTCAGTAACCTTTTTATTACTCAAAGATCCTCAGCCTTTTTTGACTACATATGTGGTCTGTATTTGGACCACATATCGGTTAGTCTTACCGTGGACTGTTTGGATCCTACAAGGGAGTTATTATACTTAAAACCATTTATAATAAAGTCAATCAGATTAAATAAAATATAACTTTATTTTTTATAATGTTTTTTTTTAGTTTGTCTATGAAGTTTGTAAACAGTGACAGTATAGTCTTTATGTAATACCAATGTTCTAAAGGTTGTAATAGATATTTGGCTGGACTAACGATACGTGTGTTAACCCTATAAAGTAGAATTAGATTGTAGGCCTACCAGTCAATATGCCGCTCCGTCGCATTCTACCAGTTAACATTTCTAAGAAGCCTATTAGGTTCACACAATCAACCCAATACGATAAAAGCGATTACTGGTATGTGCTTTAGAGCTATTACGCGTGTTAATGTTTGCGCTTACTTCACAATTCCAAAGATTCTTGCAACGGATTGGGTAAAACCTGTATCAATTGAGAGCCCTAAAGTAAAATTCCAAGACGAAATCCTCCTTCGAGTCGCAGGACTGGAAAGATGTTTGGCCATCACCCAACGTAGGGCAGTATACTTGTCGGACGTAGAATACTGGTGCAAATTGTATCGCAGAAGCCTCTTCCTGTACAGAGAAATGAAACGCGTAAAATCGGTTCCAGTTTGCAAAAATACAATATTTATTAAATCTTTTTGAAAATTTCAAAAATGAGTTAAAAATTAACACCTTTAAATCGTTCAAATGTTTCTAAAATGTTCAATTTTTTAGATTTTAACGCATGCATATATACAAGTATAAACTTATAACTAATTGGTAAATAAATTAATCATACATATATATTCGTCATATTCAATATAAATGTAGGCCAACTGGCTATCTATCATTTGTTACATTTTCCGATTTCACTGAGCCACTCGGCATGGGTCCACTAAAGCGCATTTAGTTTGAAGTATCATTCAAAGGTGATTGACCTGCGGCATGGGTTGAAGTTCAAGCCTGTTAAGTTTTAGGTTAGGGTTGCGCGTTCCGAGCGCTCTGCAATGTACATTGGATACAAAAGTACCTGTCTCACGACCTAACCTTCTTGTCAAAATCAAAACAAAGACAATGAAGAGAATCCATAACTAAAAATGTTACGACCATTGAAACCACGAATCCAACTTTAACCTTGTGATTCCCGCCCAGGGGATCAGACCTGAGATCTAAAGCTTGGTGCCACGCCCCGTGGTGGTATTTCGACCAAAGCCCGGTTTCCTGCCCTGTCTGCACTGGTGATCGGCCCACACCTGGGAAAAGACGATCTTCAACCAGGCTCTAAGTTTTCGAGCGCCATTTCAGAACTAGCAGAACCAGTGAAACCTTAAGAAATCCTAGGTTTCCGTACCTCAATATCCCGTCTGTTTAGTTCCGTCCAGATAGTGCAATCGGATCTCTATCTACTCCGGTATGGCCTCGCCTAAGGGTCTGACCAACTGACTCGGGACTTGGTTCTAGCACTTCTGGATGAAATTTATCAGACGGGAGATGGAGGTACGGAAACCTGTCATTTCTGGAGAAAAATTGGACGAAGTGTTAGTGTCTGGTTGGAGGTCGCGTCTTCCCAGATGCGGGCACATCACCTGTAGATACTAGGCCGTTCATCGGGCTTTGGTCGAGATACCACCACGGGTCGTAGCACCCAGCTTTGGATCTCAGGTCGCCCGGGCGGGTATCACGAGGTTAAGGTTGGATTCATGCTGTCAATGGACGGAACATTCTGGGCTACGGATTCTGTTCATTGCCTTTGTGATTTTCTGACAAAGGGGTTAGGGCGTGAGACAGGTACTCCTTGAATAGTTCTTCTTCTCTTCACCATTGTATCTATTGCGCATTGCAGAGCGCTCGGGCCGGGTAATCCAGTGGCAGGGTGCTCTACTATCAACCCTCGCTAATGGCCAATCACCTATGATTGTTAGTTCAAACCTAATGAGTTTAAGTGGACACATGTTAAGTGGCTCAGGGAAAACGCCATATGAAACGAATGATAAATAGACTTTATGTTTATATTAAATGTGACGTATATGTGATTAATTTATTTACAAATCTAGTTATACGTTTATCCTTGTATCTACGCATAATTTAAACTCTCAACAATTGAACATTTTACAAAAATCTGCACGCTTTTAAGGTGTACTGGATTATAATATAAATATTTAAGTTTTTTGACTTTTTCAAAAAGATTCAGTATTATTGTATTTTCAGCAAACACTGGAAACGATTTCAGAAATTTATTTTCCTACGCAGGAAGGTGCTTCTGCCATGCACTTTGCACCAGTATTTTACGTGCGACAAGTGTACCGCCCTACGTTAGATGATGGCCAAACATCTTTCCAGTCCTTCCACGACTGCGGGGAGGACTTCGTTTTGAAATTTTACTTTAGGGGTAGCGCAGATCCATCCCCTGTTCTGCGGTACTGGCCGGACGGCGTTAAGTGGTGATTGTTCGCAAGTATTTAAACAAGAATGATTTTAAAAAATCTCTGAATTTAAATTTTGTTAAACTTATTTACAATATTTTCATCCAGCCCTTTCAAATGTTTACAAACATTTCTGGCGTCCAGGAATGTATACAAATTTATAATAATGAGAGGCTGAGGTTAGGCTGTACAATATTGTGGTAACGGCTGTACTTCACTAGGTATGGTAATGCTTGCAAGGGTATTATGGGATAAATAGCCATAATATAAAAAAGGTTCAAAATACAAGTTCTAAATGGCAAAAATATCAATACGTTTTTCTGATTAGTTCTAAGTAGAATTTTACCGTTTGAGAATGTTTGTTGTAGAATCCGTGTAAAAGATTGATATAAACATTATTTTTTTAAGACAAGAATACTAATTGTTGGATTGCTGGTCTCCAAAAGATTATTTCATCACAATTTTCCGTTATTGTGAACCCATCAACTTCCTTATCCGAACATTAGTTCCAATGTTATAGTAATTAATCAATTTGCGTATTTGTAAAACTGTGTAAAATTGCATTATATATCCTTACATAAAAAATTAATTTCCCCTATATACTGGCAGTCAGATTGATTTTAAATCAGAAAAAATATGATATAAAATAATGAGACCTATCAAGCGTTCTAATCAATGTATACGTTCCAGTCTCATTACAGTCTCATACCTCTATATAAATTATATATAATAACATTAAACAGCAAAGAAAGATGGGCAAAATCATTAATACTTGATGAACTGCACAATATAGCTAACGGTGGCCATCACTACTAGCCATTACCATCTTTACAAATATTTTTGTTTTTTGTTAAATAAATAATTAAACGTACAACATTAGGAATCAAATATTCAAAACCTCACTGAGCAATGTTTCGTTCATACGTTTAGAAAATATAAATTCTCTATATTTAGGACGAGATTTATAACAGAAAAAATAGAATCCCGGTTCTGAAAAAGAACGCCTGGGCCAATCTGAGCTTACTGTCCAACGTATACAGCAAAAGAACCCAAAACTAATTTAGTTAATTTTAAAATGGAGATGACAGTTAACTAATCAGTAGTTAAAAACATTAACAAAGTGTGTCTGGAATAACCTATAACAAAGCGTCAAACGTATTAGTAGCTTTAAAATGTCAATTCTTCTTTGTATTTAACCGGAAATCAGTATGATTTATTCGAGGCTAAAATGACTCAAATATAAAAACAAATTAACTGAATTCGATTAGACACAAGCGTAGTTCCACATTGATGAAATTAGCCCTACATGCAAAATATATCATCCATTGATGAAAAAAAATATAGAGTAATTAGAGTTTACGGGTTTTATCATACTCAATAGATGTTTACCAAATGGTTTGAGGAGAAGAAACTCATCACGTATCCAACCAGATAACAGAACTCTTCATCGATAGACGAAAAATTAATAAATGAAAGTAGTTTTGGAGATCTCGACACACACTACCTGTTTCATAAAAGCATACTATTTATATAAACAAAAATCAAAATAGTCACACGAATTGCATACTAAACACATTTTGCTGAGAAGTTATAACTATAACCAAATTTGCTAATAATAACATTTAAAAACCGAAATTTTAATGTCCCGTAACAGACTAAAAAGAGTTTCAAACATTCATTATGATGTCGGTAAAGTTATTAACCAGGATATGTTTAACAAATAAACCTTGACATAGTCAGAATTAGTCACCATATTGGAGAAAAGGTCCAAATATAATGGATTTGTAACAAAACATCCGTAAATGTTGACATTTGGGTCAGCACAAGTCAGTATATATCCTCAGCTGTAGCAAGGAGTCAGAATTAGTTACTATATTAGAGGGAAGGTACTAATCCGATCACATTTTAACAAAACATCCGTAAATGTTGCAATTTGGGCCATCAGAAGCTAGTATATATCATCACCTGTAGCACGGAGTCAGAATTAGACTGTATTAGAGGAAACGTCAAAATCCATTGTCTTTTTAACAAACATCCTTAAATAATCCAATTTTTGTCACCAGAGCACAATATGTCTCATCAGATATTCCACGAAGTCAGAATTATTAACTATATTAGAGTAAAGGTTCAAATTCAATTGCACTGTAACAAAATATCCGTAAATATTCAATTTTGTGTCTCCAGAAGTCAATATGTATCATCAAATGTAGAATGGAGTCAGAATTAGTCACTATTCTGTATTTGAAACAACACATCAGAAAATACTCCTACATGTGTCTGCAGAAGTCAATAAGCATCATAAGATGTAGCAAGGAGTCGGGTATAATCACTATAATATAGGAATGGCTAAATTCCATTTAATATATAACTAAACTATCTTAAATATTCCAATTTAGCTTAATAGAAATCTGTAAGTATTATCAGAGGTACTGACTTGTGAGAATCAGGCGGTATGTTAAAGGGTGGCTAAATTGTTTTTATGCGCTAGTAAGCAAACCTACATAATTCTTCTGAATATAGGAAAAATCATTATGTCTCAACAGATGTAGCATGCACTCAGATTTATTCACTATAATACAGGGATGATCTAAAACCAATAACTGGTATTTAAGACGACCTAATATATAATTTATAATACCTGATATCAATATGTCTCAACAGATGCAGCACAAAGTCAGAAACCATCATTATATTATAAAAATACATATTTTCAATGTCAGGCACTGAAAGGTTTCATAACCATGTTTATTATTGTAAATATACGCCAAATCAATACAACCAGATCTGAACTAAATCTTTGTAACAGAAATATATTTTTGAATTGACCCAAATATATATATATATATATATATATATATATATATATATATACATATATTTACATAATATACTATGTTATTATAAATGCTACTCTAATTATGATATAATCCTATTGAATAGTTGGTGTAAGGGCAGGCCTACTTTTGTTTTAATCGACTTTTTTTGGTATGTGCCTACTTATTCCTACCACAATTATGAACTCCTAAATGACTCTGATACGATCAAAAGTATTTTTCCACATACTATTCGTTGCTTTTGTAAAGCGTCTTGATAGTTTTCCTATTGTGTTGCTTGTGCAAATAGTTGGGAGAAACTGACATAAAATATCCATAGAAACAGAGTTTAAATTTTTTTCATTGTTACATTTGATTGATACTAATTGTTGTACTTTCATTACTTTATATTGTGTCTTTATTGATTTTAAAATATTGAAAACTGAATTCAAACTTTATAGGCATACTATCGGCAGTACGAAAACACATTTTCGCATCTCTTTGACTGTTAACATTTTGTTAAATTTTTGTTTCTTCGCTAACTGCTAACATAGGTGCCATATTATAAAGCTGTTAAAGCTTTAGATCACTGGTTACACAGTATTAACAAATTCAGGTATTTCTGGAATCGAGTAAAATACATTTTCCTACTGTTTTTTGTGCAAGACATTTGGTTTATTTTAGTTATGTTATGTAATAAACCTATGTTCAAATCATACTGTTTGTAAGTTATTTATTATCACTTGTACTCGCGGCCGTGAGGAAACCTTGATCCAAATCACTTGGCCCTCTAAAAAATTATATTAAAAATTTCTGGTACAGGCTGTGCAGTAGGAATACGTTAAAATAATAGAGTTGAAAATTAGTTATAATAACAGGAATATGAGTATGCCCTGATGTGGGTAACGGGCAAGCGGATTGCTGACGTACTTCGATTCTTATTCATTCTCTCTGGAGGAGATGTCGCCCCAATCAATTTCCGTGTAGAAAGAAGGATAGGGAACGGAAAGGAAAAGGCTAGGAGGTATGATACCTCTCTGGTACTGAAATTGGGTGTGAAATGTTTTAAGGGTAATCATTAGTATTTATTTGCATTAATAAATGTGACCTACAAAGAAGGACGTAGAAATTACCACTTGCTGCAATATATGCTTATAGGAGAGACACATTGCCACCTAATCGCTGCCGCTGCTGTACCAAGTTGGTGGTATATCGTAATGTAAATAAAAATCTTGTCCCTTACAGTAGCCACTGGTTTATACCTATATCTGTTTCAAGTCTCGTAATCTAGGTGGACAGTGTTAGAGGAGAATACTTTGTAGCATCGGCGGCACGGACCCTGTTTTCTAACTTTTTGCCTAAGAGCATTATAATGCAATCTGATTTAAAACAATTTCGTAATGATTCAAAATAAAGAAGTCTAGAAAAATTTGCATTTTAAATTAAAGCCTACTGTTTTTAACAAGTGTTTGAAGTTTCGAGTTCAACAAATAAAACCTAATAAAATTTTCATTCTCTTGCGCGTTGATTGATATGATTTTTAAAGTTTTGGGACTTTTTAACTTTTTTTTTAGAACATAACTGAAAAAAGCATGATAACTTTGAGAAGCAAAATTTGAAACTTTGAATCATTCCAAAATTAAATATGATGTTAACTAATGTCTTATGAACATAAGTAATGGGATTCAGAGTTTTTCGTTCTTAGAAGACTTTTCTAGTACATAGTAAACAACATTTATAGGAAACCATTGGTCGGAAAAAACAAATGATATATGATATTAACTGTTAAACTATGATTTAACCGTTAACTGAACCCTTTAGTGCGGGTATAGGCGTGTTTGAACGCACAGTACTGACGATAAGGGATAACACGTGACTAAAGATGGTAAGCCTCGTTACTTTAATTTAGGTCAGATATCAAGAGCCGTCGACGGGCATATTAGGTACCAAATTGGCAGTTTTAAGTTTAGCAATTTATTGTCCAGTCACCGCCAGTAGCCCATCTGTTTGAAGTGTCTGTTTTATCTCTTCTCTTGATTAAAGCAGGAAAGTGTAATAAAACGAATTACTGGGTTTACAATAAATGAAAGCGGTCATCAATTCGTAGGTTCAACTATTTTCGGTTTCAAACAAAGTATGTTTCTGATGGCATATGTGAAAAAAAAAATATTATTTTCTTCTTATATTAAATGCACGACACAGATTCAGAAGTTCCTGTCAGAAACAAACGTCTTACTATTACAGTTGATAATATTTGAATGTAAATCATTTTAATAATTACATCATTGTAATTTGCAATGGAAATAGGAAAACCTATGTTAAACTCAGGCTTGTCGTTATTATTCAATTGATGTAATAAAAAATATCATATAACGTACTGACATGTGTCATAATTATAGTACGAGGAGGAACACTGGTACAAATTGGGTGTAAAATAATGATCTCAAAAACAAAAAAACAAAAAAAAATGGAGAAAAGTGTAAAATAAAGTAGCTATTCTGATATGAGTGCGTTCCAAATTCTTATTCTAGTTGTCATTATAAGCAATTGCTAAATTAGACTGATTTAGATGAGCGTTTCTGATTACTTGGAATTTCATAAATTATATAATAATAGAGTAGAATCTCGAAATTCCGAATCCCGATTTTACGAGCTTCAGTTATGTTCGAACATGTTTCTATTTTAGTTTATTTTATCTATGTGAAAAAAAAGAAAGTTCTAGTTAGCGTTAATGGTTCTAGTAAGTACCAATGGTTTGTGCAAGATAATGTTTAAAGAATGATTCACTGAAACTTGCAGATACTACTAAACATATCCACAATAATTTAACCTTTTTTTCTTTCAATCTTATTTTAAGTCTGATTTATACAAGTTCAAGGATTACGGTGTTAAATATTCCAAAACATTAATAATTAACATGCAAAAAATTGTTAACTTAATACATCTTTCGAGGCGAAGTGGAGAAATAGTTCTGATTACCTTATTAAAAAAAATGTTTCTTTTGATATCAGAAGATGAACAGATTACTCCGAAGATTTACAAATTGTAAACCCCCTTAACAGGGTCGGTTAACTCTAACAACTACTTCCTTCTTCACTTAGTAGTTTTCAAAAACAATTTCGTATGTTCGAAGATATACTAAATTTTATTTTAAATTAGTGATAACATATGATTTCAAATTGCAGCTGCTTCAAAATGTATGCCTAATAAAATTAGCGTATTGTTAAATATTTATACCCTTTACGAGTTGACCAGTCTTGCAAACGCGGAATGGCTCGGAAGTACCCTATCACTTGCAGCCGCAAGTAATTGATTTCCTAATCATTCACCTTCAACATAACCATTAGGTAAATAGCTTTCTCACCATAATTGAACTTTCCAAAACATTATTTTTTTAAAAATATTTACAGTTTCGTAAAAATATAAGAAGAAAGATAACATTAATTACATATTTTGGTAAAAAAAGGTATCTTCTCTTTATCGTAGTTGTTATGCTACGCATTGTTATGATCATAAATTTTAAAATGTATGCTGAGTTTGATATTGTTCTTGTTATAATTTGAAGTATGCTAATGTCAAAGTATTAGGATACATTTGCATAATAAAATAAGGGCAACAAAGTTATTTATTTAGTGGGAATAGTAGCAGGGAATCGTCAGGAAAACTGCTGCATTTCCCCTCAAAGCAGTTTTCCATAACTCTCCCGAGGAATAAATCGATGCGCGACAACGTACGACTGCTCCCTTTGACATAAGAACGGTGTGCATTCTGAACAACCTGAATTTGTAACTACTTCTCATATTCAAACGAACATTTTTCCTCTCTCTATTGATAGTAAATGCCTAATTTTAACTTCTCATTGCCCTGATATATAAAACACAATACTCTTGGTGTTATCTATCACCAAGCCTTATGGAGATGTGGAGAATACACCAACACAGTGACAAAATCTACACAAAGGGTTCGAAATGGACAATTAAGTAGAATGTACATTGTGTCAAAACGGACCTACACGTGCACTAACCCTGTAGTGTTTTCAGTGAAGAGCTTTTTGTAAATTTCCTAGTTCTAACATGTCTATCAGCTACATCATCCCATTATCTTCCCATATCTCACATCACATTTTTGCTCATTGTATTTTCGTTTTTAAATTATTATATTTTTGTAATATTTGTTTCTATAATCCTACCTTTGTTACTTTTTTAAAAAACTTATGTGTAGTCTTTTATTATTTGCTCCACATACATTTATTTTTATTGGATTTTTATAACATGTTTGGATATTTAATATTTATATCCTGGCTCTCCATTAATTTATTGTTCTTTTGTTTTTTGATTCATATCATCTGACTTTGTTTTACGTTCCGTACTGCTTTGATGATTTTGTACTGATTTATTCTCCACGATTCTACTTTGTTTCTCTCTCTCTCTCTCTCCCTCTCTCTTACTTTCCCTCTCTCAGTCTTCATATTTTAGTCCTAAAGAGATTTTTATTTTTGATGCAAACACATTTGATTTGTATTTTAAATCTTCGTTTTTAATAATCATATCAATATTTATTATTATTATTTTTTCAATTTCCACAACAATATATGTGTTTGTGTTGTTAAAGGATGTCTCTTGAATTCTTTCATAATGCAATATTAGAATATTACGTGAGTGTAAAAAACGGCTATATCAGAGCTGCAATGAGCTATATAAAGTGGGTTTCAGACTTCCACAATACTTTACAAGTGATAACCGTTGAACATATTGGTCAAAATTTTAAATTAAAATCCTAACATCGGATTGATATTTAAAAAAAATTAGATTATAAAATATTTTCTAGCGGTGGGAAAACAATAGGTTGTGCTGCTTAAGAGCAACAACTCATGTTCAATGTTGTGAAGAAGTTTCACTTAGGATTCGCACAAAGAACTATCCATTGTGTTTGCCGAGTAAAATGTATAGTAAGTATTAATTTCATTCACAACATACAATTTCTTTGTCACCAAATATTGTCAGTTTTTTCAACAGTATATGGTCTGTTTTTTGAACGACTTATTGATGAAGCACCCTAAATGCAGTTAAACTGAAATTTTCATATGCTTTAATTTCCTTTTACATTGATTGCGACGCAATGGCTTTGTTCTTATAGCTGAACAACTTTCATAATTTCTCTATTCATTTTATTCTTTTTTCCGATGTACTTCTCATTGGTAATAAAGGCCCCCTTTGGTTAAAAATATAGCATACATAATAAACATATTTCCTTTGCGTTATATTGCCAGTTTAATAAAGTTAAAATACCCCATAATAAAAGTGAGATCATTTATCACAAAGAGAAAACCCACACAAAGAACTATAAGAAAGAATTCGTACGAGGGAGAAGTCAGAGGCTTCTCAATAAGTCGTGATTGGGTTTAATCAAACAATATTTACAGCTTGAAGTACATTTTGTCTGCTGAGTAAAAGGTAAAGTAATAATTTTATTCATAACTCGCAAAGTATTTTTCCTATTTTTATTTCTTTTATAAAATGGTAGAATCACTTTTTGGGCCCCTGATTTTCCTAAATACAATTAAAAAGAGACATTTTTTCTGCATGGACTTCCAGAGAAATTGCTCTTAACGCCTGTGCATTGTTAATGGGGCTCCAAAATCGACCTAATTTACTTACCCCTTTCTTCATGATCTCAGGCGAACATGCTCGTTTCTGACTATACTTTTATTTATCAGGGTTTAAGTCACAGTTGCTGAAATAAAATATCCTAGAGTGGAATCTTCACTGACGTTGTGGAATTTATACTGCAAAGTCGAGATTATTAAACCCAACCTGACCTTCATAATCAACCCGCCCAAGCATTTTGACATTGTCTCTTATATACAGTAGTCTGCTCACCCCTTTTATTTCGCTGGCCCGCGTCGGAATGCTTCCCTTTCAATGTAAAAATCAGTACGTACATATTTACATATCTATTCCCTTCATCTTAACTTCTTTAAAGCCTTGTATGTATTTACGTGTTAATTCACCGTTTGGAAATTTAAACACATAATCTGATTGGAATAAAAATTGGATATATGTAAAACAACGGCAGACCCCGGATAGTCCGCAAACGGCTAATCCGCCCACGAATAATCGTTAGTTTACTATATATATATATATATATATATATATATATATATATATATATATATATATATATATACATATGTATATATATATATATATATATATATATATATATATATATATATATGTATATATATATATATATATATATATATATTGCTTATTTTGTTCATTCGAACAGGACCATACCAAATCAAAACATAGGACTGATCCTATTCAGTGACATTATGCAAATAAAATATGTACATGAAAATAAAACAGGTAACGTCCAGCAATGGGAAACCTGTGACGATATAGTTAATTATTAATGTATATATTGCGCCCAGACAAACTCCTCAGAAATTTAATATAAATATTAAAACTCTATTAAAATAAAAAACTATCCTTTGTGCATTGATTTACCTGTTTCACATTATTGATGGAATCAACTGTTTAAGGGAAAAATATTTATAGCAATAAAGTTTTTTATCATTAGCATTAGAGGAAGTGAATCATTTATGATTAGACTGGAACTCACCCAAACCAGAAAAAAAGCCTGGAACCATAAATAACCGTTCTCTTGGTAATTCCTTTGCGAGGAATACATTAGGGAGATTGGAAATGCTTAAGATCTTGGTTTACACACTATATGATTTACGCTGTGAAATATATTGGACACAGTTATTAAACCATTATACTAAAAAAATATTATTTTACCAAATGAAGATCAGATTTCCTTGGAGGCTTGCTTTGATTTGTTCACCATTGTTTTCAGATAGATTTGTTGATAATGCCGTATATAAACGCTCGCATGTTGGGCACACTAGTTACATCTTTATATTAATTACATTAAGCTGCCTGAATAAAAATTGGGTTTTATTATTTTTTGTTTACACTTGCTTACATTTGTATATATTAAAATATAATTTTCCTTTAACTTTAACTGATTTGTGCTGTTTGATATCAAAACACCCCATTAGTAGTGCGTTTTTCATTTTACTTGGGCCTATATTATTTCTGGTTCATTTGTTTTTAACCATAAAATGAGATACTTCAGTATTTCATTTCAAATCATTTGTCTGTTTTATTTTTTTCAGATTAATGCAAAATAGCTCTATATAAAAATTTAGTTTCCAAAATTTTAATGTTAAAATACATTTACCTTCCAAACATTCATAAACCCACAAACTCTATTTCTTAGGTGGATCCCTATAACAATAAATTTACCTAATGTTTAGATTCCATTTATAAATCTTTTACCAGTATTTCCAATTTTGATTTAATTTTAAAATATATTTTAAATTTTACGCTCTGTAGAATGAAACATCTAAACTCTTTGTCAACTTTCAAAACAATGTGACTGTGTATTTTTCAAAGTTATTCCCTTCCGGACTTTATAATATGGCAATCTGCGGCAAACATTTGTCGCATCAGCTAAAATCTTGGTTTAATCGGCTTAGTGCGTTGTGGTGCAGAACGATGAACTGGTACTAATTTGGCAACAGAGTGTTTTAAGTCTTAAGAAAATATTATTCTCTGGACGCTTTAATTCTTAATGCAAAAATGTTAGACTGAATTCGTATTTCTTAAGCAATATTATTTTGAAAATTTGTAGGACATTGTATGCATAATCGTTAAACCTAATACTATAAGGAAAGGGGGCCATATTCAATAGAACGTTTGAAGATGATGTGACATACTCAACTCCAAAAACTAGATTGCAACTAGAAACGGGTAGCCTTAAAATTTTGGTTATACGAATTTTAGTCATTTGAAGTAGCCCCGTTTAGCATGTATTTGGCCACAGATGCTCATTCAAGACATTTTTCATTTTAAATACTAAAGCTGCAACTTCTGAGGGGCGATAGGAATTAGTGTAAGAGTAGACGAATAATTTAATTTTAGATTTTAATATTGCTAAACGCAATCTAATACTAGGCTAAGCAAACATTACGGGCAAAGAAGGGAAAACTAGCATCATTACTACAGGAGTTAGTATACATGAAACGAATGACATGAAAGTTAGGTGAGCTTTTGGGAAAGATACTGTTCTACTAGTAGTTCCCTCATCGGCTGCAATGTTTATTCGGACAAGTAATGACTGCAAGGATCGAACTGTAGAAACTATAACGTTACGACGGAAAACTGTTTATTTAACGAATGATACAACATTTGTAACATGTATTATTTATTCAAATACATTTTATTATGAATTCAATATGTTTAAACAGTATATAGAAATCGAATTACTTACTTCAATATACACCTAAGAAAACATTATTTTTCATGGAGAAGAAAATTATAGTGGCCTCATAAATGTTACATTCTTTATTGTTAGATGTTCTCCTACTTTTATTTTAGTTACGCCTAGAGGGAAAACAATGGTATAATAAGCAGGTAACATAGACTTAGCTATAACAAATCTGAAACTTGTGTCTCTAGCTCAAACATTGAGCTATAATTACACTTGTAATTATTAAATTCATAAATATGTATTTAATATTCAGTAAAGTATAGGTCCTTAAAACCTAATGCCAATACTCCAAGCATGTCGACAGACAGAACAACAATACGTCAGTACAAGTCAATGCCCAAGCGCAGTTTTTTACTCTAGGCCAGTCCCTATTATGCTCCAAAGATATATTTCATTAAAATCACATGACATACCAGAGCCATACCGTATTTACCACTATGCGTAAGAATTAAACAAAGTGGATATTAAAACAAAAATGTAGTTATTAAATTATAAACTTTTTAATAATTCCACTGATTAGAACACATAATTATAAAAATTCAATTAATTTTGTTCTGGAAAACTGTAAGTTGGTCCTAAACAAGTTTTCATTTGGTAAAATTAAAATATAATATAATTCACTATTCTTATTGTAGTAAGATATATTTAAATAATAATTTTGAATATAACAATAATAATCATTGACTAATAAAATTTCAAGTAGACTGTCTAAAATGCTGAAAGTAGAAAAGCCTAGTATTTTTGCAAAGAGTTATTGTTGTACGATATCTCTGGATGTGCACACGTAACTAAACTATGTAACTTAGCCTTACTCTGAAAATGATATTATTTCTTATCATTCTTGACAATTCATTGTTATAAGATATACTAGAATAAAAGTAATTAAATATACTACAATATAAATAATTATTCCTAACAACTTATAATTTGTATGTGATCTTACCTCAACTACATCAATTACAACATACAAAAATACGAATATATACACTTTTAATGCAACATTAAGTAAGAGTAACGAACAGCTGTTTTAATCACTTATAAAATGCCTAAAGTAGGTAAATTTATTGCGGATTCCATTGCCCTGTAGTAATATTTTATAAAAAATAAACAGAAACTAATCCCAAAAATTGATATAAGTAATAAAACAAATTAGTTTCAGTGTTATAATTATGTCACTATATCAATAAAAATGAAGCAGATAAACATTTTGATGAAATTTTTAGGGGGAATATATAGGATGGTTTTATAGCCTGTTAAATCTTTTATAAAACAACCTACCTTCGAATATCTATAAATCCATTTCTGTCACTAAAATCGACATTTAAAAATCCCTAGGGAGAAGCGTAGAACAATTAGCAGTGGTTAAGTAAAAGCTCGAAGGTGCAATCTTGCTAATTGGAAAATGAGGGTAAATAAATTACTTTCGTTAAGACATGAAGGAACGAAATTTACAGTATTTTACAGCTGATTCATTCTTTGTTTCATTCAGCTTATAGCACTAATTCGTTTCTAGCAAATTACAACATAAATTGTAATATTATATTAATATAAATATATTAATATAATATATTATAATAATTTGTAGCACACTATTGTATAACTTTCGGTCAAAAATCGTCACTGCACTTTCCTGTCTTCAATAATAATATACGTCATTGTAGGTAAACGACAAAGTGACTCGTTCACTGGAAAGGCACTTTACAATATCGAAGGACTATGCAGATATATGGTGAAGGATCTCTAAAAATGCCTAAAAAGCACATCCAGCGAAACACCTACTACTGGGAGAGTTCAAGAAGTTCCAATCAAAGTCAAAAGGGAAAGCTATGAAGAATTACTTTTTGATAGGCTGGAACAATAATAAGCACAATATGGAAGACAATCAAATTTGAATAGGGGATGAAACCAGTATGGAAACTATTCACAAGGAAACACGAAAGGCGGTCAGTTTTCATGTCTTGAAAAGAGAGTCAAGTTCTAGAACTCGAAGAGTCCAAATGCAGGACTGAGGGTGAAATACGTTAAGATTAAAGTGAGAAATGTTAATTCAAACAAAGTAACGTCACGACGTAAAGTATTAAGTGAGATTATTAAGGGGGTTTTAAAATTGAAAGTGATGTTGAACGAGGGACATAAAAGCGTAATAAGTGAGATTAAATGAGGGGAATAAAAGCATCACGAGTGAAAATAGAAAGTAAAATTGAAGAGATTTGTGAATAAATGAATTTGTGAATGGTGACGTGAAAGTAATAGTTTATCCTAAAATAAAAACCAACTCTTTAAAGTGAAACAAATATCAGAACTTCTAAAACTTATTTACTAAATCTTTAAACCAGCGGTTCTCAACCTGGGGGGCGCGCCCCCCTGGAGGGGCGTAGAAGAATTCCAGGGGAGGCGTCAACAAATTTTTTTTAAAATTTAATTTGATGTTGGACACAAACACACAATCATTGATATATCTTTATAGCTTAATAGTGCTATAAATCTCTATTTCTTTACTCAATAAAATGTGAGCGTCTGTCCAGGCTTGAGAAACTAGCTGTTACTCAGCATAGCAAGGTTTTTGTTTATTAATAGCGCGGCGGGGGTAGTGGGCATATCTGCCACAGTCCCACTCCTGTTCACCACAAGCGCTACTTGCCACACAGAATCCAGTTGTGAATTCTCCTCCGCCTGTGAATATAGGTTTATTGTAATTATTATAGCGATTGTGTTGTTAATTGTCATTGCCATAACATTGACAACCATTGCGTGTTTTAGATGTTAGTTGCTATTAAAATGAATAAATCAGTACCAAAGAAAGGACTCTACAGTGATGACTATATTAAATACGGTTTACATTTAATGAGAAAAACGGTAGTCATTTACGTCAGTGAGTAATTTGTCATGTAGTTCTGAGTAATGATGCAATGCGACCTGGACATTTGAAACGCCATTTGACTACAAATCACGCTGCCCTGAAGGACAAACATACTGAATTTTTCGTTTCTAGGAAAAGTTACCTTAAGAGAATGAAACTGGATTCTAGTGGAAGTTTTCGAATGGAAATTGAAAAGGCCGTTGAGGCTTCTTACAAAATTGCCTTGTTGATAGCTAAAGACAAGAAACCCCATACAATTGGTGAGTCACTAATAAAACCTTGTTTGCTTACTGATTGTAGTACTGTGCTCGGTGAAGACAGCTACAATAAAGTTGGCAAACGATTTCTTTATCTAACTATACAGTCAAATAAAGAATTGATGACATGGCTATTGATTTGAAAAATCAACTGGTGCAAAAGCTAAAAAACTCCCCATTCTTTGCATTGCAGTGCGATGAAACAACAGCAATTTCAAAACAAGCGTTGTTGTTGTTTTACTGTAGATATATAGATGATAAGAAATTCCTTGAAGAAATGCTGTTTTCAAAAAATCTTGAAACAACAACTAAAGCAGTCGATATATTTTCTGCTCTTCAAACATTTTTAGAATCTAATGAACGTCCCTGGAAGAGAGCTATTGGGAAGCTCTCCCATCGATATGTAACGATGGAGCTCAAGCGTTGACAGGTTGCCGATCAGGATTTATTGAATTGGCTAAGAAAAAAAAAACCCTAAAATAATTGGATCCCATTGTATCATCCACAGACAAGCTTTGGCTTGCCAGACTCTCCCTGAATCACTTAGCAGTTAAAGTAGTGAATCACGTCAAATCCAGTGCTTTGACACCAGACTTTTTCGAGTATTGTGTCAAGAACTGAACAGTGATCAAGAAACACTTCTCTTTCACATCGAAGTTCTTTGGTTGTTTAAAGGTAATATGCTTGCAAGAATGTTCAACTTAAAATCAAAAGTTGAAATCTTTTTGAGGAGTTCAAGTGAAGAACTGTACAAGAAATTTACAGATTTCAAATTTATCTCTTACTTGGCATATTTGACAGACTATTTCGAAACAATAAATATTCTGAACCTAAAGCTACAAGGTCAGAAAAGTAATTTGAAGAACTATGATTCAATTAAGAGTTTTGCTGAGAAGAAGGCTCTTTGGCCAGACTAGATGTGGAAAGCGACTGCGGTGTTCTTTGTAAAAATTTCATCCAAACATACAAAAAATAGTTAACGAAAAACAGTGCCAGCCTTCACACTAGTACTACTTAAGTAGCAAACATTTTTCTGGTTACATTGTTGATATTTTGTTGTGATTGTTTCGATGATTTGTGTAAATAAAATGTGTATTTGAGCAAATATGATTTTATATTCCTTATCATTACTAGAGTATGTCTAGCCTAAGTTCAAAGTCATTTTACTCAAACATAATGTAAGTAAATTTATCATATATAAGTCTAAATTAACTTAATCCGTAAAGGGAGGCGTGACCTCACACCAAAGTGTGAAGGGGGGCTCAGAGCCTAAAAGGTTGAGAACCCCTGCTTTAAACAGTAATAAGTAATTCAAATATAAAATTTATCAAATCAAGTGCAGTAACCTATACACGCCTTAAGATAATTAAGAACAGTTTATTAAAATTGTTAATTTACATTAAATATAACAGTTTTTATGCCTACCAGCAGAATTAGAGTGAGTTAGGACTAATTATATGTAACTGCCTATAAATGTTAACGTTTGAACTCAGGATTAAAATAAATCAGTTATTGTAAAAAAAAGTAGCTGCGTAACTATCTGATTTTCTAAGAGTCAATTTATCGTGTAGGAAAATTTGAGTAAGTTATGTTACATAAAAATGGCCCCAAACGTAAGAACGTTAGTTTAATACAGTTTAATTCCTTCATATAATTAAATTGTTTGCTGTTTTTTTATAGTACTTTTAATAAATTGTTAATTTGAAAAACTTTGGCTTAGTAATAGGAAACGATTTATAATATAACTGTAATTTATTTTTAAAAGTGTTGAAAATATAAGAAGTGATGTAAATAATTTTTGGTAACAACCAAATTAATATTAGTTAACGTGTGCTATTGTAAACCTGTTGATAACTAACATGTGGTGTGTGTGTGTGCGTAATTCTTAGCCAAACTGCTATTATTTAAAGGAGCTATCGGATACGAGATATAAATAATTACATATCTTTTACTTTTTTTTACAATATTTGCCAAAGATTTCCTAATTAATAAATTCCATTGCAACGAATTTTAAATAACTACAAATTATTTACATTCTGACGTGAAAACGTTTCATTACGTGACTCGTGTTTACGCCATCAACATAAACAATTACTGTTACTTATTTAAATATTTATTTTTTTAGCTAGTATTTGATAGAACATTATGTTCAACATATCATCTACAATTTCCATACTTTTCTTCACCTCTGCCAAACACCTATCTTCTTATAATACTAAGCGGTAGGCTTTGAGGCAAAATCATTTGCATTGCTTTATTTAAATTGGTTTTTTTATTCTATGACCATGAGTATTAGTTTTCTACAAACGTTTTATGTTGATTCGAAGTTTTTACCTCAGTTAATTCCTTGTTAATGAACAAATATGACAAACTATGAATAAACATGCTATGCCCTTCTATTATATAACGTTTAAAAATCATTCCTATAACACCGAAACTGATACAAATATTAGTTTGTACAACGTTTTTGAGGTTCGTAATAACTATATACGTATATGAAGCATGATTTTTGGGAGGCCTATGGATAGATTAAGGTAGAAACCTGAACCCTCCGGTTACAGAATATATAAAAGAATCACGTATTCTAGAATGAGAGTCGCGTACTTGAAGCTGACCTACTCTATTTTTTGGTCTACCAGTTACATTTCTTTAAAGAAGGGAGGGTAAAAATTGATAGATAGAATTACTACAAGGCATGGTTATCTTGGGTTGGCTTTTTTCAAAAGAGATATCCTCGTGGTCCTCCGAAAAGAAGGTTTACATTGTTTGTCATCGGAGGTTTGTTAGGTGAGTTTTTTAATCACCATCAAGAAGAATCTTAAGCATATCATCGCATACATATAACTTTAGAAAGAAATGTAATTTTTATTCATATTTTCCAATTTGATTTACGCTTTACCAATTTTAGACGACAGATTTCTTTTACAATATTTTTTGCCTACGGGTACCTAATTATTATTTCAACATATGCTAAAATCATAGATGGAATATATTATTAAAGTTACGAGGGAATAATCAATTTATTTCTCGTTCATTTCAGTGCCTAACATGAAATGGAAGTGTTCATTTCTTAATGGACGAATAAAACATTCTTTTTTCAGCAAATAATTTACAAAAACTTTTAAAGTCTGATTGTTATAGATTTCTTGAAGAATTTTAATATGACTGGATCTGCTTGCTACATATACAAATAGAGAAATATACCACGAGTTATAATTGCAAAACAGTTCTAATTCCAGCACAAACGACAATTTTATAAGTCGGATTGTTATAGATTTCGTTAAAAATATGAATATGACTGGATCTGCTTGATACGTGTACAAATAGAGAAATATACCACGAGTTATAATTGCAAAACAATTCTAATTCCAGCACAATCAACAATTTTATAAGTCTGATTGTTATAGATTTCGTAAAGGATTTTCATATGACTGGATCTGCTTGCTACGTGTAATAATAGCGAAATAAACCACGAGTTATAATGGCAAAACAGTTCTAATTCCAGCACAAACGACAATTTTACAATTCTGATTGTTACAGATTTCGTGAAGAATCCTAACAAGGCTACATCTGCTTGCTACAAATAGAGTAATAAACAACGAGCTATTATCGCAACTCTTTTAATTAAATATTTTTCATATTATAATCAATGATGCGGTACGGGAATGTTTTTTTTTTAATTTTGAAGACAACTTATTGTAATTAATATCTCTGAATTTTAGAAATGGCGTGTACATTTGTTTATATTTTATAACATTTAAAGATTATTTAAACTCAAAGAATCAAGTATATCAAAAAGATTAAATTGGAAAAAGACATTAAACGATTCTTTTGATACAGGTAAATATTTGTCAATTGCGAACTAAAGATTTTTCTATCGCTTTTCTTTTTTTGGTTCCCCGTTGAGAACACCCATGCAATACTCTCGCGTACGTTTACTATGATACAAATAAATAAATAATAAAGCTTATCATTTACGAAACCTTTCCACAGGTAAACACGTTCCTTTTTTATGTTTAATTAAAATAATTTAAAAAGCGCGTAGTTATTAACACAAAAAGTCTTTTATACAGATCATTAAATATCTCAGGTCATTACAGTAAAAATATTCGCCGTTCCTCTTTATTATTTACTATTCATTACACATTTAGGATTATTTTCTGTGATTTCAACGTAGCGCGATATAGTAATCTATGCCCATAATCACCCTACTTTCAAAAACCTATCTTAGAAAGTTACATTTATTTATTTATAGTTCTAAATCCCGTTTGTCTCAATATGAATCTCCAGAATGCTATTATATATGGTGCTTTAGAGTACGTGGCCTTTCGAAAGGAAAAGCACTTTATAATATATCATGAAAGTTTTACCCTTTTTTCGTATTGTAAAGAGGAAAGAGACCTCGTGAGTTTGATGCTTCAAAGAAAAAAGGGTTCCTCGCTTTCATTTCGGTTCTCTCTGCCTCAAAGGCACTAAAGTCTCTTCAAGGAATGTTCACTTAAAGTAGACTGTTATCTTCGACTTTATTGAAGCGAAGCTATTATAATTTTAAAATTAAATCATCTTATTTTGTCCAACTTTATAATGAATATTTTAAATCACGAGATTTTTTCTATTTTATACAGAATTAAAGTCATTTTATTGTCAAAATATTCATTGAATATGACATTGTATTTATTTAGCTCTTCTATGATTTCGTCACCAACTTTTTCAAGGACTCAAACGAGAAAAATATCCTTTTAAATACTACAGCCTCAACCTGCACAATGAATGTTTTTTAAATTTGTATATGTGCCTTCAAATTTTATCGCTCCGTCAGTATTAATTTTACAAAACAAGCAATATATCGGGAAGAAGGCTATAAAAAAGAATATTATATGATGAATAAACAATTACTGCCAAAAGTAAATGTAATTTCACCCCGGTTTTTAGATCATTTATGACCTGTTGTTATAAGATAAGGGTTATAAAATATACTGTTTAAAATTAATGCCTGCTTACAATGACAAAGGAGAATGTTAACTTTATGTGTTTTAAAAAAGTTTAAGGAGTGTTGTATTAGGTTCAATTTTAATTTCCTCAAAACGTGAATTTTAAAAATGTAGATAAATCAGAACCATGCAATTTGTAACACTTCTGCCTGTAAGAACTGCAAAAATTTACGTTCAACGCTTTTTGTAGATCAATAAGTGTTTTCATTAAAAAACGAAACTTCAATTACTAAAAACCAAAGTTAAGTGTGACATTGAAATTAAACTACAAAGTACATTGGGGTTATAACACTCTCTCTTTAACGTCGTAATTGATTCGTAATGGATAACTATCTATATTCATAATTCCTGTCTGAACACTGTAAAATTCTTTCGTCATAGCTTTGGTTAATTTATATTCTTAAGTGAGGTTTTGTCTTTAACAGTTTAAAATCTTATAATGCAAATCGTCTCGTAGTTTAATCCTGTCCTAGTTAATCGTAGATACCATAGTTGCAATCATTGTCTCATTGTAACGAATATGAGGTGGAAGAGATTGTAAGCGTGGTCATTACTGACTTCCTGACTTAGGCTGGCTTAGTTGGATAAAAAATATTCAATTAGAATTAATATAACTTTAAGCAAAGACGTCAACGAATAATAATAGGTCTATATGAATACTGGTTCAGAAGTAATAAAAGGCAATTTAATATAGTAGCCGTCTTTTTATAGATAAAAAAAATTTGGTTCTAAAATTTTAAACCTTGAGAATTAATAGAGTTTTATGTCCTTTGTATACCTAGTGTTCATCTTTATATATAATTAATTTAAAGTCTAAGAATTTCTTATGTAATATATAATTTATATAAATAAATATACCTGTATATGAAATTTAAGCACAGACACTTATTTTCCAATGATGTTTCTAATAATAAAATTCGGTTAACTTTATTTGCATTTTTGTAAGAGATACGGCAGTTGAAATGTTACACTCAGTTACAGAACGAAAATATTATCGTCTACGTCTAGGCACACCAATCTGTCCACTCTAATCCGACAACGAAGGGACGGCAGAGCATCTTACCACTTGTGACGGCCTGAAAGATATCTTTCACGAGGAGTCCAAGGAAGGACTCGCTATATTGTACTGGGAGGCACGGCGTCGGATGGCTGAGAGGCCAAGGACGGGCGTTGGCTGAAGTAAGAAGTAAGTACTTTCTATTACAGAATGCACTAATAAAAAATTTAATATAATAATAAAATTCTTTCTAGATTTTGAACGTTTTATCACGTATGTAACACAAATAAACAATAATTCCCCTTAATTCTGTCATTACCGTTGCATAGCAACCATTAAAATATCTTACATTAGTGTAAATAATAATCACACCATGTAGTAAAGACAGAGAGTTTATATATTGGCCTTGATGAAATAAAATGACAACCTGTCCAGAACAGTCTTTCGGTTTATGCAGGTTGCAAATTTACTCAACCGTTACAAATTACGAACCATCATAAATATGTTACATTTAAATCTCTGAAAGTGGTAAGTTAGTTTTGAAACTGTTTTGTTCCTGAATATATTATTCAATCCCTAAACACTCGATGTATGGTTTATGACCAAAGTTAATTCTAAATGCAATGTATGCATTCGTTGAGCATGCAATATTTTTATCTCTGCCACCATACTATGCTGAAAGAAAATATAAATAATAAGCAATACATACCAATGAGATATCACAGTGAAATAATATTTATCACTAGACTGGCACATTTTTTTATTTTTTATTTTAACAAAATAACTAGTTTATCTTGTTCGGCTGGATACTTCTTCACACATGCAATAGTATCAGATAGGATTATATGATAAGTGAAAATTAGTATCCTTTTTGGTTCCTTGGTCAAACAATTAAACGCATACTGACTATCTTTTGACCAATACTATACTCACTAAGAGGTGAAGGTTTCTCTCAGATCCAATGTAAAGTTCAATTTGAAAATGCATCGTCGCACAAAAGATACAACGTCTTTTACTCCTAGTACCAGACAAGTGTTATTTTCTTCCACCTATCCTTCATGTTACCCTTATTCCACCTATCCTTCATGCTTTTCTCACTCCGTTGTTACTATGATAGACATATTACACGTATTAGAGTGAATATCTGTTTTTAGTTAAATCAATTTTCCTTTTCCTTGTAGTAATAGAAAACGAAGAAAACCATAATGTTTTAGTAAGACTTCTAGTTTTAGTGGTAGGGCGGAGGTCAAGCCTATCGACTTGTACTGCTAAAGCTGATACGATAGACAGCAGTTGCTTATAGTCAACATAATGGACAGCAATAAAACAACAATAAATAACATACGTTGCAATGGGTTAAGGAAAAACGTAGAGTAGAAAGCGTTAGTGAATTTAAGCGAGTGAACTCGTTTAGTTAGATTTTATACACGTATCAGTACTTGATGTTCCACCTTATTTTAAATAGCTCGCCTATAGTATTGAATCAAATTTTTTATTCTTCAAGGATTTTATTTGTTTTTTTATAGTTTTAGAGCATTTGTTTTAATATTAGTCTATTTGATCGACAGTTATAATTAAAACAATAATTAAAAGAGAACATTCTATGATACATAATAAATTATCGCCTTATCGTGTGTATACAAATTGGGAGGCATAAGTGGAAAACTCCAGGATGATTTATTTATAACTAAAATAAATTTAATTATTTTCTAAATTTATTTTTAAACAAGTTTTAAAAATAAATTTATTGCACTCGCAGGAGTTCCGACAGAAGTTATAACAAAATAGATCTAATAGTTTCGCAAACGTTACAACGAAAATCGCCGAATATATGAGTTTGTACATTTTTTATTGGATTTTTACTTCTTTAACTGAGGTATATAATAAATAATGACTAATATTTTTCGCAGTTATTAATAAAATAATTTGTGTAGCAAAAAACATTTATTAGATATTTACTGAAACAAGTCAAATCAGTTTTTTAAAAGTATAACCCGTGCCTAAAAATGTTTTCCTATCAAAAATGTAATTAAAAAGACATTACTTTTCGACTATTGTTATAGTATTATTTGTCTTGAGATTTATAATTATTTTACCCGACTAATGTTTTTACTAGCTGATCAAAACGACTTAATAATAATTCAAGTGTAAAACGGCAGTTCTACAACATGGTTATGTACTATAACACAAAACTAGCTGTTACATGAAATCATTTGTTGTAAGGTATATTCTCCATTTGTTGTAAGGTATATATCTACACAAAAACAATGATTTAATCTCATGTTCTGTTCATCACGTGTACAGAAGTTATTCCTTTAAAAAGTTAAAATGTTTTAACGAACGGTTGGAATTTTAGTCTTGTGATCATTTTCATCGACAATACTTGTGTCTAGCCGACTATGGTTTCCAATGTGTTTAATTTCTAAATTAAAAAAAAAAACTCCGTTCTACGGACATAATTCTGCGCTTACAGGTCAGTAAATATTTTCTCGTCATCGCCGCTAAGGTTTTTTGTACAACGAATTAGTGTCGACCACAGTTCCACTCTAAGTAGGCCTGAATCTTGCTCCTTGAAGAACATTATCATTAATATCACATTACCCTTACAAACCACAATTTTATTCATTAACCATTAGACTCACACTTCATCATAGTTTACCTAAAAAAATCATTTTAATTAAAATTTAAGTTTATTTAAAATGTTGACAAATTACCATAAATAGCATTAGAGTAAAAACCAGAGATTTATAAAAAGGTTTTAAGGTTTCGAACCTCTCTTTTCTTTTCTATTTTTCGGTTGGGAATCCGCGAGAGGAATTGTGGGTATGTTAAATGGTATTTGTTCCTGAGTGCCCTCAAACCGGTAGACACCTCAGGTAATCCATTTGAGGTTATTTTGACAGTAGCAGGAAATCTAGATCTTTCCAGTTTTCATAGATAATATTGCGCACCATAAAACTGCAGATGTGGGCAGCTTTATTGGGCGATGGTACAGTATTTGAGAAATGAATCCTCAAAAAAGTACCGAATTGATTAGATTTGGCTTATGGCTTCAAATAAATCACTGTAGTATAAGAAAAGTTTTAAATTTTAATGAATTTCCAAAGACGTCTCGTAAACCGAATATTTTTTTTGTATAGGTTGTAGTTTATGAAAATGTTAAATTGAAGTTACGATTTAGGACATCGTTTTTTATCCGTTCTTTCAAGTGATTCCTCAATTAATTATTTTTGTCACCTTGTAGGGCTACTTAAATTTATTTCCGAAATTTTCAATTCGGAATCTATTTGATTTAGGAATAAATTTATTTAATTTACTTTTCAATTTTTGACGAATGTTAAAAATTATATAGACACTTTTATGTAATGTAATATTCAAGATTTTGTTTTATGTATAAATTAAACCTTAGTCTCTCTGAAATATTAATATCGACAACCGAAAAAAATTGTACGGTGTTACTCAATTCAGTTTAGCATACGCTAGGAAGGAATATCTACAATGATTATTTATTGAGTCGTGAAATTTAAAATCATATGAACTAAATTTAAGTTATGGAAAATGATAGATTGTTGCTCGTAAATGTTAATAGTAACTGTTTTTTAAGTAGATATTGTGGTTTATTTCTTTCTACAAAACAATGTACAAGCCAAATAATTAAAATTTAGTGTTAGTTCACGAAAATGTAATTGTATTTATGAACATTATGAAATTATAATACTTTAATAAAAGTTATTAAAATAAGTGATTTTGTCAACAATGATTCATTAACATGAGTCGTTCTGATTTATATAGACATTTTCGTATTTAAAATAATAGTTTCAGTTATTATTTAAAGAATCTAAAAGATTTGTGAAGCTAATGTTAAGAAAAACTGAAGGTTAGTTAAGTATATATAAGGAAGTGTAAGAATAATGGCATCATATAACCAAAAGCCAAAATCTAAAACTTAGATTTATATTACTATTGTAGATTGTTGTGACCTACATTTCCGGGAAAAGTACTTCTCAGCAACGGTAATATTAGTATTTAAAAAACAACTTTGTAAATATTTATAATATTATATTTATAAATTTAAACGTTTTAGTTTATATCCATGAAAACGTAGGATTGTTAGGAAGGAGGTTTATTCAAGGGAAGGTACAATAACGTTGGTTAATGGCAACAATGACTTCTGAGGACGATTTAGGGAAGTATGTTTGAGGCCATGAATTGAAGAAAATTTACACCGTAACACTATGTTTGTCTAGGAAATATAAGAATGACTTATTGTTTGGGATGTGCTGATGCGTATGTATGTGTGTATTGCGTGTATAATATTTGGACTATATTTATTGTGATTTGTGTTAGCTTCGCTCGATCAACGGCAACCTTCTAAAACGTCATGTCACGTTATTTATGCATGGAAAAGAGAATGTTTTTAAATGAATGGACAACACAATTATAAAGAATTAGACAAGGTAAATAGAAATAAGTAAAAACGAAACCGCTATTAAAAAAAACAATAGTTCCGTTAAACTTGAAATGATAGTACGATAAGTACAATGTGAGTGTAGTATGGAGAAGGGTTAAATCAGAAGATCGATAAGATAAAAAATCATGAAATGTAAAAGTGTTACATAAAATATATATGAACATCACGAAGGTCACAAAATATAAAAACAAAATGGAAACAAAATAATGTCACTGAAATATATTTAATTGGATTTTGTGCTTGATTAGTTAAGCCGTAGCTTTGAGACTAAGCGTTAAACATTCTCCTTTATTAATCACGTCCGCAACAGAGTGAAAACATTTTGAATCCCCCAATAGTATTTGATGGTTTCAACAGTTCAAATTAATTTTAACATAGTTAATACATAAATTAAGACTTGACTAAGTGTTTTAGCGGTATTCATTCTGTAATATAAAGATTAACATTTGTCACGCTTTAATGTTCAATTTCTCAATTCATTCTCCATACATAGTTTGATAACGCTCCTTACACAATTGTTAACATGTCAGATACTACTATTCTAAGGTGTTCTAAACGTAAAACCTTCTCATTAGTGTTTTAATAATTGACATACTTATTTTGTCCTAAATAACTTACCCATATACAACGAAAAATTGAATTATTATTCCGGAGATTTTTGTGTCCTAAGGGTTTTATATTATGTTTCTAATTTCTATTATTATTATCATTCCTCTTTTAAAATAGGACTAAATCGTGACTACAAATTGAACGCGGTTTCCTTATAATCTAAGGCATATTCACAAATATATATGTATTCATTATATCTGTGAATAGGCTGTTACTACGCTGCCGAAATTATTGTATTGAAACCATCTGTCTGGATCCGTCCGACTTTAACTCGGCACACACATGTACGAGGACAAGTTGAGGCAAGTAATGATTAAATTCAACCACATAAATCCAAATTAAAGTTTTCTCACTTGAGACTTGTCTCGCAGGCAAAATTTATTTCACTTCCAACTTTTTCTATATATTCTTTCAAAACTTTAACCGGATCGTCCCTTATACCTCAGATTTATGTAAGAAGAAGTAAGAATACAGAGAAGGACTTGAAGTCGTGTACAAAAATTAAACGTTATATAATTTTGTACAAGAAATTTCGCAAACGGAAATTTCACTGTCGCTAAAATTTGTTGTAGCTGGTATAATTTGTTTTAAAATTTGTTCTAATTTATTACTGTACAGTTTAAATTCTGTGAGATACCTTAATTTCATAAATGAATCAACGTAGGTTTTTAATGTTGTCTTGTCGTGATCGAATCCGTTTTTTTTTTACTACAAGGAAAAGGTTTTCAACTCCACAATTTTACTCTAATCCGGCCTCGGTAATTCTTTCTTTAAAATACATCATTATTACAACCTGATTAAACTCTCAAAATTTGAACATTTTATCATTAGGCACAACTCCGACAAAGTCTCTTAAAATCCGCTGATTTAAAAAAGCATTATGAGTAGATTTAGATAAGAGGTTAATAAAAATATGATAAATTACAAAATACTACATTAGATGCATTAGACTATTAGTAGCCTATGGGTAATACGCACCGCGTCAAGAAAGGCTTGAAGTTATACTTGTTTCTAACTTTATATTAGTAAGGGCTTAACCTAAATGTAAGGCCTAGAGGATATCAAATAGTGTCATTAATGAGTGGGATTCGGGTAGCCAGTAGATGCATTTCGTCATTGAGAGCAAGTCTGCCCCAGGTAAGCATCTCAACTAACGCTATGTGATTAGCATATGATTCGAGTACCTAGTAGATGCAACACTTCATTAAGAGCTGGTTTCTATTCGCGTTATGTAACCAACCCATTTATATCCTTTACGGCCTATGATAATTATAAACTCCCACCTATATTAAAATTCCTTTCTAATAATATGAAGTCTTATGATCCATAAAGAGTCCTACTTGGGGATATACTTCAAGCCTAGCTCTCATTGAACGCCTTATGGAAATACAACATATATACTTCTATAATACCAGAACTTAGTTTATTAGGCTAACCAATAATGGTTAAAATTAAAAGTGAAGTAAGTAAAGATGATTAACCTCTAACAATTTACAATGATGAAAGTAAAGTTACCTCCAATTTATTGAATATAGTTACTGTGTTTTAAATGTATTTCTCATCTCTCTCTCTCACTCTCTCTCTAAATAGCAATACATGCATGCATTTATTGTATGATTTAATAAATTATTCTTGTATATCTTGTGTACTAACGAAAGAGTTAGACAAATACAATTACAAGAATAATTTATTCCATCATTCAATTTAATAATTGTATGAGCAATTAAATTACTCTTGGATCTGTATTTCTCTTATTTTTTGTAATATATATATATATTTAATAAATTAAATATATTTCAAAAACAAAAATACTTTTAATGAATATATTTATCCAAAGCTTTTCGCCGATAAAATAGTATCAGCATCTTCAGGAAAATAATTAACTAATAAAATACTTTTACAAAATTCAATTTTGTAAAAGTATTTTATTAGATAATTATTTTCCTGAAGATGCTGATACCATTTTATCGGCGAAAAGCTTTGAATAAATATATCCATTAAAAGTATTCTTGTTTTTGAAATATTTTTAATTTATTAACTATATTACAAGAAAACATATCACCATATTTTATATATATATATATATATATATATATATATATATATATATATATTTATTTATTTATTTATGGATTTGATATATTTATGGCATGTGATTATTTTAAATATGCATTTCAACAAAATATTATTAAATATAAATTATTTTTTATATCACTTGATACCTATTTATTATTAAATATTTAAATAACAAATAATAAAACAAACAACAAGAAACCTTACAGTAATGAATCAGCTGTTGAATGATATCAAATAATACCAAGTGTAGGTGAAAATTAAATTTCATTCTTATAGCCTACTTATGGGTAAATTTTGACGGAATATTTATGACTCGAGCAAAGAGTTATTCTCCTTTCCAAAACGCGGTCATACGCCTTAAAGAGATAGATTTCATAATTATTGTTAAATAATTTAATGACTACAAAACACTATACGAAAGAGAAATTACCATATTTATGAGTTGTTTAGCATACATATTTATTCCATTTTTATGAAATAAATTCGGTTAGTAAGTGACACTGAAAACGGCCCGGAGAAAAGGTTAGGAGAATTAGCAGATGCCAAGGTAATAGGGCAAAGGGGATGTCCCATTATATTAAAAACAATTAAGCAAAATGGATTATTTCACCGAGCAAATATGGTGTCTTTGTAGAATAAAAGTTTTCATAACTTGCAGGTGATTTATTCTTGGCTTAGTTCCGAGGAAAAACGAAATATTATAGCAAGTTTTAAATCTATTAGAGTCATTTAATAATGTGTAAATCTGACAATGTTAGGTCAAGTTAAGCTCTGAATATAAACATGTTCCTATTTTTGATACCATATTTTCTAACACATTGTCGATCTCGTGTATTTAGTTAGCATATTGAAATGTCATTTTTTATTTTAACTATCATACTATTATACTTATTCATGGCACATTGTAACAATGGTACTAGCTTAGTGGTTGATAGTAACACGTTTGTAGCGAGGATAACTTAGCCTACAGGATCTACTTCTTTCTGAATATATAAGTTTGGGACCACTTTATAGGTTTTAAAGAATTAGGTCAGAATTGACAATTATTTATTTTTCGCTTTTTTTAAATTTGTTTATAGTTATAGCGTTGGAAATAAAAATGCAGCTGCATTAATAATATTTTTACTTAAGTTAAACAGTTGTTCGCGTAAGTTAACTATTTTAATATTTTACTTAGATGTATGAAATGTAAACTAAATATTTATGCAAAGTAAAAAATTTTCTAAATTTAGGTTTGTTATTATTACTGAGCAGAAAAAACACAAAAACCTTTATTTTCCAATATTTATAAAAACTGTTATTTTCTAAATGTATTTTAAAAACATATGGAGGCGAGTATGTACGATACTCGATGCACGATGTAGGAAGATGAGAATCTTTCCCACATTTACTGTACTTATATTACCAGTGTTAGTATTCCGTTGTGATACCAAAATATGGAACGGAATGTATGATTTCTATTAGATTCAATTACAGGACCATGAGATAATATCATACTAAATATCTGGCAAAGATAAAAGAACAAATGATGTCGTGTATATTTAGAATACACAATAAATGGAAAATATAAACGTGCATATACCTGATTCTTGAAACGTCCCTTTCACTGTGGTCTTCTAGCTGGGTGACGAAGAGTTTTAGGTGCCACCGGTTGACGCAATAAACATAACTAACTAAACAATAAAAAAAGTTTACATATAATTCAATACAGTTACTATTATATAAAAATTAATAATGTCACTCACACGACGGGAGAAAAGGAAAGAGAAACTGCGTCACGTAGCGTAACGGAAGAGAATTCGTTATATTCGAGACTGGCAGTGAACTCACAAAAATAACAAAACTACGTTACGTCGAGTGTAAAGGGGAAAATGCATTCAAGACTGAGTCTGGCTTGAAACTCACGAAACTATGTCACGTCACAAGCGTAACTGGAAAATGTCATTCGATCGACGTGTTGCATAGAACAGTCTTGCCAATCTTGTACAGGCAATCTTTTCGGTCTTATAAAAATAGGCTGATTAGATTTGTTATTCTCTCTGAGCATTTACATTTATTTATAACATTGATATTAAGAATAGTAAGTAACAACCGCATTTGGAAATGATGTGACCTAGAGACTCAGTAAAAGCAACCTTAAAGTTAGCAAGAAGCTGAAATTGTACTAGTATCTTTCGAAAGTAAACTCTCTGTCAAACACCATGTTATAAAACCTGAAGTCTCAGTAGAAACCACTTGGGACTCCGTATATACCATATCTTTCCTACGTTGCCTATCTGTCAAACACCATGATTTAGAGAAACTTAACCTGGAGGTTCAACAGAAGCAACTCAGTTTACGTTTGCTTGATATCTGTTCATATTTTTTCTACGCCACATCGCTGATCTATACCAAGTTTAGGAGTAAATGACCTTTAGTCACAGAAGAACAAATTCAGTTGACATTGGTCTCGATGTATGTTCTTGTCTTTGATACGTTAGATTTTCAACGTTTGGAGTACTGTAACCTAAAGTCCCAGCAGAAACAGTGCATTTTGAATGGGTATCCATGTATATTTGTATTTTTCTACGTTACTTAACTTCGCTGTGCAACGCCACGTTTTGAAGTAACATGAGATGGAATATTATTAAAATAACATGAGAGTTGAATTAGATCTTTACCCATGACTCCAATCCAAAGGTACAAATGTCAATATTTTCTGCCTATCCACAAAACAGGTTCTGTAGGGATTTGATGTACAGCATAACTCGAACCATTTAATCTGTGCTACAGGATATCTTAAATGAAATGTTTTTAATTTAGATATTTAAGGAATACATTACATCGCTGTCCTACAGGAAGTTTTAGAGTAACATGAACTGAAGTCACAGCATAAACTATTTAGTTTTTGATCGGTCTCGATGTCGGTTCATATCTCTCCTACATTACATTGCTTTCCTACACCAAGTCTTAGAGTAACATGACCTGAAGTCACAGCATAAACTATTTAGTTTTTGATTGGTCTCGATATCAGTTCATATCTCGCCTACATTACATCGCTGTCCTACACCAAGTTTTACAGTAATATGACCTGGAGTCCGAGCGGAAACCGCTTATTTTAAATGGATATCGATATGTATTTTTATCTTTTTTACGTTACCTCGATGTCCAGCGCCAGGTGTTGAAGTGATATGAGATAGAGTATCAATAAAAAAAGGTTGATTTTTGAACTTTACCCATGACTCCAATCCAAATACAGGAATGTTTTAATTTTTTGTCCATCCACAAAACCGGTTTTGCAGGAACGTGATGTATATCAAAACTCTATGACTTTTATAAGGGCTAGATAATTTCTTCAATTGGTTATTTTTAAATTAGATTTTTACTCAATAAAGTTTAAATATTATTTTCACTTTAACCAATGTAAATGAAAGATTAAGTTTAATTACCAATCTGTATGAAAATGTGAGATTTTCGTTATTATATTATAGTAGGAGTATAAGTATAAGTAAGTATAAGTATTTTGGTTCGGTTTTGTGAGTAATTTCTATCTGGCACCACGTTTACCGGTCTAACAATAATTCTTTATCACTTAAGAACATATTTTTCGTTACGTAAAAGTACAATGTTAGACGATAGATAATTTATTTCACCTACACTAGTTGTCCGTAATATTCAAATATCTCCCTATATATCTGATATAAATTCCAATTAAATTTATTTATCCCAATTATATTATCTCAATATTGGTAGTGTGGCTGGAGACTTGCGGTAATTTAGCCATTAACAACCCGCTGGGAGGCTTCACGAGGGTAATGAAAATACTCTCACTTGCCTCCCGGATGTACCTTATTGACACACCTGTAGGTTATGGGAACCAAGTAATTACTGATTTAAAATCTGTGTGCGGCATAATTCTCTCAATATCTCTTCGCTAATTACAATTTTTATAAATAAATTTCTCTTCATATTAAAATTTCTTAAAGAATAATAAATATTTTAGTTTAACTATATCATTTATATATTTATATTTTGCTTTCATGGACATATTTTTATTTCGTTACAGTATTACAGTTGCTTACTAATGTTATTGCTTAATTACTTTCATTTGTTTTGATATTCTTAAAGTTTTCCACTCTTCATTTAGATTTATTTTGGACAACTTTCATATTTTTCTGTCTTTGCCTACTATGCAGCCTAAGTTTAAAGAGCATTTACTAATTTAATCTTTGATCGCTGTTGTATCTCTTCATTTAAATGTTTCGTTTATAACGAAATTTATATATTGGATGCACATAACCGATATTTTTGCGACGAAATCCCACTGTTTCCTTTCTTCATAAATTTACATTTTTTATTTATTTTATTTTTGTAACCGTTAAAAAGTAGTTCTATTGATAACTTGATACAATTTTAAAATCTGAGTCACATAATTATTATGTTCCGTAAATTGTTTTCTGCTGTTGTTTTTTTAATTTTTGCAATGTTCGTTTATTAATTTTGTTTTATTTTTACTGCTTCTATTAATAGCTGTTTTTATCTTGTTCAGTCAAACTCTTGATACAATTTTCTTAATAAAACAATAAAATACTAATAATACTATTACGTGGCTGTAATTTATTTGCAGTTACACATATGGTCTTACAAAACAATAAACATTGCAAGTTACGGGTTAGGTTTACTGTGATTTAGGATCAAAATTGAGTATTAGATAAAGAATATATCAAATAAAATTCAAAAAACTATGTCTAACGAAGCAAAACACGAGAAGTTGAGCGGCTTAGAAACACAAATCACGGTTAATGGAGTGTACGTACAAGTTTCACTTAAGATTTGCTCGGAGAACTTTCATTTTTTTCTGCTGAGAAAAATCTATAGTAAAGCAATCCATAGAAAAACCTCAACTAAATTGTATCCGCTATTTGTGTTTACTTTTAATTTTAAAGACTATAATATATCTGCTTTTTGAGGTTTTTATGTCTGATGCATCTTAAGTGAAATTAAATTAAAACATGTATTGTTTGATTCCCTTGAAATTTATCTTAAAACCCTGCTCGTTTCATAAACCATCACAACTTGGTCAATCATTTCTTCTATTTCTTATGTTCTCCGTTTAACCTTGGTGCCTTTACAGTCTAAAAAAACGTTATATTTAAAAATGTTTAGGTGTAACGAAATGGCGTTACTTCTACAGTATTTATTATTATTTCATTTTTTTAACAAGTTTTAAAAATCTTCTGTCTGCATTAGTACTTAATAATCATTTTTGTAACTATCATCCTCATATTTTTTAGGATCTTTCATTCTCTCGTGACACCCATTTTTTTACTATTTTTGGATAGCTCATTTTACTATCTACAGAGAGCCAAATAATTTACCTTGTATAAATCATATTTTGTTACCTGTCACAGTACATCGAAATATCTTCTTGTTACTTCCTACCAACCAATTCATACCCTTACCTGGAACGACCAATTCAGCTCATCTACTACCTTTCACATATTATGTAACTGCACTTCTTGTGCATAGATAAGCATCGAAATCTATACAATCGTATAGATTTATCTCCCTATTCAGGTTCGAATCCTGTTTCTTAAAAAATAAATTTCTTACAAGAACGAACTCCTAAATCTATATTAAAATCAATTATCCATAAACCTTTATACATATTTATACTTTTAAAGTTTTACTTTTTAAAATAGTTGAGTTTCGTTAGGTAAATCTTAAATTGGGAATATTCGAGAAAACTACTCAATAATATTTCACCTGGCAGAACTAAATAGTGAAATCGTAAACTCTAATAATGATTTCACAAATAGTGATGTATTCTTATTATACAATATATATATATATATATATATAAATATAAAATACGTTTTCTTGTTTAATGATTTAAAAACAACACAGGTTATTGGAATACAAGAATATTTATTATTTTATATCCAAAGCTTTTCGTTGGCAAACAGTACCAACATCATCAGGAATGAAAATTACAATAATGTAAGCTATAGGTCTAAAACATATGTTTATTTAGAAATAGAATTGTTGTTAAATTTATACAAATTACTAAATTTATTTTGTTGCTGTAACATTATAGACATTGAATATAGTATCAAATTTAGAATGTATTTGTATTTGTTCTTTTATTAATTTGTTATTATTATTGTGTTTATATATTTCAAATGCTTCATATATATTCATTCTTAATCCCTTATAATTTCTTTTATAAGTCTCATATTTTCTATATTTGGAAATTGGTGCTTATTATTAATACAATGATTTGCGAAATTTGATTTATATATTTCTGGATTAATGTAGGCATTTAAATGTTCTTTATATCTTTCTTTTAATTTTTTCTTTGTTTGACCTATATAAGCTTTATTACAATCTTTGCATTCTAATTTATAAACACCTCCTTTTTCATGCATATTAATTGTTTCAATATTGTTATTTATTATGTTTATTATTTTGTTATTAGTTTTGTATGCAATTTTGATATATAAAAGTAGCTTTTATCTAGTAGCTTCATGTTTGTTAGACAGTTTGTTTTATCATTCTTAATATTGTAACTCCTGAAGATGTTGGTAATGTAAGCCAACGAAAAGCTTTGAGTTTATTGTTCAATAAATTAAATATTCCTGTATTTGTGTATATTATTTGATCTTATATATATATATATATATATATATATATATATATATATATATATATATATATATATATATATATATATATTAATAGGGACTCCCGTCAGCAGGCTCTGCATTGGTCCCAATACTTCTCCAGACGTCTCTGGTTGCATCCTCGATGTCGACTCATCTTACTGACTATTATTTCCAGACGTTTGTGTTCATTTCCTTTATTATTTGATCTTTATGCGTTACTTCAATAGGTTCCCTGGACTTCCCACTGCTGAGATTTCCCTTTCCTTGTCCCACTAACTTATCTCAATTGTCTTTAAAAAAATCGATTGAAATTTATTATTATTATGACTAATTTAATAGTTTAATTATTCTATTTATATTTATAGGATATTACGTTTTAATTTTAAGTTAAGCCTTAGATCTTTTGTGTCTCTATTGCTATACTTTTATCTTTTCTTCCAGTTTATTAGTTGTTTAAATTTTATACTTTTACAAAGTTCTTCTCACTCATACTGTCCGTTTCCGATATTAATATTTGTTCTTCACCTCACATTTTCCGTGATTTCTTATATAGGTTTTGTGCATTTATTTTTTCAACCCTATTAGCAATCATAAAGCTAAATTATTTACATGTTTTGATTATTTCTTCAAGTATTTATTTATTGTTTATACAATTTTAAGAATGATATTTTCAACATTTTAAATGTGCAGACCTTGTCATTGAATTTTTTTTGCAAGATATGCAACATTGTATTTTGACAACGGTATAAAACAAAACAGTCAGTTCTAAATCTCACTACACATTAATTTTTAATAAAAACAAACACACTAGTCCATAGCGCAATCAAACTAGTTTCGGCGACGATGTTGCCTTTCTCAGTGCCTGCTACTAAAAGTGTACAGAGTAGTAGCAAATTACTGAAGAAGGCGATATCGTCTGGCCTGGTTGTGATATGAACTAATGTGTCTTGTGAAAACTAATGTTGGGTGAAGTTTAGAGTTGAACGTTTTATTTTTTACCGTTTTTAATAGTTCTCACTAGCTAAGTTATAATTAACTAAACACGTAATTTGAGTTTAATTCGGCGATTTTACAACCAGAATCCTTTAACTGTATGCTGAGTTTAAAACTTGTCTAGTTGAACCAGTATAAGTTTATTTGATTAAATGATTCTTTTTTATTGCGTATAAATTATTTTTTTGAATTACTCACACGTTGTTAACATTTGGCCTTGCTTAGTTAATGTGTTAAAATTGCTCTTAGAACACCAAATTTTTATAAAAAAATTCGGGTTCACTAACCTTCAAATGGCATTTCTGACCGTTTACACACACTCAACCATAATTATATATCCCTACTTGCGCGTTCACACACACTAACCCGCACATAAACACATTTATTTTTGGTGTAAATAAATCAGTAACCAATTTAATTTTTTTGAAAATATTTATTCAACATAATTTATTATTTATAAATATCTCGTCCATAAATATCTCAATTGAAGTGACGCCTATTCCGATAAATAATGGAGATATTTATGGAATTCAAAGATCACTGGTTCCTTTTATTATTCCTATGTCTCAGAGAAAATATCTGTCCTGTACAGCTGCTAGAGTTATTTTGCTGCTGTCGCAGGAAGGTTAATGAGCTGAGAAACGACACCATTATATTTCACGATTAATGCCACATTGTGCGTTCAAATTGACTACACATTTTAATGTTTATTTGATTATCTGTTTATACAGAACGCCCCTTTATTGAGATAATATATTGTCTTCAAAAAATTTTTTTTATTAATTTTCCCCATGATATCACAAACATCATTTTACTTTTAAAAATGTTTTGAAAGTTTTGTATATTTCAGTTTTGAGTCACTGAGGAAAATGCCAATTGAGGCCGTGAAGTTGAATGATGTAATGTTGGTTGCAAGAAGTATACAAGAAAATGGACGAAATTTCAAGTGTTTAGGGATACCGTACGGAAATGTTTAGGATGAATTTAAATATTTATAAATTAAAGAAGATCTCTGTGCTATTAATAGGCAACAACGTTTAGTTGAGGGAAACTATCCTGCTGAGGTTTCTACCCATCCGTTATCATAAGGGAAGGTAAATAAACCCATACCCAACTTTTCAGGTTCGTAATGAATTCGTCAGTTTTAATATTTCCCTTTCCTAAGGTATGTTATTAGATTTGTAATTTTATTTTAAGATTTAGCCGTTTATCGATATTACTCTTTAGGGAATAATTTACATTCTTTGTGAGTTATCTTTAATTAATTCTCTTGAAAATAGTTTTCTTTATATGTTTATACGTTTTGTTGAATATGTTCTTATTTCGTTCGTTTTCAGTGTTCACAGTTTATTCTATGTAGGTTATATTTTAAAAGCTCTTGAAACATATTTATTTCTATTGTTATTTTTAAAACACAGGAGATATTTTCCGATCTCGGTCATTGGGATAGATTCAGCACATAACGTAAAAAAGGAAACACAATTACCGTAATCTAAATATAACTATATGAAGCAACTGTGGCGTAATGTTTATTTTTAAATAAATAAAACCTCTAAACCACAAATAACATTTTATTTAAACCTTATGTACATTTCGATAGCCCAGCAATCATCTTCAGAGGTATTTAAAAAATACAACTTCAGCAGTTGTATTTTTTAAATACCTCTGAAGATGATTGCTGGGCAATCGAAATGTACATAAGGTTTAAATAAAATGTTATTTGTGGTTTAGAGGTTTTATTTATTTAAAAAAAAAAAAAAAAAAAAAAAAAAAAAACCGTAATCTAAGTCAAAATATGGCTGAAAATGTAATACCAGTCTCATAAGATTGAGAGGATTGTTAAAAACGCCATTTTATATCCTATATTTCTATAGAATCAACTAGAAAAACAGGAAGTTATCCTCAACAAAATTTCCATAAACACTCATTATGACTACTTCAAACATTGGGAATAATATAGTTTTAAATCTGAGTATGATTTACCAAGAGAAATGAATTCCTTAAACTACATTGTCTATATTATTTTTCATTTCTAGTCTCCAGTTAATCCAGTTTATGATATTGTATGATAATGTTTTCCAAATATTTGACGATGTTATGTGACGATATCCGACCTTTGAGAAAGGGTGAGTTAAATAAAGATGTATTTCTGGCTCAGAAGGTAACAGTAAAAAAAGTCCTGAACGAATTGTGATAAAAATATTTATATTATTAAAACTACAATGTATTATGAAATAGAATTTTTTACACATAGTCCCTCATAGTTAAAACGTTCGTTCGCAATCTGATTTTATTGAATATTCGTCAAATGTTTTGATTTACAGTTGGAAAGCAATCCACCTAATCAATCCTCTACCCGTGTTTGTCCTAGCCATAATATGTCTGTCTATCTAACTATTTGTATAATATTTTACATTTATTTTTGACCCATAATGCCGATAAAACTGCTGTTTATAATATACACTATTGTAAACATATGTTGACTAAAAAGCAAAGAGGGTTATTTAAGCAGCTGAATTAAAACAACGAATTCAGCGCAAAGTTTTTTTAAAGTTAAATACAAACTTAAATCAAGCAAAGTTGCAAACGTCCTAGAAACACTTTTAAAAAGACTGTATGTTTTATTAGAACACCCTTGTTCTATATTTTATACTCAATAATCGTAATGTTGAGTCAAGATAATTTTACAAATATTAAGTTTTTTTAAATTAACAATTTATTCACTAAACTATTTAATAACCTTGTAATAGTTGTTAATATGAAATTACAGAGTTTATAATTATAGGCAAAATAACTATTGCGAGATTAACCCCTTGGGATGGGGGGAAGGTAAATGTAACAAATCGACAACACAAAATGGACAAGATAATAGTTTTGTGTTTCTATTACATATTACGGAAGTATCAAGATTATGTTTACTAAAAGCACCATGCTTTCACTCTATGACATAACACGATAACAAGGCGGAAATAAGCATTCCTCTACTTTGTGGTAAATAAACAGAGAACCAAGAACCCAAACCAACCACAAAGGGGTCGTACAAATGTTATTCGTGAATATGCGTTAAACGATCCTGTCCTTGGCCAAGCCTTATAATTTTCCGGAAGCTAAATTTCCTTCGAAATACAGTTCTCTTTCTTCGTCATTAGTTGAGGTTATGTCCTTAATGTCCTTATATATATATATATATATATATATATATATATATATATATATATATATATATATATATATATGCTGAAACGTATTCCCTTGCAGATGAAACATTATAATTGAAGTTGATATCTAGAGTACATCCGTTCATTTTGTCGTGCTTAAAATCGCCGATACGAACTGACGATTTCAATTAGGATTAAGGAGTATAAACTTAGCATTAAAAATATATATAAATATATATATATATATATATATATATATATATATATTTATACATATATATCTTGCTTTCTGCAAGAGCATGCCATTCCAATAAAACCTAGTCTTGCTACAGATTGCTCAAGTGGAAAACCTAAAGAACTACAGTTACATTCAAGTATGTCGAAATAGACAAGCAAGGGGGTGTTAACAAACGAGATGTTTGTCATACAGTATTGTTGTTGAAAGTAAATTAGTTACTGAACTAAAGGAAAGGATTGTGACTAATTGTTTATTTCAGATGTGTACTGATTGACGCCAATAGGTTTATCTATTATGTAGGAGCAAATGGTCGGCGTTTTTCATACGCACGTAAACTGTTGTTGGGTTCAATTCATATATATAGTTTAAAACGAATACATTTCGAAACATAGTTATTGTTTTTATTTGAAAATAAACTGTTTTCTAAGTTTAATATTATAAATTTTAAGTGTTATGTAAATGGAAGAAGAAAACTGTAGGTGTGAAAAGAATAATGCAATTGTGTTTACGTTATTTATATTCATATTAAAATATTAAGAAAAAATGTAATATAAATATGCATTTGTATTTGGACCAAATCTGTCTTAAGTGGGTAGAATTTAATTTGAATCATAACACCCTAAAATATTTGTTTAATTTCAATATGAAAGATTTAAAAGGTTTTAGAATTAAGCTAGCATTGAAAGCACGGCCCATTAAGTGAATCTAATCTGGCTTGTAAACAAACAATCTTATATAAATTTGACTGGCATAATTATAACAAATCTATATTTTCTTTATTATATAGGTAAAACTATAATAAAACTTAGATATATAGAATATTCAAATAATATAAAAACCTATAAATAATCCATCTAAACAAGCCTACTGATAAGATAAATTGATTCCATGACGGTGTAAACCATTTTATAATCATAATAATAATTACAAATTTTGTTGTTAATAATACATTGCTAATAATTGACCTCAAATCATTAACAGTATGAATTGAGCGATTATTATAAAACTCAAGAACTGTATATTGTACAAATACCATCCCATTTCTACTGACGTAAATAAGTGTAAAAGGAACTAACCAGAATAAAATTTTAAATAAGTAATTAACATATATATGAATAAAGGGACAAAAACGCGATAGAAACAAAGTTTGTCTGCTAAGCAATCCAACTGTGTAGCTCAGCAAATGTACAAATGAGGATTGACCAGAGAATTATTAGGAAAACACCAGGAATTGCAAATCACCATTGGTCATACGCTAGTGATTCGGGTGACTCATACTAGAAATTAAAAAAAATATAATGAATAAAACAAGTATTAAGGGTTGTCTTAAAACCGATCACTTTTGAGTGGAGTAAGATGGATCCTTACAACACTGGACCTGACCGGGAAAGTCTAGGACGAAGAGGATAGTAGCAGTGAGGATTTTGGTGCGTCTGATATCAAATTCAATATTAACCACTTATTTAATATTTCCAATTTAATTTACTTATAATTTCTGATATAAAGCCTTCACAAATGTCATTAATTTATTATGAAATATATTATTCATACCATCGTTTACTTCAGTAAAATTTTGTATAAGGCTTGGACCAAATACATACTACCTAAGATACCCTTAAGGAGTTTTATGTGCTCGCTGCAAGCAATCGGGTTCCAATGTATATAACTTATATTGTAATTTAAAAATAATTATTACCAATAATTAGTGAAACAAATTTTTTTCTCAAGTTATTACGAAATCTACAAAGTATAAATATAAATTTATATGATTTTAATGTTTCTGGTATGAGAATATGCGTGTTACTAAAACGTAGAAATTCATTAAAAATAAACTTGGATTACACTCACTAAATAACAATATTACAAAACTCTACAAAACATAAAATGTTTCTACATGCTTACCTACAAAAAAATAATTTATGCTTAGAAGTGATGTCCAGACACTGAAGATGCTTCATTTAGATTTCTCTTGGAGCGTTCCCAAACCTCATATTTCTAGGTCAAAAAAAAAACAAAAATTTAGATTGGCGCAAAATATTTTAGTTGACAAGACGCATAATCCTGCGATTTTCGTGCCGTTTAAACATTGAAATATTTTTTTAAAACAAACTGGTTTTAGTATGATTTTTGTTCGAATGATCTTGTTGAATGTTATCTTTTGTGGATATGTGTCATGCTTGTAGCCTGATATTAGATGGTTACAAAAACGTCTGAAATAATAAAGCGACTGCTAAGCTCTTCGAATTATTAAAATGATGTACGAGGGGTATTCATAAAGTAAGGGCCGTTTGAAAATAAAATAAAAACAAAAAGAGATTTGCAAAAACTAATTTTATTTTTGGAATCTACATACTTTTATCTATTTTTCTACATAGTATCCAAGTTTTTGTAAACACTTATCATATCGCATAACTAAATTTTGGAAACCTTCTTCATAAAAACTGGCCGCCTGCTGTGATAACCAAGAATTCACGGCCGTTTTCAATTCGTCGTCATCTTCATAACGGCTGCCGCCCAAGTGATGTTTCAGATGACGGAAGAGATGAAAGTCGCTCGGCACAAGGTCAGGGCTGTAGGTTGGGTGGTCCAAAACTTCCCAGCCAAATGAGTCCAATGCAGCTCGGGTCTGAGTGGCAGTGTGAGGCCTTGCATTATCGTGCAGAAACAAAATTCCTTTTGTGAGCGTGCCACGTCTCTGTTTTGAATCGCTCTGCGTAGCTTCTTCAGAGTTTGGCAGTAGGCTTCTGCATTTATTGTCGTTCCTCGTTCCATAAAGTCGACCAGCAAAACACCATGCCTAACCCAAAACACGGACGCCATGATCTTGCGCTTTGACAAAGTCTGTTTGGCTTTGATCTTTACGGGAGATTGCGTGTGTCTCCATTCCATGCTTTGTTGTTTCGATTCGGGAGTGAAATTCGAAACCCACGTTTCGTCTCCAGTTACGATCCGACTCAGCATGTCGTCACCATTTTTGTCATAACGTGTCAGAAAATTCAAGGAACTCTCGAGGCTTTTGTGTGTGTCCTCCTCCGTCAGGAGTTTAGGGACCCAACGCGAGCACAGTTTCTTAAAGTTTAATTTTGTATTGAACAATTTTGTAAATCACAGACCTCGAAACTTCCGGAAATTCGTGTGAGAGAGTAGTGATCGTGAAGCGTCTGTTGTCACGAATTTTCGCTTCAACTGACATTAGAGATGGACGGCCAGATCGCGTTTCGTCATGGACATTGTCGCGGCCATCTTTGAAGTCTCGAACTCACTTACGCACTTTTCCTTCACACATGGCATTAGCACCGTAAACTTCAGAAATCTGTCGATGAATTTCTGCAGCAGACATGTTTCTTGCCGACAAAAACCGTATAACCGAACGAACTTCGCAAGGAGCGGGCGATTCGATAACCTTGAACATTTTGCAAGCACAGAACACAACGCACAAGTTAGCTACTCAGCTGCCACTGAGCGTAGTTGTTGCCAAGGCATGCCGGGATGCGACACAAGGGCTCGTTGCGGCGTGCATGCGAACTATGAGGGAATATAAACAAACGGTCCTTAGTTTAGAAATACGCTTAGTAAAGCAACATTAGTTTTCATTTTAGACTAACCGATTACAATAAAGCATTTATAAGAATGGTTTACAATATACAGACAGCTTCATACAGACAGCTATATACAATATACAGCTCTTCCTGATTTTGTTTTCTAATATATTTGCAGTAACTAAATGAATAGCGATTTAAAAAAATTAATATTTTAAACCTCAAGTGGTAATACTCAATTGCATAAATATAAATTCAAAAGATTCAAAATGTATTTCTCAATGCAAATTAGTATACGTTATATAAACAATAAAATATAGGCTAATCCGGTTTAATAGGCTTAAAGTTTTTAGGGTTATTAGCACTTATATATTGTTATATACACTTTTAGCAATAAAAGAACTTTAGTTTTTTAACTCTCTTATAATGTTTTATGTTTTAGTCAGCCCTTATACAGTCTGATGAAGTCATGGTGATGTCGAAACAGCTGTAATCTTTTAAAAATAAAGTTACTAGTGACAAATTGAAATGTTTATCTTTTAAATATTTAATGAGAAAATAGTTAGTTAACTATCGTAAGTAAAACGCGTATGTAATAATACGAATGTCATTGCAATATTGAGGAAAATGGAGGTCACCCGTTTATTTCGTGAGCTAGTTTAAACGTAAAGAGAAACGTTTTTCATACCGATGCATTATTTTCTTATAGAAAGTATTTACTGTTGGACAAATTTTACCTATATTTCAAAGATTATAGCTGCATTATCGTAGAAGGTAAAACTATATTTTCTTACGTCAGAGTTGGTAATAGAGGACATTCTTCCGCTACACCTTAGATTGAAGCATCTATTTTTTTCAACATAACTTATGCCACTAAATACTATGTGGCTTTGTATTAGAACTGTTGTGAAACATAATGTCTCTTCCATGATCCTATATAGCTCAAGTTGTTGCAGCATAACTTTTTAAGTATTTTCCCCCATGCATGTTTCAATGACATTCACTAAGAAGGGTGAAATCGGTATTAGTTGCTGTATCCCATTAAACATATTAAAAAACTTCACGACGAATCAGTTATTCATCTATCAGTAAACTATTATCATAGACTTAGATACAATTGTAGGCTAAAAAGAGTGTAAATTTATAAAAAGTTTGTATTTTTGAAATTTGAACCGGTATATTTTGTTAGGAAGATTTGTAATAGCTTTTTATTAATAAAATAAAGTAATATTTGTATTATATGTAAGGGTTTAAAAAACTTGGAGATGGCCCCCTTAACCTGTGTATAACGTGCAACCTGTGTAGAACACATCGCCTTCACAAACTACTTGCATCTCTTATACCAAACTCCGAAATTAAATTCGAAAATTATATACAAACTAAAAGTTGAAAAAATGTGTGTTTTATTTATTTTTAAAATTACTACTGCTTTTTTAATTAGGACTTTTTAATAGTGTCAAATGCTTGTTTTAGTATTAAAATAAATAATATTTACTATAATTAAATAATAAACTACAAAATATTATATAATATAAACTATTGGTTTCACATTCTGAACCAACGAAAATCACAAAACAAACGGACATTTTTGTACTTTAGGATGGTAATATTTTATGTTAAACAAAAGTTTATTTATTTTCTTTATTTTAAATATTCCTTTCTATTTAGTTTTACTAATTTATAACTCGATAAAGCTTCTTTCTAAACCATGTAAAACTCACATGGCATAGACTATTGTACCACCAAAAAATGTTTTAAACATTTCTAGCGTTCCACAATTTGGTTTCTGGCAAAGGAGTAGGTCATTTGTAATTAATAAATCAATTATTGTCAGTTTTAAGAAGTGCGTGGATAGATCAGACCCAAGCACAGGCATAAACTTAACTCAGGTTCAATCGTCATATGCTTCCTCAAAATTGTTCACTGCCGAAGTTTGTGGAAAATTAATTTATCCAGGGCCTGTACATTGTAGTTAAACCCGTTCATAAACCGAAATTATTTAAGGCTCGGAGGGTTTCCAAGTTGAAAGAAAGAGAATTCCTAAACAGCGACATTTGTGTTGTAAGTTATGGCTGAATATGATTTACGAAATTCCAAACTTTCATCCAGATCCTTTTAAACTGAAAATATGAGAGAGAGAGAGAGAGAGAGAGAGAGAGAGAGAGAGAGAGAGAGAGAGAGAGAGAGACCGACAGACAGAGACAGAGGGGGGGGAGAGAGAGAGAGAGAGAGAGAGACCATAAAGTTAGTAAGTACCTGAACGTACTCATTTAACTCACTTTGATGTTCTATACAACTACTAATCAAATCTGAAATGGTATTAGCGTTAATTTTAAATAGACTTTTAACTTTACAGAGGTTTCAACAACACTGAGAAATAATAAATAAAATGTTCTTATAATTAATACTTTTAATCAAGTTTAGAATTCAACTGTTTCAATTATGTGAAATAATAGTTATTTCTCTTTCATTTACCTTGAAATGACACCCGCTTCGGGGCTCTAACGTCGTTATCACACACAAACACATGTTACCGTATTATGAACAGTTAAATTCAACGATGTTGATTGTTAAGTCTATAACACAATTTCTTCGTTTACTCGAATCTCATAAATTTACAAAGTCAGGTTTTTAGTGAAGGAACACATTATATAATTTACAATGTAGGAAAATTGTTTTAAATATCTTCCTAAGGTTATTTCGATTTAGTTTATGAATGTCTTGATCAATAACTAACTTTGTTAGCTCTAGATATATCAGAACAGAAGCAGCTTGCATCTAGGTCAAAGGAGGGTAATAATTGGTGAATCTTCCAACAGTGGTGTTGTTGAACACTGAATAATGGTATCCTTTTTTGTGATTGAGTTTTTAATTATTTGTATTCTCTACAAATTGGGCATCAGCGCTAGACCAAAACACATCTTTTTCATGGTATATTTCTACCTGTTCAATAGAACATTCCCTGTTTCTGTCAAATTACCTATCTTTCATCCTATATATCTCTCTTGGAGTCAATATAGAATCCATTCTAGGTCTTCTCCTATGTCTCCTCGTCACAAATAGAATAGTTCTAGGCATTTCCTGGAGGTCCTCGGGTAAATACCATTACATCCCCGGGAGTAATACATATATTCTTCTCTCTCCAAGCGACCTTATTCAAATATCCGTACATGTCTCCCCCTATTCTTGTTTCAACCCAAACGCAGCAATACGCGCAGATGAGATTTTCTTTTCAAATCAATTCAGGAAACACCCTTTTTTCTGACTGATTGTTCTTTAAATATATCCACAATTAATCTTTACGTTTCAGTTGTTTTTCTTCGCTGTTATTAATCAAGTTTTATTTGTTTAATTTCAATTATTTATGTTTTTAGCATTATAATATAAATTGTAAAATCATAAAATCTAAATATCGTATGAAAAAATCACACCTTATGACTTAATGGAAGGGGATCTGCAAAATGTTAATCGCTTCAACAAGGGTATAAGCTAAGTACCTACGCGTCAACAGGGATATGTGGTTTAATACACTTACGTATGAATAGTGTAAAATTGATTAACTTTTCACTCATTGTCTATTATTATATTTAATGATTTAACCTATATTTTTAACAAGGTTTGCGAGTTTATTGCGATTAGTTTATTTTCTTAACAATTTAATTCTCTTTTCTCAGCGTATAATTGCAAATAAATCCAGAGTGTTTAATCTTTAAGTAAGGTATATAAAATCTATGGAGCCTTGAACACAAATGACTCTCACATACAACGATGAATATTTTACTAATTTAATTTGTTTATTCTCTCTTTTCAGAAATGAAGATATATAAAAATCTATAATAATTAAACTGAAATCAATTTCTTTAAATCTAAATAAGATTTGTCAGTGTAGTTTAGGATAAATAAGTGTAAACTGATAAAAGAGCCTCGAAAAATTTGGTGTCACAGGGATATGGCTACATTCTTTAAATATAATGTAGATACTTACCCGACAAGTTAGGAAATGGAAGACTCAATTCGGGCTTTATATACTTTGTTGAGCGCTTTACGGACCAGTAGGCATAAGAAGAAACAAAGTTCAATATAAATAATTTTATTGTAATGGAGCTTTAAAAAAAATTTATAATTTTGAGTCTTCAATTTTTTTGGAAAACTTCAATCATGTTTTATTAAATTCAAAAGGTAAGTTAATTCATGACTTCCTTTGAATCGCTACTCCTTGCCATTAATTATTACTGCTTATGTCTCCTAAGTCCCGTGTTTTTGATTATCCGTAATCCATTTTCCGAGGAAGGGGCAGCGTATCCCACCTTGTGAGGGATACCATATACCATTGGGATCCTCATTGTTCAACCCTGCAACAGACAACAATAGTTTATCTTCAGTCAAGGGGGATATATGGTTTAATAAATGTGTACCTTGAAAGAAAATATAAATATAGAAGATGATTAATGCTATTAGTATTGTTTTATAATAACATTTTTAAATTTATTTTATGTGTATTTGTTATGATTAATACAAATAGGAAGTATTTGTATATTCTACTTTGTAAAAAATGTAAATATGTGAAATATAACTTTGTGTGTATAGAACGTTTTGAATAGAGTACAAGTGATGGCGTGAACGTTTCTGTGCTGGACGCTCAAATGGTAGATTTAATATACAATCAACTGCGATACTGAAGATAATTTACATTGTAGAGCTTTATTTATTGTACGAAATGAATTTTACAAGATAATTTGGACAAAATCATAAAAAGTAAAAATACTAAGCATCAATTGCAATGTATATAGCGATCGCAAAAATGTGAGCACCCTATGGTGCTCCCATCTATGTAAAGTAAAAGTCCTAACATCTGTTCCAAATATAGCTGACTTATGTTTTAGAAGATTTATTTGTAACATGGTCCTGAATTAACAATTAAATTAATAAAAGCTTTTAAAACGTGACTTTGAGCAATGCAAAACAAGTTGTTTCGGAATGTTTTACTCTTATCTTAAGTGACCGAGGTGTGTGCAACTTCAAGAACTGGCATTTTTCATGCTCCTCTTGATTTATAAAAACGACCTAAGTTTACACAAGAATTTATTTGTCTGCGTCGTACTGTTGACTGAAGCTTTCCCAGTTGTTTCGTTTTCTTTGTAAATCCAACCTCTTTCAGTGGGTGATCTTAAATATTTACAAACTCTTTCCTAAGTTGTTTGAACAGCTTATCTATTTGTATTTCTCTGTAAATTGAATCCTATATGTCTGACATCTGAAGCATTTCATTTTTATCCTCCTAAACTCTTTGTGAAATAGAGCTCTGGTGTAATCTTTATTGCTCTTTGTGGGTCATTTCTTTATATGTAGTATCTTAAAATACGTCTGTGAAGGGAAGCATTTCCTCATTCCCTCCTTCTAATCTCTTTGTCTGTGTCTGCAAACTGAAGCTTTAACACGCTCTTTACTGATCTTTGTAGACCTAATAAGTTTAAAAAGACTTTTATATATGTCTGTGAAGCGAAACACTTTTTCATTACTTCTTGATTTTGTTCACGCAACATCTATTTGCCCGTATAATACACACACACACACACACACACACACACACACACACACACACACACACACACACACACACACACACACACACACACACACACACACACACAAACACACACACAAACACACACACCACACACACACACATATACACATACACACACACGCACAAACACACACACACTTACATATATATATATATATATAGACCAGAATAGTTACTAAAATTACCGGCAAAGTACGTAACCATTGTTCTATTTCGAGTGTAGTCATAAAGGGGGTAGGGAATCATTAAAAAAATGGGTTCAACTATTTTAAGATAGGAACTTCCTAAATACCTGGGTTATAATAATACTGTCCCGTTAAGGAAAACTGTTTGTAGAAACCTGAAGGCGAGACAAAAGCGTGTTAAGGTAATTAAATATATAATCTAAAAGAAAAGTTGTATTTTAAATAGCTTAGGTTATATAATATATCATAGACTATAATGCGATAACATACTGTTTGCGGTTACGTTTTAAGTATCAAGTCTCTTAGCTCATCGATTAGTTGTGTTTTGAGATCGGTTATAAAACATTTGCCAGACTGACAGACATGAAAGTGAGTTAATAACATTATTTTAAAGTAAAAAAATCTTTTACTGATTTCCTGAAAGTGATTTGGTGTTAAAGATAAAAGCTCTTAGCGAGTGATTATTTTTATTTTCTCCAAACAGGTAAAGAGATACAGACAGACAGTTAATGAGACCGAGAGAGGGAGAGTCAAAGTTTTTTATAGTAACACACACCTTGCACTGGAATAATTAAAAGCAATGTTTTGGTATGTAATCAAAATATAAAAGGATAAAACTATCCGTGAAGCCAATACTCCTTAGTAGTCATGAATAAAATATGTTTTCTTTCTCTTGCCCACAAACAAATGAATCTTGTTTTAATAACATTTTAAGTAGTTTGCATTTATCGGATGATTGATCAACACATTTACAATGACACCAAAAGTACCAACAGGACATTACACTAAATTTACTACTCTTTGCCAATCACGTATGTCATCAGCGTAGAAATGATACAAAATTCATTTGGTTCCGTGGAGTGTAATACTTTTTAGGTTGGCTAGTCATTCTTGAATCAGGTAAACAATCATTTAGTATTTGGGTTTCCTTCTTTAGCGGTTTATTAGTTCGCATTCTCTTATCCTTTTCCCAAACCTCCCTTTTATTTCATGTCCCTTATTCAGAGCAGGAAACCATATATCATCTGTATAAGCTTGGACCACAGTCGCATATTTTGAAACCGAAGCTCAGTTCTTATAGAAGCCGATTGAAAAGTTGAATATTGGTGGCAATACAATACCACGTGTATAGTACATTTATTTATTACAACGCATCGTAGCGTTCAAGACACAAATGTGGCTATAACTGATATAACCCTACCGCACTGCACACATTAGAAAGACTTTATTTTATCTATGCTAGCAGTGTCAATTGATGCATGGTATAGGATGCCTTATCCAATTAGCTTTTGACTTTGATGATACGATTTCTCGGTGACGCTGACCAGTTAATATGCTGAGTGTAGTTATTTATTTCCTTTCATCCTACAGCCAGCCTATTAATTTAAAACCTTTCCCCACTGAGCGTCCTCTTTCATAGAGTAAGTTTGACCCTATCTTTACTCCAGATGTATCATTGACTCAATATTTTGAACAAAGTCATAATCTTTATGTTTAATTGTTACATGTTTCATCAAACAGACATTTACAATATTATAATTTACTAATATGTGGGATACATTTAGTTTTCATTAGAAGAAATATAAAACCATCACATGCCAAAGATTATAATTTCGTTTTTACTGTAGGCAATCTATTCACCTAAAACGCAATGAGAGACGTATAGAGCAATATTTTAGCATAGAAAATTGTAAGACCAATTGTATAACCAATTTGGAAGTAATTATGACAAAGAGTTCAAAACGCATTACTCACAAAAAAAAAAACATTAGGAATCATATTCTTTAAATTTTATTTAAATAAAGCTAGCTAAATTTTTTTGTTTTCAAAAAGGAAACAAGAATATGGCGAATAAAAGTAAGAAATTATGGAGCACATCTAAGCTGAACTACGAAATTTTAACCAACTCTCATATAATACGCTTAAGAGGAGTTTATCGCCTGGTTTCTACTATTGATGAAAAATGTTATTTGCTCTCTAAATCTACTATCAATTTAAACAACCGCCCACTGAATCTCTTACAAATTCCTGTCTCTAATATGCAGTATTATTTTATCACCACGTAAGTGACATAATTCCTTGGTTGTGTCTAACAGAGCTAATTTGGTTGAATATCTTTAAGAAATGTTACTTACTTATAGAAATGAGGCTGGTATTTTTAATTTTGTTTTCTAATAATTCACAATCTTTATATATATATATATATATATATATATATATATATATATATATATATATATATATATATATATATTTTTTAATCTTAAAAATAATTCTAACAGGAAACATATTTGATATTCTACACAGACACACACACACACATATATATATATATATATATATATATATATATATATATATATATATATATATAAAGAACTAAGTCAAAATACAAATACAAGAATTAAAATTGAACTTACAATTCTCGTCTTTGTATTTTGACTTAGTTCTTTATTAATACACAAGAATACATATTGCGATATATATATATATATACCTTGTACACATTTTCAGTCGTCACTAAAATACATTTATTCATCCTCCTAAGTTAAATTATATAGTTGTTAAACTTATAGTGTATGACATTAAAACGTTTCTGGCCATTTGAGGTTACTTGGCCTGGCGGTTTTCTTTATTACATAAAATAAAGTATCGAGATGTAGATAATGAAGAAGTAATAACTTTTAGGCAAGTATATTTATGGTAATATTTCGAGTAATCCTTTCTTATAGATAGTAAATCTATCTGTTTGTATATCAGACCTTAGACATTTTAATTTATTACCTCAATGTAATTTTAAAGTATTAACTTCTTGATATCATATGCTTTACATTCTTTTATTTTATAGTTTTTATCATTTTACCACGTATTGTACTGTTATTTCATTTTCTTTTCTTACAAGAATATTTTAAAGATAAGTGAATTGTTACCTGTGAGCCAGTAACAAATTCGATCTGAGAAAACAGGTAGGGTAATCATTATAGGATATGGTTTTGTTTCCGAAATATTATCCTAAGAATCAATTATACAGTGTTAATAGACTGCTAATAACCGGCGAAGCGATTTTCGTTTGAAGTTAAAGAAAATCAATTTAGTATTCCTAATCTTATTCAAAAACACATTTTAGGCCTATCATAATCGATTATAAAACGACATGTGTAACATTAACAAAGTTTCATATTGAAGTTATGGATTACTTTATGCCGGAATACTTGTTTACTCACGGGTAATATTCACTTACTCTGAGGGACCAACACACATTACATTTTACAAATACTGAGTTAACAAATATTTCAGCGATAAGACACTGGCCTAACTTGTAACAACCAGTGTATAAAATAAATAGTAGGCTCAAGTAATTCCATTGCAATCCATTGTGAGCATGCATCATATAATTGTCCGTGAAAAGCCAAGAATGTTCCAAATTTATTCCAGCAATAGTCAATAATTGTCCTTGTGCCTTGTTTCTGATTTTGGAAATGAAAGATGCAATGCAATTTGTAGTCGTTTAAAAACCAAAGGGTGAACCATATATAATCATCGATAATCGTGGAATTAAGACCATCTCTCGTCTGAACTTGACATTTATAATTTCTGCTTTGATCAAGTTGTGGTGGCAGTTTTGTTGTTGTCTGTATTGTTCCGCTGCACAGCTTTGGTGAATTCAAATTACGCAAGAGTATTATCGGCGATCATACTTTTAATGTCAATAAGTCTGGTGGAATTCATTGTGGATATGTTGAGTTTAGAAATTCGACTGGATCCTGTCTACTTGATCTTCATCCATTATTGTATAAATTGATATATATTTAAATAATTCTCTGGCTAGTATTATTTGAATTAGCTTATTTCGCTTGTTTACATCGTTGTTTTTTAGAGTTAAAACTGCACGTTCTCAAAGACAATTAGTTTTTTGAAGTTAATCTTGTGGATTGATCTGCATCACACTTCACACGAACAATCTTGAGAATATGATAAACAATCCAATCAAACATCATTAATTTTGATCAGCGGATTAGAACAGAATAAATACATACATATATACATACATAGACACACACATACATAAATCCCTTCGTGTCTATATATTGTGTATTATAGACTCAACGGATATTGAACAGATTTCTCCATAGAATTTATATGTGTGCAATTTACCCGTTGCTTCTTTTGCCTTTTATCTAAGTAGTGTTTGAATAATAAAAAGTAATTATATCTTATGTTCATATTTATTTCAAATGTCTAGGTTGTGAAATTTAAGAAAATTGTTCGGTTTTGTTACAAAATCGAAACTGTGAACGGCCAATAGTTGCATGGACTCTTTACTCAGGCTCGTCATTTGTGATGTGCTTTGCCACATGATTATGTTATACATACGCAATTTCTCCACCGTGTCCCTATAACTACCTCTTATAATCATTTCATACAATGACAAACAGGCAGTTTATTCTTAAAACTGTAGAGTCAAAATAAATAAGAAATATGAAAATTGAACGTTTTTTACTTAGTAGGGAGATACGTTCCCACTTAGTATGAAAATTAGCCATTATATATTTCATTACATAAGTGTTAGTTATTAGTTTACATAGGTTTATTATGATAAACAATGGAAGTAAAAAAATTTAAACAATTAATATTTATTACATGTTTACATTTTTTTTAAATGTAAGTAGCTACATTTTATGTTGAAATTTGTTTCTCTGATAAGAACATTTTAGAATACTCCCAGCCAAATAATTATTTCATGGTCATTTGAGCCATGCCAAACCTTGAATCAATGCCTTTACACTCAGCTAACAGCATTCAATGGTAATATTCCAATCCTAATCCTGCAAGACTTGTGATGGCGTTTCCGTTCCAATTATCTCAGTAGTTGTCCCATGTTCTACTGTTACCTAAACTTTCATCGGATTAGTTCTCTCAGGTTTTGTAAGGTTGAAGATGCAGGAGGGTATACGTGAAGAAGTTTAGATTAGAGGTTTGAACAAGCGCAAGAGGAGTAATAGGTTCAAATTTAATGAAAGATTTTGTTTAAATATCCTCTTAACTATAAAGTCTTTTCAGAAATTTGATTATGTCCATTGTCAGAAGGATTTAGAAAAAGATAATACTTTACCAATACATCTTAGTTATAGCAGAACGCTGCCTAAAAATCCAAGCTTCTAATCCTGGTCCATTTTTACCTAGCGCTGATACAGTCTTCAAAAAACTTCATCTTCTTCACTTTGGTGTCACATTCCCTGGAGAAGCCTTCGCATCTCCATCCACATTCATAAACTATCTTACAACACCGCATTCTTTATAGAGTCTCGACACTATGTCCAAAGCCTAAACTGTTTCAATAAACGTCACCCTCCCTCCTTTCTTTCTTCTAAGATGGCCCTAAAGATATTTCTCATTTCTCCATGACATTACAGACCATGGAAAAACAGTCTAACTCTGCCTAGGGTCACGACCTTGAAGGAGATACAAGATCCTATTTACATATTTTCGATAGTTATTCTTAAAAAAGTTAAAGTTCAGAAATAATGTAAGTTTCCAGTAGTAATACATTACATCAATTTTAGTTAGAGTTTCGTTTGTGAGAATAAATATACAAGAAATACGTAACTGTATACCTATATTGAAAGACAAATTACTTCGATTATAACCTGTTTTCAACACCAATTTTGCTCTCATCTGTTATTAAAGTAATCAATCTATGTAGATAAATCCCTAAGGAGAACATGATGTAGCCAATCATAACAACATGCTATGGTCAATTAAACATGTCTTGTAAGGATAAGTATAAGTGTATAAATATGCATTTCTTATAAACTCATTACTAGGCGTATGGAACAAAATCAAGCGAAAAATGAAAAACCCTTTCATGTACGAGTACTACGTTTAGTTTTTTTATCATGGGCGATCACATATAATTGGCGAGTATGGATCAATCCATACATTACATAAACTCACCATACTATAATGTTTAAATCCCACACCTACATCAAGCGATTTGCTGTGGAAACGTTATCATAGGAAACGAAACCCTGGAAAACGGTTTGGAAGTGTTCCTTATGTGTTAATTTTAATTCATGAAAGAAATATGGATAGGTTGTTTAGTTTTCTAGTAAACACAAATCAAACGGATATGTCGATCGACTCTAGGGATATTGAAAATCCCGTCTGGTGTAGATTTATTTTAAAATTATAACAATAAAAATACGATGATCATAAGGATGATGATGATAATAATAATAATAATATTAATAATAATAATAATAATAAGAATATCCTTATTATTATTATTAATATTAATATAGTAATATAAATAACACAATATTATAGCTCGATACAACTCACGTATTACAATTAATACACAATAATAAATAATTATTACATGTAATAAAGATTTATTTTGTCTAAAACTTTGTGATACTGTATATGTTTAATTTTTAATGTAAAATTACAATGTATAAACTATTACGATTTTATAGAACGTATTTTACAACTATGACATACAAAGGACATCAATCGTAAGAAAAATATCAGTTCGCTAAAATCTTTATCTTTCATTAATTATCTAAAACCAGTACATAGTTAAGAAAATCTACAAATGAAACAATCAATTACGAAAAAAAGAAAGGAAACCCAACACAAAGGAGGAAAGAATCAGGAATGGATGACAATAGTAGTAGATGACGTTATGTTGGTGATTTTATATTTAGTTGTTTCTGTGAAGCCTAACTGTTTAGAGAGAATTGTAAAAGGGTCATTCTTGCAAATCCCAATATCTACTTAATACATGGTGAAGAACAAATCGATTTTACAGATGTACAAAATGAAAATAAATAGCAATCTAAACATAAATAAATTTTGAGCCACGCTTATGATTAATAGCCTTCGTAGCTCAATAGTTGTTAATATTAACACGTCTACTGAAGCTGACAACAATTAAATATAGACTACAATAAATTTAATCGCGTTTTGGTTATAATCATCTTTGATAACGTTGCAACAGGGCTGCATGAAAAATAACATCTTTATGTGTAATGTTCTCAATTATAATTACTATCGCATAAAAGGTTTATATTGTGGTAGTGTCTTTCTTATTATAAGTTGTAATAAGTTAAATGGTTATTTATATTTAAACATAAACTTCCTAAACTTAATAACGTAATGTGATACATAGAATGAATCTTGTTTTAATTCGTACAAACATACTGTTGTACTCCGTATTTAGATAAAATCACTAAACGTATAAGTATCGCTTTGCAGTGGAAATAACGTTAATGTAATAGAAGAGATGTGAACGTAGAAAGGATAACAGAAAGAGAATATTTATTTGTTACACAAGACTAGCGTTGATTTTAATTTCGAATTCTCGTATCCCCCTTTTGACTCATTGCTCTAGGACTTTTTTAGGGAAACGCACAGATGATAGAGCAGGTATTAAGCCACAAATGCTCGTTCAAGACATATTAGACTTTAATTACAAAAGCCGAAACTCTGCGAGAACAATAGAAATAAGCATTTTCAATTACGCCGACATTTTAATTTCCTGCGCTATTTAATTGATTGTAATATTATGAGAAAGCAAACACATATTTGCATTAATAAAAATATGCTTATTTAAAAAGTATACATTCATCTAAATCTCTTTATAAAAATACATAATTGTTTGTCATTATTTCAAAAAGATTGCATTAGGATTAAATAAAATGAAAATTATTATTGAAGTGATTCCATATAAGGATTGTATACTCAACACTAACGTGACAACAAAATAAATTATTCAGTTTATATATATATATATATATATATATATGTATATATAATACGTATTTTGTAGACCTATGATATCCAAGTTCTTAGCTAAAGACTTTTACCTTCTACATTTTGAGCTGACGGCAATTTAAGCGTATTTGGTAATAGGCGAGATGGATAGTTTAAGACATCATAAATGTAATAATCATTTCTTATCTGTTACCTTCTGATCGACTGTTCCTGTATTATTAAACCCACGTATAAAATATATCATCCTATCAATTGCGTGACTATTTGCGTTGCAACGACTATTACTTATTTCTTTTATAGGTTTTTAGTGTGTATTTCTTTCTTTTACCTGTAACCAACAATTCAAATTAGTTTATATTTACCCTCAGTATGCACCGGCTGCCCTATGAACATCAAACGCCTCTCGTTCAACAATAAATAGTATCCTATTTCTTTTATCTTCGTCTTTTAAATCCATGTTAAAATATACATTATAAAAAAAAATATTTGTTTATATAAAAAAACGGCAATTCAATACTTAGTTTATAGTTATTGATATCACTATTAAAGTAAAAAATTGAAAATTGAAACTACGAGAATTATAACGCGTAGCGTAGCCCACGGATATTTACTCCGAGATAAGAGAATGCACACGGATGAGTTATCCATGCTTTTCGAAATAATTTTCTAAAGAAACGAAAGAACTAGTAAAATGAGTGAGGTGTTATTGTTCCTAAAAAATAGTCTAATGGATTATACAGACTTTGGGGAATGCCGATCATGCGCTACAAATATAGTTTAACACTTTTTTAGAGACACGGAGAAAAACTCCGCTAAAATCACTGACGGGTTAAAAGTGTATTAAATAAATTGCATTCTTTAATTCGATTGAACATTAGGTTTTCATGTAATTTTTCCCTCAATCTAACTATTCCATTTTCTGATAAAAATAGGGTCATTTACCTAATGTGTTTGTTCCAAGGGGCTAATAATATTGGGTGAAAACTTGCATCGTTAACAAGCGTTCAGGTTGTCCGCCCTCTTGTGGTTTGAGCATACGGAACTTTATTCAACTTGTTTACCGCAAAGTATGTAGGAAACCTCTTTGTAACAAGTTAAACAATCTAAGCACACTAACTACGTAGACTAACATTGCTGATCATGTAGTTTGTAAAAAAAGTTATACTTTTTCAAAATATATGTAGATGTATTTGTGAGAATTTATATAACATGAATTTTTCATATGAGAGTATCATATGAGAGGAGCATGTGAGGAATAAACTCTATGTAATATACTTTATAGTTACATAAACAAGCAAAGGTTTTCAAACACTCTACGGTCCGTGTTGGGGATGGTCCGTTAGATATATGGAATAGGTATAAGGAATTTCAATTCAATCCATTCCACTGTTGTTGCAAGACATCGTGAACACAGATAACTGGTAAATATTTTACCGTGAACGAGAAATGAGGCGAGAACTAAGTGCAAGAAAGATAAAATATATGCAAATAATAAAATTGAATTAGGTAAGATAAAGGGTGTTTACTTGTAATTTTATAATTGGACAGGATTTATTTTCCTTAAAAAAATACGGTTTGAAAATGTACAAATCACAGTTAAAAGAATGTTGACTTGACAATAAGGTTTCCAATATTGATTGATTCTCAACACTCGACATCCTTGCCAACTTCATCCCCTCCCAAATCTTTAGTCCTTGTCCATCTACTGACTGTATATTGTCATCAATATTTCCGATGGTTTTTTTTCAACCTATTTACACGACTTAATTTTCATTGTTAGCAAGTATCTTGTTATCGGAAGCTTTATACTCAATAAATAAAATTATAAACACTAATTGCAGTTAATCATAAACAATCAGAATAATTTTTAATTATAAAAAGGTATATATTTAAGATACTGTATTATCTTTTCAATTTGTCACAAACTAAAATAATTTAAGCTCATCATAATATAGCAATGCAAACTATCGGACAAAAACCTTTCAACAATGTTATCTTGCTACGCCATTTAACATTTTTCATTATACATCTATTGGTATGAAACCACTTTTCCCATAAAATCGATATCGTTATTTTAATGTTAATTTTTGTGTGTTTTATTTTAAATAAAATTTATTATAATAACAAACAAGCAATATAACTACTATTTTTCATGTAAACCTTTCGCGCGAATAGTTCATGGGAGGGGTGGGTCAAAATATTCCATCATTAATGGTTATTGAAGAAAAGTTACAACTAAAAAAAAGAAAGTTTTCTCTGAATTATTCCGGTATGGCTTTAGGCTAAAAACTAATTTTACTTTTTCTTTGTTTTTGTTTATGATTGTATTAGTTAAAAAGAAAATAATTCATTTCAATTTATTGAACAAGATATAAACCAGTAAAATGTATTTTAATCATTCATTTTATTAAACCTTTCTTCCAAATTTGGCCACAAAGTTTATATTGATAAAAAGAAATTTTTATAGTATTTATACTATATAGTACTTTATATATATATATATATATATATATATATATATATATATATATATATATATATATATATAGTTTTATTATATACTACTATATTATTATATATACTTTATATTAGTATTTTTTTGTAATCCTCGTCCTAACATAACAACTTAAGTTCAAGTTAAGCTTTGAACTCCATAGTATATTATTGAACGTCTGGCCTTAAATAATATTTTAGCTATTCAGATACTACTAGATATATAGCATTACTATTAAATGGAATCAGTTTTGGTTTATTAAAAAAATTATAAAACTCTATAAATCAGAGTTCGTTCATTATTTAGTTAAATCAGAAAATAGACTACAGGAATATTTTGTTGTTTGTCTTTAAGTTGAGTGAGTCACAGACTTATTAAGTTGCTCCCAACATTACGGATTGGTTATGATAAAACTCAATTGCAAACTTTATACTAAACCCTTAAATAGTTTAGCTGCGTAATCTGAATTGGAAAAAGCTAAGTTTGCAGTGTGGATTTGGAGTGACATTAACAGACGTATGCAGCTTGGGAAAGTGTTTGTAATCCCAGGCAAAGCTTTTTAGTTTAATTTAAATTATGTTATGAGATTGTATTGCTCGTAAGTCAAATCGTGAATAAGATCGATGGCAGGTAACATTTTTTTAAGGAACTGGACAAATAATTTTAAAGTAGGATAACGTAAATTAGGTTTTAAAGGACCCAATTTAGATTACAACCCTTATAAATTGTATCTTTTAAGAAGTCTACAAGAAGTATAAACGTACAAAATTAATTAAAATTATATAAATATAAAGAGCTATCGACCATATATATATATATATAAATATATATATATATATATATATACACATTATAAAATACTTATTCATAAATAAGAAATAAAACAATTGAATTCTTAAATTTTGTAGTCCATTATGTTCGGTGAACCTTATTAATCACTTAAAAATTAGTTTGTGACTATCCGAACTTTATATTTAGTAAATTTGTTAAAACTTATTGAGACAGAACGTTTTCGATCGCTTTGTGCCGATCTTCTTCGGTGCCCTGCTTGGAGATGTAGGGTTAAGCGGTGACAGTTGACCTACCTTTAAAAGCGTCACCGCTTAACCAAACATCTCCAAACAGGACACTGATCAAGAGCGGCACATAACGATCGAAAACGTTCTGTCTCAGTAGGTTTTAAAAAAATTACTAAATATAAAGTTCGGATAATCGTAAACATTTGTTTAAGTGATTAAAAAACAATTGAGGTTATGCAATTAGAAGAGTTATGTTATAATATTTAATATTAAACTATGAAAGTAAAACAAAATTAAAGATTTTTTTTTGCTTTGTTTTTGATATACATACACAAATACACAAACACACACTCACACACACACACACACACACACACACACACACACACACAAGCAAACACCCATTCACACAGACACACTCACTTAAGCAAACAAACAAACACACACACAGACACACAGAAAACACATACACACACACACACAAACATACAAAAAAGTTATATATATATATATATATATATATATATATATATATATGTGTGTGTGTGTGTGTGTGTGTGTGTGTGTGTGTGTGTGTGTGTGTGTGTGTGTGTGTGTTTGTGTGTGTGAGTATGTATATGTATATGTATATCTATCTATCTATATATCTATATCTATATCTATCGATATATATATATATATATATATATATATATATATATATATATATATATATATATTCTTGATATTTAACATTATCCATTGTTTTTCCGTTGCACTGACTTTATGAAGTTAATATATTACTATGTGAGTAATTTTATCCACCATTAAGTGCAATAATTTTACCTTGAGTGATGAGGCACCTTTCGGTCGTTGACCATTGTCGAATCACTGATTTTTCTCTGCAGAGCAGAGAAAAATCAGTGATTCGACAATGGTCAACGACCGAAAGGTGCCTCATCACTCAAGGTAAAATTATTGCACTTAATGGTGGATAAAATTACTCACATAGTAATATATTAACTTCATATATTAATATATATATATATATATATATATATATATATATATATATATATGTATATGTATATATTTGTATATATTAAAACAACTAAGGATATACGAAATTGTTTATTTGTGATAATAAAGCAGATTGTAAACATTAAACATTATTAATGTGGTGTAACTAAAAGGTATATCTTGAAAAATAAACGTTAAAAATGTAATTTTGTAGTAGGATATTTTGTATGATATGGCTCTTTAAACGGTTACTTTCAACTTTGAATCAAGCAAATTAAACTTACTAATACAATGTTGAAAGTGCAAAATTGTCCAAAAATTTTTAAAATTTTGTGTGTTAACAACAAACGTTTTTCAAAGTATACGATCGATAATAGTACATTTATAATGTTTCTTATTATTACAAAGAAATTTTATTCAATCTTCTCATGATACATGATTCCTCTCAACAATATAATGCGGTTCTGATGTAAACATCTTAATCTAACTCGTCCCAATGTGTTGTAGAAATATTATGTTATATTTTTATAGAATTAAAGTTTTGGAAAATTTGAATTTACGTTTTCAGAATGAAAACCAACCTTAATTAGATTTGTTTGTTCTTCAATTAGTCGCCGAAACTCATGTAATCGCTGAAGAGCCTTTAACAGAATAGCTACTCTTGAAGTTTTATTTCCTCAATTACGAACTCTTCTTCTAAATCTGAGAGATCAGCACTTTTTTTCATTTCTGATATAATATCTTGTTGCGAATGTTCTCCAAAGACAATTACTTGTTCGTACGAATTATTAAGACCCTCAAATGTCAAGGAGTATTTTATATTTTGTAATTATACTTGATATTATTTAAACTTATTTAACAACCAATTAATAATTTTGTTCAGGATAATGTAAAATATCTCGCATTACGACGTCGTGATTAATCGACACACAAACTCTCGCGCACACATACACACATACACATATCCACTCACCCACACCCCAACGCACAACCACCCACCCACACATACACACACACACACACACACACACACTGCAACGTCCCTCCACCCCTTTGCAGAATAATACATTTTTAATATATATTTATATATCTGCTGCTCACACCGTTTTGTGTACCGTGTTGGGATCCCTAAATATTGTCTTGTGTTCCCGCGTAAAATACAACGCTCCAAATGCAAGTCTATTCCCGCTAACATCTACCTTAACGATTGTATGACCTCCCCTAGATTGGTTGGCAGGTTTGTTACGTCTGTATTTAGTCACACATGCCAGTAAAATAATCAGCTGGAAAGAAACAACATTTATATGAACACACAAAATGTTCAAAGAATCTTACCACTTCATGAGATCTGCAGGCACAGCAAGGGGACGTGCAAAATATGATCATGTTTAAGATACCTATTTTCAAAGGCTCCTGTGTTAAACATGATCTGCCAGTAGACATCGTATCTGGGCTTCAATACAAATAACCAACTAATTTTCAGAATTGCTCAATCCAATTGTTCCCAGGAGAGAACTCGTTTGAAAAAAACATTAGGTTCTGAGTTTATTTATTTAATAACTATTGAAATTTAATTAAAACTGTACTTTGATATTATAATCATTATTTATTAGTTTGAAAAAACTAAAAGGTTTTATTGGTTGTTCAACACAGGATAAATTCAAATACTGTAAGTTTTTATAATGCGTTTAATTACTGATTTAAACTAAACTAATTTTCTTTTCAAATAAAACATATTTAGCTCTCTCTTTCTCTTCGCAGGATATTGATTAAAAGTTCGTTAATTTTCACATATTTAAATCCTACATTACCTATACAATTCATTAATTACATTTACACATAAAAAACAAATATTTCCAAATTGAACATAATAAAATATTTTATCTTCTTATTTCAAATTGAACTGGTAAATTCACATTTTATTATAAATAATTTTAAAGTTTATATGATTCAATAAATCTGGTATTCTTGAATATGATTGGTATATGGCCAAAACCACTTTGTAAATTTAACATTTATTATTCATTATTTCAACAATTTTGTTACACTAATTAATATTATTACTCTTAACATTTATTTAATTATTGAACATAGAATGGAGTCATTGTTTAACTTTAATTGGTAATTTGAATTTAATAAATTTAACTGACTAAATTTGACGTTAATTCGTATATAATAGAGAAAATGACTTGCCAAGGATATCCCTGCCGGTCCTGGAGTCCTCTCGTCTGGATTCCCTGGTCCCTGGACATCGGGAGTTGCCATCCCTGGTTAGTCGATGGAAGTCTTTCTCCATTCCCGCGTCCTGGAGGCTGAGTTTGGAGTCCTCGTCCATGGATGGAAGTAGACGGCAGGAACGTAGCTATTTTGGTCCCATCTGGTCGGGTGATGATTCTAGGCGCAATCCGACATAGCGGCCGTTAGCACCTCGTATTAAAACTTTTTTTCAGACTGCCTTACAGGTCCATAAGTTCCTGTATCTATTGCGGCTATGTCACCCTTCCCCTCTCCTCTCAGCTCGTCGCTATCTCCGTGCTTGTTTCTTGTACGGGCGGGTTGGACAACGTATTGGTTTTAACCTGCATAATTTTGTTATCAGTTTTAGAACACTGAAAAATGTCTATTATTTTTAAATGGCTGTAACTTTTTTGTTATTCGAGTTTGTTAAATTCTGTTTCCACTACTGTTTGTTATGTATTTTTCTGGTCATTTCAAATTGTATATGATAGTTCTACTTGGCCTAACTCTCAAGCTAGCATTTTTCGGCACTTAGAAAATTTTTCACTTCACTCTCGTTTGTCAAATTTAGTTAGTTATTACAATTTCATGCTATCATAATTTTTAATTTGTCTTAATAATACTTATTCAATATTTTACTGACTTCTTGACTCTTTACTATGTTTATTAAACCATAAATTAAAACCTTATTATTTAAATATTAAAATTGATATTTAAAAAAAGAGAAATTATTAATTTCTTAATTGAAACGTTAATTCAGACCGTTTCAACACACACATACACACACCCACACACACACAAACACACACACTAACAAACATTTGTATATCTCTTGTAAGAAGATAATTACCCAATCCTTAAATAGTCCTTAAGACACTGAACTGTTTTCTATGAATGTTGCAAAGGCCTTTAGAGCCCAAAGTGGTTTTTATTTTTTTTACTGACTGCGAATTAATTATCTATCGAAAGCAGATTTACTTTATTCGAATTTAGTCAAAATTTGTTCCTCAGTATCGACACTAAAAAGCAGAGTGTTAGCTTCGTAAAAGAAGCGGCTGTTTTGAAACGCGTCAGCAAGTAAGCAATTACGTATTAATTTAGTTAAGTAGTCAATTATTTTAAACTAAATAGACTGCATCGATAACAGTATGAACGGATCAAGGGTCATTTATTTATATTAATAAATTAACTAGTCATCCACAGTATTGTATTGTGTGAATCTTAGAGGAATGGCATTTTTTCCGGTCCCTCATAACAGATAGGTGCTTAGTAAAATTATTTTAAAGAATGGTACACATATGAAGGTTCAGAATAGCTGTCTTACCACCCTCAGTACATTCTTTAGGTATAGACGTTTTGCGTCCAACACTAGAACCTGCAGAGGTCCAAGCTGTTTGGTTACTGTGCTAGCTAGATTTGGTACCGCTAATTATCCCCTGTCCTTTATTAACATCTCGTTTCCTTTATCCTCTTTTGTCAACGTTTGTTTCGCAAACCTAAGTTTAGATTTTCGTGTTTTCTAAGCTTTAACTGACTTCTCCAATAAAAATTATTATAGATTTTCAGTACAAATCATTTTTATCTTCAATATTACTAGAATAATGATGGCTAGTTGATCTATGCTTGCGATATAACTGTGTACAGACGATTAATCGCTTTAAAATATATGTTGAAAAAAATATCCTGTACAAAGTTCCTTGATAATGCATTTAATAATTTAATTTAATATCGTTTTTGTTTTAATTACAGTGCGTTTTAACTGAGTTCTGAACAGGTGTTCGAAGGAGTCCCGGGTAAAGAAGCTCTGTAGCGGAACAGTGTCACTGCCTTAACTCCCTGCCTGACTGTCTTCATCAATGTTTTCATACTATCATATCCAAAACGCACCTACGTCAGAAACTTAGCTCATTTGATCCGACCTCATCGTCATCTGCTTGGCAAAACCTCTATTAGGATTTGCTAATAATAACTCAATTCGGATACATGTTTAGAGCTAAAATTTTCATAAACCTATAGGTGTGAGTTAGTAGAGCTATTTGGTTTAGATTTGTGTAAGCAACCAAAATAATAAAATAGTTGTTAAAATAGTAAAACATGTTTTTATCCTGCACGTGTACAATGTCATCCGGCTAAATGATATAGCCAGATTCAATATCACTTCTACAGCTTCAGTTTCCAATGGCCAAATTGACCGTAGCAAATAATATGTAATAGTAGCCTATAGAACAGGTATTGGGTGAAATTCATGAATATTATCATAAATTAAATAAAATAAATCACACTATATTGGAGAAAAGTTATGTATCAAAATTAGAATGAGCTAAATTTAAGTTAATTGAATTAAAGTTATTTAGATTAATGAAATTTGTGAAAACAAATTTGTTAATAGATGTCGACAAACTATTGCATTATGTTAGCCTCGCTCGCTAGCCACAAAAGATTGAAATAAGTCTCAGTACAAGTAATAGAATAAATACAGTCATATCGAATGTATTCATATGTGAAAAAAAGAATAATTATAGAATCTTATGTGACGAAATCCTACAACGCTACTAGTAGATAACTAAGGATTAGAAGATGGTACTCTGTAAATAATGACACATAAAAACGTTCTATATACTAGAACAAAATTTTAAAATTAAATAAATACATCTCATAACTTTTTTCACTGTTATAAAAGTCCAGAAAACCAAATTAACAAAAATCAAATGGGATTAGGGTCGAGGTTACAAAAAACGAAAATGGTTGCTACGGCATCGATACGTTGATTGGACCAAGACAGAAACAAGGAGGCTTCAAGTTAGTCACGAGGACCAATGACCTTGGTAGTTCCTTAAGGGATAGTGAGAACCAACGTGTTGAAATAGTGAGAAGTGTTTTAATAGTACTCCAGGAATGGTAACTAGCATGGGGAAAATAAAGGGCTGTAGTGCAAAAATATGGTGCTAATGTGTTAGGGGTACTCGTGCTTTATGCCCATGTATAAGAAACGACCAATTTGGACAACGAAACAGTGTATCAAATAATTCGAATATCTAAGATACCGAGCTATATAAACATTTCTAAGACGCTCAACATTTCTAAAATATGAAATTCTTAGAATAGTGTGTCGAAATACATTTTTGTTTACTTTGTTGCCCTACTCTAAATTTTAAAATAGTAAAATACGACACAAGATAAGGACAATAGTTTACCAAATGCACTGCCGAGAAAATACTGTATTCATTGTGAGGACACCGGCAAACAACATAATATATAAATAAGTCGCTATAAACTTTAACCTCTCATTAGTTATAACTTGATTTCGAGCATAATATTTAAAAATCAATATATATATATATATATATACATATATATATATATATATATATATATATATATATATATATATATATATATATATATATATATACATAGATAGCTAGATAGATAGATAGGTAGAGAGAGAGAGAGAAAGAGAGAGAGAGAGATAAATAGCATAAGAGAGATAAATTGCTATTACGGCAATAAAGTAAATTTAATAATTTTCAAAAATTGGCTATCCGTGTAATGGAGTGAATGGGATTATTTCATTATATAAATTTAAGTATGGCTTTAGTACAGCAAATAAATCATACATAAGATACTCATTTATTAGAAGCAGACAAGCAAAACTCCCATGCATGTAACATAAATAAATATCGTGCAGGTAGATGTAACACAGATTCAGTGATGGGTTCATGGTCCATATAGTTATAACGTACAGATATCATTAAACTTAATCACACATATGGCGCATATAGGAATTCTTAAATACAGTATGAATTGGACAGAAGTGTATGAAATGTTTATTGAAATGAATAGTTTTTTAACATAGATGTTACACACTATGACTATCATAACGTAACAAACAAAAGAATAAATCTGCACTAACGGCGGAGCACATATGTTACATGACGCATGGCTTCATTTTCAAGCTATAAAAGTTTTGTTTCCAAGGACCATGTATATTTCATAAAGTAAATACACTTTACACATACAAACACCGTCTCTGATTAGACACCCCTCATAACATTTCCCCTTGTGCTACATTGATTTCGGTCCATCATGGCATGAATATGTAACGTAGGCTACGTAAACCTAATGAACCACGTGACCTTAGCTCGTGAGAGAATCTACATCCTAAGCACAACTACTCACCACTAATTATTTGAAAGGGTATTAAGATATTCATGTTTTAAATTTTTACATGTTATGTCCGTTCATCTGACGCAACTCAACTTTACATTACGAAACGTTATCAACAGATAAATAATTACGGAATACTGTTAGAGAACCTTTATACTTACAACTGTGAAAATTTTATTTGATGCGTTTTATACATATATCGTTGCATATTTCCATTTGATTTGTTGCATTATATATATATATATATATATATATATATATATATATATATATATATATATATATGCTGTTGCTGAACATTCTTTAAAAAAGATTTATATTTTTCTCTGTTGTTTCATCTAGCTTTATAAAAGTAGTAATGTATCATTTTACACATTAAATATCTACTAAAAAATATTTCTCGTAAAACATTAGAAAAGAAAGTGGAGTGCAAAATTCTTGTAGTTATTGATTCTTTCTAGGGCTTTGAGTTGTTTTTTTTTTATTTTATGCTTACGATGATGCTGTAAATATTCCTCCCAGATAAAATTATAATTTTAAATGTGGTATATAGCGGAAATTTTCATAACGAAGAGTTAATATCCTAATAACTTTTATTTAGATAGAATTTTCCTTTTCATATTTACAAGGGTTAAGATTTGCCTTCTAGATGATATATTCTCTGGAGCAGAATTTGTAATTTAGCAACCATTGATAAGTGCTGCTATAAATTAAAAATTTTCCTCTGTCGATTCGTCTTGCTCTTTGAAAGTAAATATGTAACGTTTAGGACATTAAATTTCTATTTAAGAATATATCTCGTAATACATTAGAAAAAAATTGAAGTGCTGAATGCTCGTAGTTATTGATTCTTTCAAGGGCCTTAGGTTATATTTCATTTTAGGCTTACGATGACGTTCTAAATATTCCTTCCAGATAAAATTATAATTTTAAATGGGATATATATATATATATATATATATATATATATATATATAGGGAAAATTTTCATAACGACAAGAAATAAATTATATGATAGTTTTTATTTAGATAAAATTTTCCATTCCATATTAACAAAGATTTGCCTTAGTACTTATGATTTGCCTTCTAGATGAAAAATGTAAAAGAAACTTTAAAAGCATCTATGACACGTAATGGCAATAAAAAAAGATGAAATATTATTTGTTCAGCCACTGGTAACTTCGGTTTTAAATTTGAAAAATTTAATAATGAATAAATATATAAATAAATTTATTCACAAAATAGATATTTATTACCAGACCAGGCGAACTTCGTATCCCCTAAAGGTGTAATTGGATTATTACAGTAAAATGAACACAAACATTTTATTAAGTTTTATGGTCTATAAGGATTTAATATTTATTGAAAATAAAATTGTAATTATATTATTTTGCTTTGCTCTCACTATGTTTCCTTTTATTGATTGAAGAAGCCTGTGATATACTAATTTTTTTTTCTGCTATCACACACGAGCACAAATAATAATTGGCGATAATGGAACAACCCAACAATCGTTTTTTTTTCACTTGACACTTCTAACATTTTCCTTGGGTGACATACATTAGGTAACCATAGTTCTCAGTGATGGTCTTTAAGGTCAATGTTCGTGTATAAAGTTCGGAACACTTTCCGTCGACCTTACACGGTGATTGTGGGTTGATAGCATCACACCGTCCACGGATATCAATATAGGGTTCTTAGTTACAATATCATTTAGTTCTAGAACGGTACCAGAATGTGAAATCTCAGCACATACGATGCTATTTATTTGTTCTAAGAAAATATGCAGGTATATTTATACACACACAAATATATATATTGAAAAAAAGATAACGAATAATTTATTGAATCATACAATTCAAATCATTTCGTTGGAAAACAGTACCAACATCATCAAGGATGATAAAGAATGTCATACATAAAAGTGTTAGATCTAACAGTGTTTCAAAATCTATTATATTATTGTAAAATTTATTTACTCTACCTTAAAGTTAAAGACAATAATTATAGTATCAAATATTAAATACTGTATTGTAATAATAAATTTGACAATACTGTAATAGATCTGTCAACACTGTTTGTTAGATCTAAGTAACACGTTTATGTTTGATATTCTTTATTGGTCCTGATGATGTTGGTGCTGCTTGCAAACGAATAGCTTTTAATTGTATGATTGAATGAATTATGCTTGTATTTGCTTTTCACGTTTTTTTCATTAATACACAAGAAAAATAGTTCATTAAATATATATATATATATATATATATATATATATATATATATATATATATATATATATAATATAGAATTATATATATATCGAAAATATTAAATATCCTCTCTCTAACAATAGAGTTGCTTTTGACATTGGAATCACTGGAGTTAATCTGATGAAATGAATGTATGAACATATAATGAGTATAGGGCTATTGCTTTTTATTACAAGAAGTGAAGTAATGAATTAAATAAAAAGTGAAAAAATGTAGAAAATATGAAAACATATTTTCTAAAATTAGTATTTGAAAATTAGATTTCGAGGTGCACTTATTTTAAACTGTGGTTGAAGGAGAAATGGAGCCTAACTTATACGTTATAGAAATACACTTTAGATGAAGTGTATAACTTATAATTCTAATATTTTAATAAAGCTAACATTTCATAACTTTAAATTTGTCTCGTATCTTTTTGGAGACTTACACTATAAGTTGCGCCTAACTAAAAATTGTAGTTTTTTTAGTACGCTTTTACTCTCGTTGAACATTACTCCTAAAAAAATATTCTTCGGTGCCTACTACTCCCAAAATGTGTATATTTAATGTCTATTTCTATTCCAGTTGCCACCAACTAGTCAAATTGTCAAACTCCAATCTAAATAACCCTCTTTTGTCTTCTACGTTATCAGTTGCAATTTCCTTTTATTCACTTTTTTATGGACCATTTTACACTAATCATTAATATATTGCTTTATGTGAGAATAGACGGATTGCTCGTTTCACAGTTTTAATCACTCAAATACCTCTCAGGAAAACTCTTAACGACCCACTTTACGGTTCGTATTGAAAGCTGGAGTGTCGAGTACGGGCTAAATCTCTTACTAATGACCTCTTTTCAGGCAATTCATATCACTCTTCGCGCATATTGTTTTTACATCAACGTATTGACTATTCCTTCAGTTCGTAACGGAACTTAACACTTTTTTTGTGTAAGAAATATTAATTCGCTACTCAGTTACTTCAGGAATAAATACATTACTTAAAATAATTAAGAAAAAATGAAAATTAATTTCGGATTATAATGAATAATTAAAATATGTATATGTATTATATATATATATATATATATATATATATATATATATATATATATATATATATATATATATATATATATATTTTATGGCTCTTGGACAGATCCATCAGTTTGTCCAATTGATTTTTGTTGTCAGTAGTTGTTACATTGTTTGATTTAATTTACTTGGTGGGCAATAAACGCCTCTTAGTTGACGGTCTTATTTTGCAGTCACCTAAATTAACTTTAATAAGTTTTTCACCTTATCACCTTATTCACTTTTACCTATTTTAAAAGCATAAGCATAACTTAGCCAAACTAACAATAATAGGGGTTAGAATGATGTATTAAAGTTATTAGTAGGAGAAGTAGGATGATTATTAAAAAAAAAAAAAAACAGAACAAGGCCTGTATCTTAATAAAACATGACTAAAATATAAATAATTTTTCAAGGTAGTTCAAGTTCATACACAAACACACACACACACACATATTCGATAAACGTCGAAAGAGTACACAGTTCAAAAGTAAAACTTTAGTTTTGTTGGATTTATTCATGAAATCATCTAAAAATTTTACAACAAACTTAATCAATTAAAAATAAAACTGTACCTAATATACAGAGAATTAAAATAGTATAGGCATTTTAAAGGTTTACTTATTATGGTGTGTAATTTAGAGTTGAATCATTTGGCTCAAATAAAGTAAAAATATAGGACAAAGATAGGAAGACATATATGGTGGTAGGTAAATAATTAAAGCAGTATTTAGAGTGTGACGTGGTATACAAAAAAACTGGCAACGAGCATTGAAATCGTTGCAATAAAAAAATTGGCTTGTTTTAAAGTCAATATACAGAAAAGTTTTATTGCAATTCGTGGAGTTCTTAAAAAAGTCAATATAAAAAGTGCTTCTTTTGAAACTCTCTCCAGAATTAAGGTGAGTAAAATATAGGAATAATAAAACAAGCAATGAAAATTAAAATTGATGATAAGTTCCAATAATTGCCTAAGTTGTTTCAAAGAACTTTGAAAAAATTAAATAGTAATCGATAGACAGAGGAGGGTGAATCATTTTCAAAGCGCTGTTTGAAAACTGTCCGTAACACACCATATTTGCTAACATACCGAAGTAGAAAACCAATTTTATTCGTTTTATTACTTTAATTGGCCGGCCTGTAATACGCAAATCTTTGTTATAAATAATTTACCCGCCGTTCAAGTTATTCTCTTTTCTTAAAGTAGTTGGAAATTGTTTAATTTCTAAGGCTTCAAATTGCATGCAACGCGTCTCTTGAGAATTATTTGTCTTCTACTTGCTGAAACAGGTCGATAGAACGGGTTCTATAGCTATCTAAAATCCCTTAAGGTACAAATATAAAGTACACCCAGGAAAATAAAAGCTAGAATCGACCTCACCCGTACAGTTACAGATAGAACGTTTTTATTTGCTCAAACAGGTCGATAGAACGGGTTCTATAGCTATCTAAAATCCCTTAAGATACAAATATAAAGTACACCCAGGAAAATAAAAGCTAGAATCGACCTCACCCGTACAGTTACAGATAGAACGTTTTTATTTGCTCAAACAGGTCGATAGAACGGGTTCTATAGCTATCTAAAATCCCTTAAGGTACAAATATAAAGTACACCCAGGAAAATAAAAGCTAGAATCGACCTCACCCGTACAGTTACAGATAGAACGTTTTTATTTGCTCAAACAGGTCGATAAAACGGGTTCTATAGCTATCTAAAATCCCTTAAGGTACAAATATAAAGTACACCCAGGAAAATAAAAGCTATAATCGACCTCACCCGTACAGTTACAGATAGAACGTTTTTATGTGCTCAATCAGGTCGATAGAACGGGTTCTATAGCTATTTAAAATCCCTTAAGGTACAAATATAAAGTACACCACGGAAAATAAAAGCTAGAATCTACCTCACGCGTACAGTTACAGATAGAACGTTTTTATTGGGTCGATAAACAGGTCGACAGAACGGGTTCTATAGCTATCTAAAATCCCTTAAGTTACAAATATAAAGTACGCCCAGAAGTATCCCTGAAGTTGGATCATACTTGCCTAATCAGGTTTAGTCGGGGTTATATGCTTCCTATAGACTACGTTTAGTTAGCATTTTGAACATCTCACCCAAATCTCTAATGAGGATTGTCCCCCAAAAAAGTAGTAAGCAGGGTTTCACCCTCAGCCCGTATATCATCGTTCTAGTTTAATCTGTTTCCTGTCTTTTTCTCTCCCTCAGTAGTATTTGTTTATTACAATTATTTAAATTCAAAGTTTTTTATCTATTTCGAATTCTTTAAAAGGTTTAGATATTACCAGGTTTTTTATAAATTGTATGAATTCACCTGGTATTCTTCTGCAAACTGTTTCTAGGTTTAGAGATCTTGGTTCAGACCCTTTACATTCTAATGAAATTAGCTTGTTTGTTTAGACTCAAGGCTTCTTGCAAGCCACTGGTTTTACATATAATATAAATGATAAACCTATTTGGTTTGGTTTGCTACAAACAATTACTATCATAGTGAAATCTGAATTTAAGTTTTATTAATTTTTTTCGGATTTTAGTTTTTAACGAGTTTAAATCCCTACCTAAACGCATATACCCTTAATACCACAAACATATATAGACCAACTCAAACAACTATACTCAAACGTTATCAATTATAATCAAAACAATAGGCTATATAACATTACAATGTAATTAAAACGAATTTGGATAAGGTTGGTTTGGTTTTTTTAAAAAAAATAGAAAATAATGTTTCCAAAATTTAACTAAACTGTTGATAAGAGGTCCCTTTCTGGTTGTATGTGTAAGGATTTCCACATAGATAGTGGACATAATTCACGTCAGAAATAATATCACAATTTCGCTTTAACAAACTTTATAAGTATTATTTTAATCCAAGCTATCCTAACCGGATACTTTACAGCTAGATTGTGATTTTATATTTTGTGAATAATTATAATATAAATGTATTTAACTTTATTTTGATCTCAAAGTAACGACACAAAGATCACGTAGAGCTCTGTTTTTTTTCAACAAAACCTTGTTCAATTATTGTTTTTTGTGATTGTTATTGTGGTTAGATACTCTTAATTTTTTTTTTAAATTTAAAAGTCTTATTATTAATGCTGTTTTATTTAGGAAGCAATCTTCCACAGGCATACTATAACAGGCAATTTTTATAACAGCAAAATAACCGAAAAGTACAATAGCTATAATTCTTAGTCACAGCTTGGGAAAATATATAACTAAACCTATACAGTTTAATATTTCAAAAATATATTAGGAACAGTTGTTATTGTAAAATTTATTTTATAACAAACAAATCAATTTTATTTACTGTACATTAAAGACCAATAACATTAGTTTTACTTACTTAGATTGTTATACAACAATGGCGGAAATAAGTAAGCGATAAAAGAGAATCGTTTGTGCTTGAGAAAGTCATATATAGCTGGAGCCGTCGATTGCTTCCGACAAAGTATATGATGCCAAACACAAATTGAAGTCACTGTATTGCCAACCTCAATCTAAAAGCTTTGATCATCTAACATAAGCTTAACCTAACTCCTCATACTTTTATACTATAATACTTTTATAGTTATCGTCACAGGTCCGTAGTGTAACTTATAAATCGTAACATTGTAGAGCGACATAAGAATTACTCTAAAGCAATTTATTGACGCTAATTATTTATGGAACAAGTAAAATTATTGCTCTCTTTAACTGAGAATTTAAATGGCCAAGTTTTACACATGCTTTTGTGTTTCATATGTATATATTTTTTTTAAACAATGTTGTATCGAGGTCGTAAACTTGACTTTAATGAAATGACTACACATTTATAACAATAGATAGGTATTGTTTTTTGTAAAACCATTTCCGTTTTATTCTAATCATCACGTAAAAGATATATAAAAACTTTAATTCTTCAACTTCATAAGGCGATGTAACTAAGGACATAGTGAGGAAAGCTTCTAAAGTAAATAAAAGTGTTATTGACGTGAAAATGTATATATCTGTAGTTCTATAGTACGTTTGTGCACGAGTGACGTAATCCTTGTTTAAGTGAGGTCAGCGACGCTTTCCATATGGCATTAATAAATCTAATTTTACAATTCCAGAGAAAACTAATGCACTTCTTATAGTCTTAATTTCATCTCTTTATTCTATTACCTTTTCGGGATTGTAATTAATATAGGCACATATTTATGAACCCGGTCAGTAAACCCACTAACCAACCTTGATGAATTAGATAAAATAAAAGAAAGATTAGAGTCCCATACATCCAAAAAGGATATCCTCATTGTAATCCTAATTAGTAACCAAAACCTCTTCCTTATTGTTGTTAGGCGTCTATACTTATATTCACTGATCGCCTAAAAAAATCACAGCTCATATAAGTGGCTATAACTAAATCGACTCTTCGTCTAACAAACTTATAACTCAAGGCCATTATATTCGACAGTAATAGTATTGACTAATTGGCTGAACAAATAACCCTAAACCTATGCAGGTGATTATGATAATAATTGACTGATCGCCTAACTATCAAACCAACAACGAAAAACCCTTATAGGTGACCAAGTTCGAATTGAATGATCGGCTTAATACAAAACAAACACAAGGTGTAGTCTATATAATCGGTTTTATAGTCCTTCTATTAAACAGAAAACGATGTTACTATCCACAACCGTATAGACTGATTGCGCATCGTATACAAATATATCACCTAAATTATATTTGCGTGTCAAAGTGCTGAAAATATTGAATTTCACGTTGTCCTAAATTTCTAAAATACATTTCAATCCTACATTTCGAAACTTAAAATAGAAATGTCAATTATTCAAATCGAGCGAAAATAAATAGCCTATGACAATTATTGGTGCAGTTTGACGTAGTATATTTACATTTAAGGATTGTGAAATATGTATTTTAGTGAAACGTTAATTAACTGTGCAATAAGATTGACAAGAGCAACATTATGTAATAGGTATGTGCATAGGTTTTGACAATTGGATAACAATACAAATGTGTTATTATTTAGTAATGTTTTTCGGGATCTTTTATAAAAAACTGATCTATTTTCGATTTATTCGTATTCAACTTATTTATTTTGAATATAGAAACTTTATCCAAGAAAATATATTTGTAAAATGCGTAAATGAGAAGAAAAAGTTAAAACTTAAGTTTATGTTACATAACATGGTATGTAAAATAACTTCCAGTATGTTTCGAATAACAAGCATGACCTCGTCATAAATAGAAACGCGTTTGTTTAAAACTCGAGTATTCTCAACTAAACAAAATGATATGCTACGTTACAATTTGGCTGTGTTACAAATAACAAATTGTTCTTTAAAATAGGAATCTGTTTAGGAAAAACATCAAAAAATAAATTTAGTATGTAAATTTCCGATTTTTTCATGTTCAGATGTGTTACTTGAAATTACATTCCTAACAAGAAGAAAGTCATTTTAAATATAGTAAAATATAAATAAAAGTTAGATTTTTAAAATGTACAATCAATAAATTCACTCAGCAACACATTCGAAACTGTACAATCTGAATGTTACTGAATAAAACCGATAATTGTATTACAGTATTATTCTATTTAGCTAAATTACAATATAATTCAAAACTGTATGATAAGGGTAGGTTTCGTGAAAGTGGAAAAACCCACTAGAGTATGCTAGTCACGTACGTCCCAATAAACCTTTGTTTGTGCTGGACAGAGGAAAAGGAACACCTTTTTAATTCAACAATCAATTAGCTTACGCAAGAGCATGATGTTTATCTTTATAAAGAAACCTATCCTAACCGAACACGTTGTAGCTAAATTTTGATACAGCTTTATAATAATGTAACTTATTAAGACAATGTCTGAACAATTAAATGGTATGAGAAAATGTTTTAATAGTGAGTTTATGTTAGTATGATGATAGTCAGCTATTTAATCACCAATTATGTCTGGGGTATTTAAAATAACCTATTTATGGTTCAGAATTTATTGTTAATTACGTGGACTTTGTGTGTACAAAAAATCGAAGGTAGAACAGAATGTCTTATATTACCTACAAATATATTCTTTGCAAAATAGTTTTTCTATCTTGAGTAACGTATTTAAGCCACGGATTTAGTGCATGTCACAGATGCACAAACGTTTATGGGTAGTATAAATGGCATCAACTTAGCTGTAGAATAAATATAGCCTTTGAAGCAGAACTTCCAGATAGGTTAACAGTTCTATTACCATTTAGAAGTTGTGAATCAAACAACTTGGGTGACAAAAAATTAACGAAAATGTATTTTATAGGAATAGTTACAAATGACCTCATTTTTGTAAAGCTTACTAATTTTTTACGTTTTTAATATACGGGTAACATAGATTAAAACAGAGAATGTGTACCAATTAAACTGACATACGATGATACTTTATATAACTGTAAGTTAATAGTTTAAATAACTTATATAGATAGTGTACACATATAACAGGTGATATTTCATAAGAGGATATAATTTATATAAGTGACAGGTGATTGTTACTATACCTTTAGCAGATAGTATATATAAACAGTCAGTTTACAAATAAATAATATTCGAGCTGGCTTCTGCGTGAAAGTTATAATTAAATAATAAAAATATGTTACAACTCACAAATATACAATTTTTTATTTCAAACGCGTTTCGACGACTAATTTGTCGTCATCTTCAGTGGAAATACACAAATGAAATTAACAAAAAAATATATAAAACTTTTACTAAAACTTTATAGGTTATGTTTAATATATATATATATATATATATATATATATATATATATATATATATATATTTTAGTTAATTTCATTTATGTATTTTCACTGAAGATGACGACCAATTAGTCATCGAAAAGCGTTTGAAATAAAAAATTGTATATTTATAAGTTGTAACATATTTTTATTATTTAATTATAGTCAGTTTACAGTTTGAAAATATGGTATTTAATATTTTATACATATGTCAGATGATAGTTTACATAGCTGAGTGGAGATAGAATATATAAGTGAGAGGGGATCGTTTATTTACCTGGTTTCAGATAGTTAATGTAACAATCAGTTGACCATCTATATAAATCGCAAACGATAGATTATATAAGTGACAGTGGGTTGTTATCAAATGTCATCCAACAGTTATTTTATATAAATAAGAGGCGACAGTTTTATACGATTCAGATATAGGCTTATATAAATTATTAGTGTTAATGGATATATCTGACAATTACGAGTATATAAATTTCAATAGTGATAGTTAACTTTCCAGTATAGGTAATTGGTGTTTTGTGTTTTTATTTAAAATATTTCAATTTAGTTTGGTTTAAGGTTAGGTTAGGCCGGTTTAGGTGAAGTTAGGTTAGATTAGGTTGGTTCGTAAATATATAGCCTATATATTTACATAATTATTTAGCCTGGCAAACAATACAAGTTGTTGGTAGTAATATAAAGAATTATGAAAATAGAATTTAACACTTTTGTAAACAGAGTGAAGAGTGACATAAACTATGATGTGAATTTAATAGAAGAAATTTTAATTAGCTTCAAATTCCCTTAACTATATAGTTACTTGTTCACTGTATAAACTGCGCAAAGTAAAGGAAGACTTCTATTTAAATGTTTTTAGAAGAAGCAAACCCTACTAAAAACATGTAAAAAGAGACACAATATATATAAAGTAACTCGGTCGTTAAACTATTATCCTCGTTTCACTTGGTGGGTTATTTATTTGTTTAAACATTACAAGTGACCCAGCCAGGTTGTATTCCAGTGATATCACATTCCCTGTGTTTAGCATTAAACATTATGGCTAATTAAAAGTAGCTAAAATCATTGTCAATATTTGATCAGGTACTATTCAACTGTAATTTTTATAAAACATAATTTACCTAAATATACGTTCTGAACAAAAAAAATAAAACAAAAGTTATGAAGGTAGGACACAAATACTGGGTAACCCTACATACATTATAGTATTGTACACACCTACGAGTCTGCGCTGTGTTACACTATAGTTACATTGTAGGCCTACCTACATTATTTCTGGGTTCGTAGCTTTGGATATAATTAGGAAACAGTACAACGGATATTTTCTAAACCTAAAATAAACCAAATGTGAAGTTGGACACTTGTAATCCATTGCCGAACATGAACAAACAAAATACCAGTGACGAAGACCTAATCAGAGAATTAAGTCTGCCATTTTTAGGTGTTGAATCATTTCTTGATTTCAGTACCTAGTACGTTACCCTTAGTACGGTTATTTGTTTTTGTACAATCATAATTATCTGTAGTTTAATACTTCTCTATGTAATAAGTTATGTATACAATCAATGTAACTATATTGTAAAACACGTGTATGTTGTAGTAAAATAATAGAAACATGTACCCTGCCTATGCTGTTTCCTGTCTTTCGACATTGAGATATTATTTGCAAATTTTAATCAATATTGATGGTTTCTTACATGTAAAATCACATGTTTCTTTATTAGAATGTGCATTTGAGTAATATATCTGTAAAGGTATTTCGAAGATCAATAGTATTAAACATATCACTCACTCAGCATAATATTTTCCAATAATGTTTTGTCAAATATGAAAGATGTTATATTTAACATATTAATAGTTTACTAACATACTAAACCAATATTAAAGTTTATGAGACGACTATATATCTTGATTTTTTAAATTATAAATAAATGGAATACTCTTTAAACTGAGCTTATATCCTACCATGTCATATTACTTTCGAAAGTAACCTATATTTATTTAGAGGTCTCTATGTTTATTTACCTCTTGGATTTATTCATTGCTGAAATAACTAAATCAAAGAATAGAAGTGTCTTGTAAAATTACAGATTCATAATATTTTTTTTCATCTTTCAACTTTCAGGAACGACTGAGTTGAAAAAACCTCTGAGCGTCCCTAGTGAAGAATTTTACCTTATAGGCCTACGCCATATTTACTCTGATTATTGAAGTACAATGGCCAATTTCAGCAAAGAGGGTATGTGTCGCATGGTGGTAGAAGAATGAGCTTCGTAAGGCAGAGTTTGGATTTTAAAATGTTGACTTGGTTTTTTTGAGACCACAAGAATGTATGGTTTTGCACAGTTAAAGGGATGTGTCTTTCCGTGTTTGAAATACATATCCTTGATTGTAAGGACATTAACTGAAGGCGTATAGGTTATGTCAAGTTGAGATTATTATATCTTTATTAAATGGAATAGTTTTGCCAAACGCAAATGACTTGCTGTGGGTTTCTCTAGTTTTAGTTTTGTATGATGTTTGTAAGTGTTTAGACAATGGAAGCCCTTGCTATTCTGTGAAAGCCGGTTCCAACATTAGCTTCTGCCACTTTATTTTTCTAAATACATATGCAACATTAGCTGCTACTACTGATTCCAATCTGTGTTTGAAAATAATTAAAACTGGTTGTATATTTGAACGAGGGAATATATATGCGCCTTGAGCAAATCGAGCATACTGCATTTAACGTGAATTATTTTATGTGAATATAAAGCATCCTAACCATTGCAGCCGAAACTTTTGAAATTGTTACCGATTATATAGTACAACCTTGTCAAGATGTTTTACCTAATAATTATTTACAGAGTGTTAAAAACCTGTCAAAGCAACGTCAGTAGACAGAGACTTGTGTTTCGAATTATATATGCGTCTTTTCCTGCCTACATCTCGAAATTTTTCTAATTATTTTTTATTTTTATTGGTAGAATACGGGAGTAGACCTTTACGTTAACGAGAGCTTACCAGAATTTAATACACGTTTTCCTTATTCCGGAAAAACAATGGTTTTTTTTAGACTAATCACATTATTTGAGTTAACTTTTAAAATCTAGTTTGCTCTATTTTATTACAATATGCTGTGCTTATAAAATGTAATTTGATAGGAATCGGTTTTTGTAATAAAATGAGACATTTTAATTTAGTCAGCCGTTCGAATCCAATAAACTATTTTATTTCAGTTATACTTACGTGTGCCAAGGTAATTACTCATTACATTAAAATAGTAACTGAAGCAACTGTGGCGTAAAGTTTATTTTTAAATAAATAAGCCCTATAAACCACAAATAACATTTATTTAAACCTTATGTACATTTCGATTGCCCAGCAATCATCTTCAGAGGTATTTAAAAAATACTACTAGCTTTAAACAACATAATAAAACAAATATATAGGCATAAACCGGCAACTACTTCGCCACGCCCCTTATTTAAAAAACTAGTACGACCAATCACGTTGCAGTAAATTCCCCCTCTACAACTTGGTCCGGTCTTCCCCCTCTCGTGGTGAAGAGTTGCCGTTAGAACTATTTCAATTTTACTAAAAAACAATAATATTACTTATTAACAAAGTTATAACTATCTCCTAATTAATGAATATAACTGAGATTTAGGGATAGGCCTTTTATCACAATTTAATAAATTATTTTCGTCATATTAGTGAATGTACAAACTTTCAAAACTATTCAAAAGACCTTTTGAATTAACAGTTTTCAATAATTTTAGATCATTTAATTCTAAAGTGTGTTGAGTGTTTAGAATATGTTCTGCAACACTAGATTTTTCAGGTATTTGAAATTTTATATGGCTAATATGTTCATTAAATCTGGTTAATATTTTCCTTTTCGTTTGGCCAATATATTTTTTACGACATGAATTACAATTTATTTTATAAATCCCAGATTTATCTATCATCTTAATTTTATCTTTTGGGTTACCTAAAATATTTTTTAAGCTATTTAAGCTTTTGTAAGCTACTTTTAAATATACCTGTTTAAAAACTTTATCTAGACCTTTTGTTAAATCCATATCAAATGGTAGGCTAATGAATTGATTTTTAACATTTTCTTTTTGTGTTATTAAGGTAGTAGAATCGTTTCTAAACTTTTTTAATTTTTGTTTCCTCAATAAATTATATATTATTTTAGGATCATACCATTGAATTTAGCGATCTCTTTAATTCTGGCCAACTCGCATTTAAATCTGTTTTTATACAATGGAATAGTAATTAATCTATTAACCATAGTGTTAAAAGCTGCTAATTTATGGGATTTACAATGGTTAGAATCTACCGGAATATATCTATCATTATATTTATGTTTCCTATATATATATCAGGTTCAATTTTATTATTATTTCTAAAACATAATACATCAAGAAACAGTAAACATTTATTATGCTCTATTTCAAAAGTAAATTTAATGTTTTTATGTTCATTGTTAATTAATGAAAAAAATGTTCTACGTCAAACTCTTTGGTATTAAAAATTGCGAAAACATCATCTACATATCTAATCCATACTCTAGGAAAATACGGGAGTTTGTTTCTTAATTCCTTTTCAAAATTTTTCATAAAAAGTTCGGCTATGAAAGGTGATAAACTATTCCCCATAGCTGTACCATCTTTTTGTTGGTAAAATACATTGTTAAATGAAAAATAATTCTGAGTCATACAACATTTAGTTAATTTTACATATTCGTTAACTTCATTAATCCCTATGTTATTTTCAATTAAAAATTCTTTTAACAAAATTAATGTTTCAGTAACTGGTATGCTTGGGAATAGTGAACAAACGTCAAACGATACAAATATTTCGTCTTGTCAGTTCAATATTTTACAATTTATTTACAAACTCTCCTGTATTTTTTATTGATCTGGATTCTATATTAAATTTAAAATTTCCAAAAACTTTATTTAACCATTTTGACAATAGATAAGTTGGTGAGTCAATCCCCGAAACTATCGGTCTCATCAAATTACCTTCTTTGTGTATCTTTGGGAGGCAATATAACCTAGGTATAACTGCATTTGAAACATTAAATTTATAAATTTCATTTTTTGAATAACTAAATTACAACTTCTAATAATATTTACCGTTTCTTTTACAAATTTGTTTATTGGATTCTTTTTTAATGTCATGAACATTTCTTCTTTTAACAAATTATTAACTCGATTAACATAATCTTCTTTATTTAAAATTACAATAGTATTTCCCTTATCCGCTTTTAAAAAACAACAATCACGATTTCTTAAACTTTTGATCACTTCTAATCCTTCACTATTTCTGGTTCCATTTTTATTCAATTTTATATTTTCAGCAATCTTCGTCTTGCAAACTTTCCTGACGTAGTTTTTATCTGTTTCGTTTAAAAACCTTATACCATTCTCAATATTACCTATTACCTCCTCAATACCTTTCCCATTATTATTACGGAATGAAAATTTCAATCCTTTATTTAATATTTCCATTTCCGATTTGGTGAATTTTATATTTGTTTCATTTTTGACCAAAATATTATTAGTATTTTGGTTATTAGGTTTATCTGATGTAGTTCTCATCAACATGTTTAATTTCTTTTCTAATTTTTCAACTTTTTTCAATTATTTATGTTCATTAACTACATAAACTTGTTTACAAAATGTGTCCCAATCTTCTTTATTTTCTTTTGCTAACTTTAAATGTAAATTATATAACTCCAATTCCACTGTATTTAATTTACCATAAAGGTATTTTATTTCTAAACTCAGTTTTTCTCCTTAGAAAATTGTAAAATTTTCTTTGTTCTATAATTTTTAACTTTTATATTAATTCCTTCAATAAATTTAGGAGTTAAGTTCTTCTTTTTACATGCTTTAAGCAATTTTATATCCGCTAATATAAATTTAACTTGTAAATTTAATTGTTGGAATCTGTTATGCTCTCTTGACGGAGAAATCATATTTATAACTGTATGAAGCAACTGTGGCGTAATGTTTATTTTTAAATAAATAAAACCTCTAAGCCACAAATAACATTTATTTAAACCTTATCTACATTTCGATTGCCCAGCAATCATCTTCAGAGGTATTTAAAAAAAGGTAAATTTTGAAAAGGAATTAAGAAACAAACTCCCGTATTTTCCTAGAGTATGGATTAGATATGTAGATGATGTTTTCGCAATTTTTAATACCAAAGAGTTTAACGTAGACCATTTTTTTATCATTAATTAACAATGAACATAAAAACATTAAATTTACTTTTGAAATAGAGCGTAATAAATGTTTACCGTTTCTAGATGTATTATGTTTTAGAAATAATAATAAAAATTGAATTTGATATATATAGGAAACATACAAATAATGATAGATATATCCCGGTAGATTCTAACCATTGTAAACCCCATAAATGAGCAGCTTTTAACACTATGGTTAATAGATTAATTACTATTCCATTGCATAAAAACAGATTTAAATGCGAGTTGGCCAGAATTAAAGAAGTCGCTAATTTCAATGGATATGATCCTAAATTAATATATTGATTAAACAAAAATTAAAAAAGTTTAGAAACGATTCTACTACCTTAATAACACAAAAAGAAAATGTTAAAAATCAATTCATTAGCCTACCATTTGATATGGACTTAACAAAAGGTCTAGATAAAGTTTTTAAACAGGTAAATTTAAAAGTAGCTTACAAAAGCTTAAATAGCTTAAAAAATGTTTTAGGTAACCCAAAAGATAAAATTAAGATGATAGATAAGTCTGGGATTTATAAAATAAATTGTAATTCATGTAGTAAAATTTATATTGGCCAAACGAAAGGGAAAATATTAACCAGATTTAATGAACATATTAGCCATATAAAATTTCAAAGACCTGAAAAATCTAGTGTTGCAGAATATATTCTAAACACTCAAAACACTTTAGAATTAAATGATCTAAAATTATTGAAAACTGTTAATTCAAAAGGTCTTTTGAATAGTTTTGAAAGTTTGTACATTCAGAAATATGACGAAAATAATTTATTAAATTGTGATAAAGGGCCTATCTCCAAATCTCAATTTAATTCATTAATTAGGAGATAGTTATAACTTTGTTAATAAGTAATATTATTGTTTTTTAGTAAAATTGAAATAGTTGTAACGGTACCTCTTCACCACGAGAGGGGGAAGATCGGACCAAGTTGTAGAGGGGGAATTTACTACAACGTGATTGGTCGTACTAGTTTTTTTAAATAAGGGGCGTGGCGAAGTAGTTGCCGGTTTATGCCTATATATTTGTTGAATTATGTTGGTTAAAGTTAGTAGTATTTTTTAAATACCTCTGAAGATGATTGCTGTGCAATCGAAATGTACATAAGGTTTAAATAAATGTTATTTGTGGTTTAGAGGTTTTATTTATTTAAAAATAGTAAAATAGGTAATGCATTTAAAAGAGTAAGTAGGCCTACTCATATAATTTAGACTGTAGTTTTACTATTTATGGTGCTACGCAACTTATTATAATACATGACAATGTATCATCTGTTACGATTTAATTGGGTTTTTGATTAAAACAAATTATTTAAATAGATTGAGCTATAGGCCTACATACAACCAAATTTGCTATCCCCTAATCTATTGTAACCCTTCCATATTAATGACAGATACCAATTTGTTTGTGAACCATTACTTTTTTTTGTCATTGTATGTAGCAATACATTAGTTTGATAAAAAGCGTGACATCACAAACAAAAATTATATCATCAAACTTCTTTAAATATACTTTAGCTGTCCCTAAAGATCTAGCTTCTTTTATTATGCCAAATACATAATCGAAATGTGTCGGGAATCGGAAGTGTAACCACTTTCGTCTATACTTATATTACAATTTTTTTTTGTGGGTTTTTTTTATAAGGTAAAAGATTGTTAATTTTATTGTGTTATTTCTATGGACCATATTTTAACTAATATTCTTTTATCGTAGACAGAAAAAATAGTAAATATTTATAGTTTTTTTAATACGAAAAAGTTAAATGATAAAACTTAAATATAGGCCTATATTTCTTTAAACGTTTGATTGAACAAAAATTTGAATTGAAACCAAATTTATTTTACCTTAAAAAGAGAAGCTTAATTTTAAAGCCAATGAGTGATATGTTTTACATTTATATAACTCAGGTATAATCGTACAGTAAATTTGTAAAAGCTTTGGTATTGCATTTAAGCTGGCATCTTCTATATTGTATACGAGTCGTGTACGTTATGTAGTATTGCTCACAGTTCTCTGACTTGAAAACATGTCATGAACGTGACCGGCTTTTTAACGTATCTGTCTTTATCTTGCTAATTGGAAAAACCATTTGTAAAGGGAAATTTCAGTTGCGATTCTAATATTATTATAATACGTTTATTGCTTTTTTCTGTCCACACCAAGGTCAGATTGAATAACCTTGCAAATTTTACCTGAATAATGTCTATTCTTTTTCACTAATTTTGTGCGACTATTTACATAAATTTTGAGTAATGACATAAATTTTGAGACATTTTGGGCAATGTGCTATTTTTAAACGAAACGTATTTTAAATGTTGGTTATAAAATGACAAACATTATTTGATAATTATTTACAATAAAAAGTTACACATAATTTCTCTAGATAGTTTGCATACTGTAAGTTGAGTGAAAACACACTTTAAATAAGAATAAAGGTCGTTATAATTATTAAAAAAAAAAAAACAGAAGTAGTGGTTACAATTTAGAATATTGGATAACGTTGAGGTGATTTTTTTCTGTATTTGTTATGACTATATTAAAATAGTTATTGATATATGGCTGTAATAAATACTCGGTTGCGATAGGATTGGCTAGAAAATGTGTCAACACAAAGTAACTGTCTTAACGAATGATCTGCATTTCCCTTGATCTTGCAACAACACAGCAACAATATATGAATTCTTGCAGTTAGGCTTAGGTTCCTTAAACAGACCTATCCATACCAGAATATTCAAGAGTTTTTTTCTGATATGAAACAGATAAATGTAGCAACAAAGTAAAAGGAAAGAAATGACAAACATCATGTTACATTTCATCAAAAGTTGAAAATGTGCAGGAAGAAAAAATATAGAGAACGTCAAGAATAAAGAAATCTCCAAAAAACAAAATTTTAAAGTAAAGGCTACATTCAAATTTTTATACTAAAATGTAGAAGAAGGCAACAACCACCGGAAGCAGTGGCGTACAGGATCACGCGATGATGGGTAGATCGTATGATTCTACGACACTTTCTAACAAAGCTTCTGATTGGTTCAGACGCATCAGTTGAGGTCCGAAAAAATGAAGAGGGTATTGAAAACTGAAGGGGAAAATAGTTAGTCTATCGTCATAGCTGGATGACGCTCCCCTTACTCTGCTTTTTTATAATTTAAAAGTGTTAAATTCTAACATCATATGTTATGTGCGGTAAATCGGTGATTGCAAAATGTAACTGTACGATCCGCAAACTTTTTGTAGGAATTTCGGTTCCTAAAAGTGGTTAAATTAAAACAAAATGTGTTGCATTTCAAATAGATCAAAAAACGAAGTTTTCAAAGTCTATATGCACGGACACTAAAACTCACTAAAAATACATTTAAAACTGTTATATGTAGAAACCTAAAAAATGAAACAGCATATTATCAAGAAACTGTTTTCAAATCGGGAACAAAATCAGTGAAACGTTTTGAGAAATTGTAACAATCCGCTTGTAAAAAATTAAATTCGCGGTGACGCGAAATAAATAACAAACAAGTGGAAGAAAGAATATTATTGAGACACGTTTCACGCCACATAATCTGGGAGCTCAAACTGTGAATCTACCAAGGATCCAGGAAACGGCAAGAATTAGAAGGTAGTTGCTTTCTTATTGTTGAAATCTATAATTTTGTAAATTCAATTATATTTGGGGGATATTAAAGCCGAAGAAATTATTTTTAAAATTAAAAAAAATTTAATCAATAAACTCTGTTATAACGATAATGGCGTTATTAATATAAGAAGTGAAGAAACACTAGGCGCCATTTTAACTATGAAGTCACCAAAGCCAAAATAGCAGCCAAATGAGTATTGATATAAACAAATAAATTTTGTTTGAGAATTAAATGATGTTGGAAATAAATCCTGTTAGTGTTTGTAGACATAGGATATTAAAATAAAATTTACACATAATAGATTAAAAAATAAATATTGGTAAATGAAATGTATTAAAATGGTGGTGCACAATGTATACTGAAATACAATTAAAATATAGATAAAACACAATATCCTTTGTAAACATATAAAGGGGTCAAAATTAATACAAATTTTGTTTTTTTTATATGTTACAGTAGTTACGATTATTGATATTATAATTATGATATGGAACTGTCAAGGTTGTTTGAATACTTACAGAAATATTACCATAATAGCAAGTTATAAATAGGAAATGATATAGAAAGTACTCAGCATAAAGAGTTGCAAGTTGAACTGGTTACAAATTAACTAATTAAAATTAGTATAGAAAACAAATGTCTAAAGACATACGAGTATAATTTATGTTGAAGTAATTCTCAGATTTACAGAAAATAATAAATATTGTTCGAAGACAACCAACATTCAAAAAGCATATTTTAAATATAAATTGATAAACTAAAATAAGTATAATATATATATATATATATATATATATATATATATATATATATATTCTTTTAACTTTGCAACACTATTTTCTTTTATTCACTTAACACTTTCTTTATATGTACTTAAACAAGAATCTTACTTGGCATTTATGCAAGTTAACTTTCAAAGATAGATAGTATCTTTATTGTCGACAATCAAGTGAACGTGTTGTAGTGACTGACAGGTGTGTGGAATTTTTTGTTGTCATGTAATGTATCGTTATGGTTCTATTTTCGGATTCACTGTACTGTCGGAAACTATTAGTTTCCGTCTTTTGTCTTAGGGTTAATTTTGTCTATTACGTTGAATAATTTATCGTTTTTCTATTTTATTTGTTTTGTTCGTTTATGATATTATTTTTATGTTTATAAATTTGTAGTGGTTCCCAGATTGTCATTTTGAGGCCTTTTTGTACTTTTTTAATAGGTGTATGTTTTCTAATGTGGGTAATGTATGTTTGTTTTTGATGGTTTGATGTACGCATAGAGTTTTTCCTTATATATGTCTTGTAATTCCTTTTTTGTTTGAATTATGTATATTTTGTAACTGTCCGGGCATTCGATCTTATATAATCCGTTATTAAGTGTGGGTTATAATTTTGTTGTTGGTTTATTGTATTGATTACGGTTCCTGTGTTATTGTAGGCTAAGTTAATATTATTGTTTTTCAGTATTTTAGTTATTAATTTTATGTTGAATCCTGTGTAATTGATTGTGGCTCATTTTCTTGCTGTCTGTGGTTTTAATTTTGTTAATATTTTAGATTCTTTTTTATCTAGTTATATTATTGTATCCATTTATTGTGGCTACTGGCGGTAATTTTTTCCTTTTGCTTTTTTTATAACAGTGAATGTTCAATTTATAGGAAACCTGCACAAATCAATAATAAAATACCAAACCGCTCTAACATCCCCCACACTATATATAAATGGCTGCTCACAACCCACTCTTATAGAGAATGCTAGAAGTAACTTTAAAAAATAAAGAAAAACGAAAAGAAAAACAAATAATATATTATATAGTTTAAATAAATGGATATAATAAAAAATCTATAGATAAAATAGAATGTAAATTATTAAATAGTTACAACAACCTAAAATCGAACTACAAACAACATCAAAATGGGCCACAATCACATACACTTGATTATACATAAAAGGAATAATTAAAACACTATAAAACAATAATATTATCATAGCTTACAAAAACACAGGAAACATTATCAATAGAAAAAACCAACCTGAAAGATTATGCCTCACACTTAATAACAGAATATATAAAATTGAATGCCCAGACTGTAACAAAATATGCATTGGCCAAACAAAATAGAAATTTAAAGACAGATATCAAGAACACCTGAATGCATATATCAAACATCAAAACAAACATACATTCCCCACATTAGAAAACATACACTTAATTAAAAAAGTACAACAAGACTTCATAATGGCAATCTGGAAACAACTACAAACTTATAAACATAAAATTAATATCATAAACGAAAAAAACAAATCAAATCGAAAAACTATAAATTATCAACCTAATATGCCAAATTAACCCTAACACAAACTGAAAAGTTTCCCACAGTGCCATGAATCCGAAAATAGAACAATAACGATACACCACGTGAAAACGGAAATTCCGCACACATTAAGTCACTACAACACCCCGTTCAGTTATTGCTCGACCTTGAAGGTACTATCAATCTTTGAAAGTTAACTCGCATAAATACCAATTAAGATTCTTGTTTAAGTAAATGTAGTAAAAGTGATATATATAAATATACATATATATATATATATATATATATATATATATATATATATATATATATACAAATATGCTGATTTTACAAATAGTGTATTACAAATAGGATATAAATATGATGTTTAAAATTAGGTAAAAGTTTATGATGACCATAGTAGTCAATTTTGGTTTAATTTTGGATCAAAGTACGTTTAACTGATGATTTTAAATATGTAATTTTTTTTTATAATTGTTATATGTTAATTTTGGGGGGGGGGGGGGTTCTTCAATAAATAGTTTTTTATGTATAAATAACAGGAAAATAATTATAATGTTTAATGCTAAATCAAGAAGTAAATTTTGTTTGAATTATTTCCTAAATATGTGGGTTCGTTTTAATGGACAGGATATTTTGATTATGCATAGATATTGTATAAATTATGAATAATTATATGTGTAAAAATGGGGTATAAATTTTGTATTTTCAACAGGTGAAACACTCGGTAAAATCTGACCTACTTGCATGGGTGTTTTTTCTTATGAAGCTATAAATGATAATGTGTTTATCTTTTTAGGGATGTTCTGTGTATTCTGCTATAATTTCAATTAAACTGTGAAGCGTGAGATTTCATAAATGTATGCTAGAATTAAGTACATTTTTTCAAAATGGTACATTTAGAACCAAAGGGTTCAAAGGGTTAACATATATTAAAATATTCAAATAACAAAGCCAGGGAAAGCCACTAAGAAATAAATACTAAAGTCATTTATGAAAGTTTTATTGGGCTTTAGAAACTATGTAAAATGTATGAAGTAGTTTTGTAAGAAGTTAAGATTTATGAAATTGATACATCTGTGCTAAAGCGAAAATTAAGGTAAAATAAAAAAAAACTGATTTATACTAACTTGTAAAATTTCATTGAAAATTTTTAATAAACAATTTTTATACACACTCCGATACCCTGGTCATCAAACTGAGATGCCTAAAAAGAATTCATTCCCCGGAAAACAGTACCCAAAGGATTAAATCTCTGCGAGTTAGGTTTTTTTACAAAGTCCAATGGCTCGTTTTCTGGTAGATTTTGGCAAGCGTTACCACAGGGTTGACTTCTGTCGGCGATGCTTGTTCAAATTTTGTATCTTTGTGACGGTAGGTAAGGCCGTCATAGTTATAGGGATATTGTAGAGCATTGTATAGTCTGTAGTGGTAATATTGCAGTGTACTATAAACTCTGTAGGCTGGGTATTGTAGTGGGAGTGTAGTGGGAGCATTGTATTTTTCTGTAAAATGTGAAGTGAGAGCATTGTGTGCACTATAAACTTTGTAGTACACATATCTATTATTCTGCAGTAGGAGGGTTTTAGTATACTGTATAGACCTACACGGATATAGTACGAAATTACAAAAACCTCTCATTTTGAGGCCAACCTGGTTACCATGTTTACATATTTGTATTGAATTAAATATTTTCTGTTATTTCTTAGCTTTATCCAAAAAACTTTCGTTATGAGTATACACACTATTTGCGGCTATTAGTGTGCAGTTACTTCATTTATTAGAAATATTTTTCTGAATATATTAAATAAATCGATTCTATAAAAACTGAACCTCTCGTTATGAAGGTTTTGCTAAAGTCAGACAGTGCAAACACATTGAACCAACAGGATTGTGTTTGCAGTAAGATCTGTCGTTTCACCTTTTAAAAGAGAAGATTAACATTATTATTATATTTTCCCATTTCTATATACTTAAACCTATTTTATCTACAACATTAATGATAAAATTCAATTTAAACAAAAGTTTTAAAAAGGGAAAATATTTTATTTTCTAGTTTAATAGAGAAGTCTTTATTAAAAGTTGTATTTATTTAACTTCTTAGTTTTATTTAAAAAATAAAAATATAGACTCACGCAACTCTATCAATATCATTTCATATAAGTAGCCCAAAGCTTCCCTTGTTGTATACTAGATTTAAACTAGCCTAAGCTAAATTTTTAAACAAATTTAATTTGAGCTTCAATAAACAAATTTTCAGTAACTAATGAGGAAAGCAGTTCAGGTTTTACTAGCATACAGTCAGTCAGCATTTTATTCTGGTTCCATTGTAACTTAAACATGAATCGGTTCCTATAGATACATTTAATCTAAGAGATATGATGTAAGTGGATTTTATATTACGTCCAATCGAGTTGTAGCACGTCTAAGAGTTCAGCAGCAGCTGTGATTGAAATGCTGAATTAAACATCTGCATAAAATAGGTGTGTTTTGTTTTACAAAGTAATATCTTCTCATCCACAGATGAATTAAACGAAATCTGTACTGACACAGCCTGATTGATCTGAGAGTAGGTACGACTTTCAAAACAGAATCACTAGAAATAGTTCTCTCTTTAACTACGAGAAGGCTAGATTATTTAAAATATACCAATAGAACCTGTAGATTACGAATTTACAGGAACCGTTTACCCTGGACTAAGAACTAAAACAGCCCGTTACCATATTAACTTAGCTGCAGTTTTTCTGCGTTTTTGAGTCGTAGAAAATCTCTTCTACTAACCAATTTCTTGAAAACCACTGTATATGAAATTATTCTTCTATATCAGTGGTAACATAACCATTTAAAAAGTAGCCTTACAATAATTTTCAAAGTTTGGATATTTAATCGGTTATTTATTTTTATATAACAACAAACGCTAATTACATTTTGAAATATAAATAGAACAGGGCATTTATGTGCTCGGAATTTAATTTAATGCAAATATTTTTATGCTAATTTTCTAAAAAATAACCATTTTAATAGGTAAAGTCTATAATATCCAAAGAAACTGCGGTTATACAATAGACATAAGTAACAGTTACCTGAATTTCGTCCATGCAGGAAACACCATACCTGAGACTCTGTGAACACTTTGAATTCCTAATTGGTTTAGAAAATAAGGCTTACATTGTAATTCTTGAGAATTTACTAAACGTTGCCGTTTACTTTTGTAAGGAACACCAAATATTTGAGTTTACCTGCGGTTGAACAATGTTAAATGTGAGAGAGAAATAAGTACTCTTTGTTAAACTTAAATATAACTTCAAGAAATAAATTATTGATTTTATAATTTGTGGAAATGTTCAATTTATCAGGCTAACACTGAATAGATGAATACTTGTCGTTTGTAGGTAAGGGCTCCTTTTTTTAAAGAGAGACTGCATAATTCACATGAGAAATGACCATTACCGACAGTAAAGCAATAATTAAGGGTTATTATCAATTTAAATTGCAATTGACATGACTCAGCTTTATTCGTACTATTCCTGACTCTATAATCTATGGAGGATTGAGAACTAAATGGCGATATGATAAGGATTTCGGATTATTCTCCCTGAAGTGGAAATACACCCATTCCATGTCTCCAAACGATATTTAAGCTAAATCAACACCTATGTTTCCCACCAGCTCAAGACTTTTTAGACAATTTCTTTTCCAAGAAAACACTCTTTTCTTACTAACTTTGCTTATAACGTGTTACGGAGCGTAAATATTTTTGTAATTATATCTGGTAAATACGTAACACATCCATTTGCTCATGAACTGCAGCCACTCTGCTCGCGATAATAACTGGTTTTATTGCGTCACCAGGATCATTTTAGATGAGTAAAAAAACTCTGCAACTTATAGTGTTTTGCAACTAATGTATACCTGTCTAAGCTTTTAAGCTAATTAAATCACAACAGGCAGTCCTAATCATACAATAATATAATAGTTTACAAATAATGTAACAAGTTATGAGATTTAAATTGAAATTAAAAGACACATTTTTTTTACCAAAGTAAATTAGAGATAAGGTAATTAAGGAATTAAAGAACATTGTGTAATGTTATAAAGCGTATGTATCAATATGAAATATTTTTGAATATAAAAGGAAAATTGAATATAGGTTTATTTAAAAATTTCATTTTTTGTGTGGAAAGGATAATAAATCCAAGAATTAATATTGTTTATGTTACGCTTCATGTCAAATTAAGTTTGTTCTAATAATAGAATCAAAAGAGTTTTTGATGTGTTTTCCCAAAGAAAATAGTTTGATTGTTAACTTAAGAGTTATTCGTATATCGGTAAGTTTAATACAAACAATAATTAAAGGTAATATGAAATAACACAATTTTTTTTTTAAAAGGGGGGAAAAATATGTAACACACTTTAGATGGTGTTACATATTAAAAAAGGAAATTTCAGAAAACGAACAAAATTGTATTAAAAAAATGTAACAATATAAAACAGAATTCAAAAAAATTGTGATTTGTTAGAAATATTTTAAATGAAATCTCTGGTTGGTAGTGACATCTGTAGGAAGAATTTAAAAACAAATTAAGATTAAAGTAATATGCGCACACCCGATTGCGCGGTAGCTAGGAGGCCTGCTTGTGACGATAATTTTAACCCTCTCCTAGCCAAAATGTAGAAGACAACGGTCGTCTCCAAGAGCGAGGAAATGTATAGATTTCAATTTTTATTGTTACCGTCTTTTTATTAAATTTTGTTGTAATCATAATGTAGAAGACAGCGCACGTCGCCAAGTACGAAGATGGAACGCTGAGTTACTGAAGCCTTTTTTTTTCAAAATCATGACCGAGGGAATCTTGTATGGTTTTTCCAATAGAAGGATGCGAGGCTACACCTTGTTAAAACAGCTAAGTGAACAAATTCAAACTTTGGTGAACTATCACAAAATTTAAATGCTTAAACAGTTTAATACAAAATTTAAAAACTTTAAATTTTTCAATACGTACATAAATGTAATTTATGCATTATTTGGTGCATTTGTTTTCAGTTTAAGTTGTAAGAATAAATTATGAAAACAGAAAGCAAGCAAACTCGAAAACAGAGCCATTTCAGCCATTGATTGTCACTACGTAAATTTCTTCATAAGTCAAATATTAAATGTTCACTAATCAGTAACTAACGCAATGTCTAAGAAATATGTATTTTGGTTGTAATTTTATAATGTTTTTGCTAAATAAAATATGTTTAAATTGTTTTAATTGAAGTTTAAAAGAACAATTATTTGACGAGCACACAAATCCCATACATCTTAATTTAATAAGGCTTTAAATAATAATGTAATGAGACGCTGCTAGTTTAAATGGTTTAACTTTGTATTTTAAAATATTCAATACTAATTTCACTTCAGTAACTTAGTTCTACCTTCAAGATATGAAGAACGTTATAGACAGACAGTAATAATTATGCCTGGCCTGTTGCGCAGGGCTAAGAACGTTACAATTTCTCAATTAAATAATATTGAGAACGAATTAAAACCACGAATTTCTTCTGGGAGATGACTAAATCTTACAATCATGGGGGAGTTATTACAAAAGTTATTAAATGAGGCAAGGTTGTTTTTTGATAACAATCCTCATTTAACTTTATTTTACAATAAAATCTCAAATTTATAAAATCATGTTTTCCTTATGAAACAGCGAACCTTGTTATACTGTTAAGCACACAGCATCCGGTTAAGACAGGGTTTCGTTTTTCAAAATAAATCATTATAGTACTAATATACTAATCCCAGCTATATTACAATGTTTATTTTATCTTCCATGCTGTAAAAGGTAATGCAAAAACGTAAACAACTAGAGGGCACATATATTTTAAATGTATGATAACTATAACCTGAAAATGTGTATATCTTGATAATATTTAACTACATCGTATAGTAGTATAATATAATTATGTATTTTGTAAATAAACGTGTGTTTGTGTCAATATGTGTGTGTGTGTGTGTGTGTGTGTGTGTGTGTGTGTGTATGTTTCAACGGACCTTCTTTACTTATTATCTATACTCAAATACTCTTATTTTTACTTCTTTTATTTATTTACTCCTTACCTACAACTTATTTATTTCCTTCAATAATTCAATCACTCCCCTTTTCTATTTCTGCTATTATTTTTCAACCTTTGTCATTCGTATTTATTTATATATTATTCTCCAAAACTCTTCCTTACCTGGTAAGTATTAGGACCTACTTTTCCTAATACCCATTTGATCCTGTCCCTTATCCTAGGTCTCCCTAATGCTTACCAGTTGCCCTGCAATGGTAGAATGACCTAGGAGGAATTTCGGTCAGTCAACCAGAGCCTATAACATCCCTGCCTAGATCTCCTAGGAATGAATTCCTAAATTTCGTATGAAAAACCAATTAGCGGAGTATCTCCCTATACTAGCATAATACTCGGGGTGGGGTGTCTGCTATTTGAGGCGTTTGGTACTTGGAAACCTATTAGTAAGAAACTGTGAAGCTGCGTGTCATTTGGCTAAATCATCTCTAATGACAGCTATTTGGAAAATCAATTTTTTTTTTATTTATAAGGTAAAGCATGCACAAATTTACAAGCATTAATTATTTATTTAATTTAGCACCTTTACCCCTAACACAACATCATCAAAATAATTATATTTTATCTTGAATATCTGTAGTAAATTCTTGTCAATTAAATTCTATTTGATGTTTAATTTGTTGGATAATTAGGTATTTTAATTATTTATAAAATTAATATTATTCACTGAAGCATTTATTATTTGCAGAAAAATTAAAAAATTAAAATAACTCCTTGATGTCATTATTTTTATAAAATAAATTAAAATAACATTCTTCTGATTTTGCTTACATTTTTCGCAGTGAATTTTATATAATGCGATAATCAACTTGAAATAGTTCTATATATATATATATATATATATATATATATATATATATATATATATATATATAACTTTGCGTTAATTTCTATGAAATTCTCTCTATTAAATATTTAATTCTTCACTTCTTATCCAATTCCAAATAACATCTTACTTACTCAACAATCATGGCATATATTTATGTAATTTATAATTATTTTGTTATATTAAATAATTCTATTGCCCTATGTATATATATTTGCTAAAAAGATATCATTTTGTTTTTAATGAAAATATATTATATTATTTCATACTATAAATTTATAAGAATTTACGTGAAATATCGTTCTTTATATATCTTTTTATAGATATAACCTTTATAATTTAAAATATAATAAATTTCTATAATTTTATATTTGAACAATTTTAAATGAATTTAAGTAAAGCCAAATCTGTTCTTGAAGTTTTTTTTTTTTTAAATATGACAAATTTACTCGAAATTATACCTTAAGAATCAAAGTTAAGCATGCCCAGATTGGACTTGCCTTTGAAGGAAAACGTCATCTTCTGTCGCATGTTTTTGCCAGAAATTGGATGCTGAAACCGGAATGGTTTAGGAATGTCCCATCTCCTCTTCTGTCTTCTTGCGATGATTCCCTCTTCTCCAGTGAATTGGCTGCATACTCCAACCTCTTCTTCTTTCCGAATTTAATAATTACGAGTGAAATACATATTATAAATTAACAGTTATCTGTTAATTTTGAAAACTTTATAGTTCCGTTTGTAATGACTCTACTGCGGTAATTTTACATTGAGAAATTTGTACTAACATTTTTTGTTCCTGCCAAGGCTAAGGATTAACTCTTTAGCCCGGCAAAATGATGTCAAAGGAACCTTAAAAACACCACCTGCTCGTATATCTCCTCTGCCCGGTGTCTCGAATCCAATTCTCCCAATTCAACTCTCTCAATCCAACTAACCCGCATTTGGACACCAGAACGTTTTTTCCCACTTCTACCTTTATCTTCTTTGACTTTGATCTATGAGATTAGTTTGTAAAATCTTTTGAAATGATATGGCTTTACCGTAACAATTTCTTTTATAATATTATTCCTTTATTCTTGTTAATTTTAATTGAATATTTTTTTAATTAAAATTTATTTTAAGAATTATTTAATACATTTTGGCTTTCAAGCTTTCAAACCGCATTTTTGCCCGTTTGAGTGTGTGTGTGTGTGTGTGTGTGTGTGTGTGCGCTCGCGCGCGCGCGCGCGCGCGTGTGTGTGTGTGTGTGTGTGTGTGTGTGTGTGTGTGTGTGTGTGTGTGTTGAGGCGGCAAAAACAGTCTTATAGGTAAAGAAATTGCACTTAGAAAAAATAATTTCAAAATATTATTAATAAAGTTTTAAAATTAAAACAGCTGCAAGGACTCTATCGGAGAAGACAGTTTCACTCTCTGGTTGGGTAAGAAAGGCCGGTCTAAATAGCCGATTTTGTTATTGAAACATAGAAAGTAGGAAAAAATAGTTTTTCTTCTTATATACAAAATTAGGTTCATTTTTGGTATTTATAATAAACAAAACTAAAAAATAAAATCAATAAATAAACCGCGTATTGGAGGTAGTGAGGAGTTGCCGATAGCAGAGGAGACGTAAAACAGTTCTCGTGAGGAACGGACGTTATTCTTGGAGATCCAAACACATCCCAAGATGCTGTTCCGTGGCTAAGCCGAAAATCTAGCCCAAAATGGACTTGGAGATTATCTGCCTTTGAGCGTCCGCTATTTCGGATTTTAAATATTTCACTATTCAATAACAATATATAAAAAAGTATTAAATCCCGTCCTAAAACCGATCATTTGCGACTGCTACACGAATCCAAACTCCAAGAAAACCTTAAGAGAAGGTGAATGTTTTTGGGGCAAGTCTAATTGTTAATATTCAATTATGAATTCTATGTTAATAGATGTAAATTAATTATAAATTTTTGAAATATAAAATGCGAGTTCTAAAATCACAAGGTTGAGTTACATAACGTTATAACAAGATAAATTTTAACAGAGTCAAAACACAAAATATTCAAAATTTGTGTAACATAATTCATTTGAATTAAATCCAAGAAAAGAATAAACACTCAGAGAAAAAATCGACAGTGACTGATTTAGTACTTGAAATAATATATCTCATTTTATGTCCATATAACATATAATAAACATCTAGGATTAAATTACACTCAGAGAAAAAATCAACAGTAAATGAGTTAGTGTTTGCATTAATATAACTCTTTTAATTTTCATATAACATATATTTAACATCTAGGATTAAATAACTTTAAAGATCTAAATCATGTAAAATTGGTTTGAAATACTTCAGAATTATTTTTGGGGACACACATATAAATTAAACCTAAAGGCACTAGGACGTAATGTTGCTTTTTACTTCTTTAAATAATTATGTGGGCATAAATAAAATAAATTAGTATGAAATAATCTGATATTGTTTTTAAATATCAATGTAAATTCATGTGTGTAGTTTTAAGTCTAAAAAACCAAAATGTTCTCAATGACTACAAATGTTAGAGAATTTTAAAATATATTATTAATTAAATAAAACAAACAAAAACCAGAATAACACTTTATTTAATCACTTGATCTACATTTCGCTTACCAGTTAACCATCTTCAGAAGTACTGAAAAAAATTAATTTACAGGGTTACTTATATAGCAAAAACTCCCCACCCATCCTCTACTCAACAATCTTGACCAATCACGTATCACTTAGATACGCCCGTATTATTCGTTGGATTTCTGTAGATGTCAAGCTCCAGTTTGTTACCTACTTTGATACAAGAAATATCCAAAAGATTTAACTTGTTACTCTCTTCCATTTCTAACGTAAATTTAATTTCCTGGTTCTTGCTATTTAATTGGGCTATAAATTCTTCTACTTAACATTCTTCAGTATTAAACACCGCGGAAATATCATCCACATATGTAATCCAAGTTCGTGGAAAATATGGAAGGTCCATTTTAAGTTCAAATTCAAATCTATTCATAAATAAATTAGCAAAACAAACGGAGATAGGCTACTCAGCATGGTTTTACCATCTAATTGCCTATAATATTCATTTAATATTCTTGTCTTAATATTAATTTTCTGCTTCTCTACTTTATTACATTCTAAAGAATCTCTAAGGTATTTTACCGTCTCATCAATAGGAATACTATATTCAAACATCAAAAGAAACCGATACTTCATTATTGTTCAGTTTTATTTCTTTAATCTTATTTACAAATTCTATGCTATGTTTCACCGTATAAATTCCCCCTTGGAAATCGAACTTAGAAAATCGTCTAACCAACCATTTAGATAGATTATTGTTTATACGTATATCCTTAGGATATACACAATATTATCAGACTCCTTATCCCATTCCTTTTTTCAGTCTTAATCAAGGTATATTACTTTTGCAAAAATAGTGCTTTCGGGTAGCTAATTTACTAATTTTATCTGACGATAATTAGCATTAAAATTTGTATCGTTGTAACATCATATTATCTCTGTATATATATATATATATATATATATATATATATATATATATATATATATATTAAAAGGGATTTTTCTTAATTGTTGTGCATTTCCGTCTCTCAAAACAACATGATTTTACGCATCCCAATTACTATGCTCACTTCATAATAGATACAGAAAGCGTAAAACAATGTATGCTAATATTTAACGTCATCTTGTATCAACAACACATAATAATACTTCAACATTTTTGACTGGATAATAATGAGATGCTTTATTTATAAAATCAGATACAAACATATACAACAATACAAAATACTTAAAATTATACTTAGAAATTAGATAAAACAAGAAATCTAAAAAGCTACGGAAATAAATATTAGATATTAATAATACAAAATAATAACCTTACAATAGCAACAATAATATTTTTTTTTCATGACTTGGGAGCGGGTTTAAAACTGCCCAAAGCACTGCTACCTTAAGGTACATTGTACTTACCTCCCTGATCTAGTCAAATAGCCCCTTCCCTCTTACCAGGTTTAGGAGTTTTCTGACTAGTCTTTTACCTTCAGCATCCTCTTCCAGAGCTGTGCTAGCTCCAAAGAGGTTGAAGCGCTTCTCGGCAAGTGCTTCACAACTAAAAATGATGTGTGTGGCGGTCTCCAGTTCTTGCCCGCATAATCTGCACACTGGTTCATCTTTGTAGATACCCATATTCTGCAGCCCCAAGTGTTTCCTTATCCACCTGTCTTGTGAGTAGACCTGTGGCTATCCTCAGTTCCTGCCTAGACAGATAGATGAGACTCTTCTTCAGCCCCAAGGAAGGTTTCCTAAGGGTTAGCTTACTGTGTCTCATCCCTTCAGCCCTGATCCAGTGCTCACAATGTCTTTCAGCCATCCACCTTCGCACTGCCATCTTGACCATGGATTTGGAAATACCTACCGCAGGCTCCGGTCCAATCATGGGAGTCGAAGACCCTTCTCTGGCCAGCACATCCGCGGCTTCATTTCCAAGTATTCCCCTATGCCTTGGCACCCAACCTATCTTGATTTGATTATGCCTTGCCAGGGCTTGTAGGTTATTTAGGCACTCCCTGACTATGGCCGAGGTGACCACATGTCCGTTTAGTGCCTTAATTGCTGCCTGACTGTCGGAGAAAATAGCAATCCGGGTCCCGTGTGTTCCCCTTCTCGCTATCTCTCCCAGACAGGCATTTATAGCTTATATTTCGGCCTGAAAGACAGAGGTATGCCTCCCCAAGGAAAAAAACTAGTTTTACCCTTGGGTTTTTACAATACACCCCCGCTCCCGTGCCGAAGTCCATCTTGAAGCCATCTGTGTACCAGATCTGAGCTCCCGATGTTAATGTCCCTGACCATTCCATCATAGTATGGTGGGCCTGGTCAGGTGCAAACGTTCGAGTAATCACTTTATAAGTAAATATTAAAAAAACAAATAATCCTCACCATACAGAACAGGATATTATTTTTCATAGAAGCACGTTTCAACACAATGAGTTAACTTCACCTGGGTATATCGTGGAACTAAGCAAATTGTGTATATTTGAGTTCTATTTATAACTACCCTTCATACTATTTAGCAGTTACATATTTACGGAAACCGTTGTTAAGAGTTAAAAAAATAGACAAATTATAATATTTTCCATCCAGTTTGTAAATTTTTCACTTTGTAAATAATTTTAAACAAGTTAATAATACCTTTAAGTTATATTTGTTGATAGTTTTATATCATTATAAATAAATTGTTTGCAACTTTAATCCCTTTTAAATGTTAGAGCAACTTATAATTGAATTTTCGAATAAGATGTCAAAAAGCTTGTACTGTATAATAAATGAAGCCACAGATAACAATGTAGGTTGAACTGAAAGGGAGGGACCGGCCTTTTCTATTTCCTAATATTTTTCATAAGTGGCAGCAGAAACAAAAAAGAACGTTAGGCGTGTTTTATAACGAATACTTTTAATGTAATTCATACACTTTTAAAACAGTTATATTTTATAAAAAACATAACTTTCCCGGCTTAGATGTCTAGCAGGTAAATCACTCAGACCCCTCAGAACCTGAGGTCCCAGACTTCCTAGCCCCCAGGTCGACTCAGAATCTGTAATGCGTAGACCTTTCAAGGTAATCATGGACTATTAAAGAGTAGTGCTGCCTATATTGTCTTCTTTGCGTACTGGGTTCAAGGACGATAGCGTTACCCTGTATCGCGTATGAAGTCCTAATGTTATTAAATGAGTCATTAATATTTTTAATGCATAGATCGACTCATTTCTGTGTTTAGACCTTCCAGAAAACCTTGAGGTTTTACATCCCTTTCTTAATCCTATTTATTATTTCAAAGACCAATGATAGATTTCCCAGTGAAAACGGAAACCGGGGTTTGAATTTTTATTTAATGCATTTTTTTAAGTCAGAGAATTTATATTTTTTTAGACGATACATAAAGATATTGGTAACTTTTAAAATATAGATTACATCTTATTTTGCAAGAGAAAAATTTTCGGAAAAAGCGAACTCTTACATTTTAAGCCTTCTACTCGTATGTTCCGTCATAAAACTCATTTTGAAGTTAGTTAACCAAAACTCACGCCTGAAGCCGAGAACACTCATTCCCGTTGTAGCCTATTCGGTGTTGCTGCTACCGGGAGTCCAATCTACACTTCGCACAACTGTTATTTCATTTCTGAAATTTTTGTTTATCACTGTTAAAACACAACCGGCGTGTTCAGCAATCCGTTAGACTGTCCCTCAAATAAGCGCTAAATTCTTCGTTTGGCAAAGTAGTCTTATATATATTTCTTTTTTTAAATAGGACCCATTCAATAGATGTTCCTATAGCAGCGACAGGTTTTTTTTATATCATTATCTGGAATTTTTATATTTAGGCTTTTTAAAATTTGGATATTTTTATTAGCTTAATTTCATAGTTTCTTTCATATTCCTTCAGCTAAATTTTATTATATCCATCCAAATGTATTTATCTTAACTCCCGCTCCCTCGTCTTCCTCCGACGCTTTAAATAGCCATCTTGCCATATCTGTACTAATATTTATCGCGGATGAATACGATTTCCCAATTTGATTTTATGTGACCTGCTGTGATGATATGTATTACATAAAAAGTTTAGACATCGTTAACGAGGCTATGTTCTATGCTTTACTTTTCTAGAAATCAGGCTGTGTGACATACTTTTACCTTATAATCCATTTAATTAACCTAAATATGAATTTCTCTACAGCTATTTGAAGTGACTTCCCGAGACTTATTATTTTTGTAATTTATATAAAATGGACTTTCTGTACATTTACCACGTTTTTACAATGGTCAACTTTGGCCGTTGCGGACCTCATGCTCATATGAGACTTTACGGACGCTTGGATAGTGTTACAATTTCAAAATTAGTTAACTTGCGTGAAGTATGCTTCAGAGCCAAGCATGAGGGAATACATATAAAGGATTGTAAAAGCAAATTCGTGTATAGCTGTCCATCATATAGTTGACAGCATTGGGTTTCTCATGCTGTGATTCATTGGAACTGTAGCACTCTCACTAATTTGAAACAGAACGTTTGAGAATAAACTAAAACTACAGAGCAATACGAAGCCAGAATAAAACAAATGTCATTCAAGCCAACCAGTACGTAAATTTACCTAGGATCCCAATAGAGTAACATAGAACATTCCATATAAATAATTATCCGTACGAACAGCTAGTATGTAAATCTTCTCCTAAAATTGCTTTCGAATTCGGAGTGAACTACATTAACCTCAGATATACTAATTCTGTATCTTCCACTTTTACCTTAACCTTATGTTTTGGATTAATATGATTGTCAATTTTGTTTGAAGGCTAAAGGAAAACTGAAGATGGAAGCATTGTCTTGTGACAAAGAGAAAAAATTGAGCATACAACAACGAAAACATTTCTATCCCTAAGGTATCCAGGTTCTCAACTTGCACTATTAGGAGACAGCACAGCGAGGAGAATAATATTAATAACTTTTTTTGTATTTACTATTTTGATAAAATAAAACGATTTTCATTTAAGTATTCATTCCTAATATAACTGAAAACAGATTTTTTTTTTAAATTATGTTCATAAAGAGATTAGAGAAAAATAGAACTGTGTTACGCACTCTGGTAGGTACTAATAGAATTTTCTGTTTACGTGCATTTCATTAAAATTTTAGGTAAATTTTAAAAATGACGCTACAGCCACCTGTTTATTATGTAGTCCCGTTATACAAGCACGTTAGAGGATAACAAGACGTATTCAATAGAATGACTTCATAGAATTGCCCGTTTAATATCATGAAATACTAGTCACCAAAAGCTCTCTGTTTTGACACAAATTCTTTCTAAAAAACCTACAGTCATATTCACTGAAAAGAAACTGAAAGTTGTGTCCACAAAAGGCAATAGCCGGCACCCTATTACTTGAAACAGAGTGATAATAAATTATTATATTACTTTTTTTTAGTGTAGAATGCAGAGCAAAGGATTCCGGGGTATATAACCTATACCACTAGAGTTGAAGATTCTCCTGTCATAAATACAAACTCATTACGCTCTTGCGAGACAATTCTGAGGAACAATAGGGTAAAACACTAAGCAGGTCTTTACAAAAAAAAATAGTCTATTTCGATAGATTAAAGAATGTAATAGAAAAGGTATATAATTATGCAGTTTTTTAATTGTATCTCATAAAACTCATACACTGAAGCCCAGTTACAAAATAGTAACAAAACAATTTTTGGTAATTGTAAACTATATTGGTGACAAAAGTTTATTTATTTATTTAAGTATACCAGAATAATAAAAAAATGGATGTCTAATATAGGGCCTACTTATTTTTATATTGGTTTTGTTACTAAAATGATTTGTCCCTATTTATGACTCAAAGCTGATTTAAACCTTTGCGCTGACCCGTTTAGTACTTTGTTTTTGTGCAAGGTTTACTGTAGTTTTACCTATAGCAGATGGTTAATTAGGTAGGTACTATTAGCAGAGAGGATAAAGAGGCGGGTAGAAGAGTTACCTCGCAAACACTTCAGGCATTAACACCTCTCTTTCAACATATATCTCCTTTGCATTTTCCGTATGGCATATCTGTGTTTACTTGCGTGGTCATATGAGTGTGTATCTGTGTGTGTAAACGTTAGGGCATTTCGATAAATATTTCAATACCTACTATTGATTATTATAAACCTATTATAAATGTAGGGTAATATATACCTGGCTGTAAGGTTAGGTTGACATATTACTCGAGTTCTAAATGCATTGTACAATGAGGTAGGCCTAACTAAATAGTTTATCCTTTATTCATCATGAGAACTATGAGCTTGGTAAAATTCTGTGATGTTTATAAACAAAAAACAATTCCAAGAGTAGAACAAGACAAAGATACCGAGCGATGATCACAGAGAATTAATTTACCTTTGCTAGACGCTCGAATTGCCGGTTTCGTAAACATTAATTACAAAGACACCAGCAAGACATGGTTACAAGATATACTTGTCTGCGGCCGTGGTCTCGCATTGATCTTTCCTTTCTATCAGGTGCCTATTCCTACGTTATTATTGTAATCAGTAATAATTTATTCATTTTTAGAATAATAAATATGTCAAAATTGTTTTATATGCAGAGACGTAATATTTTAAGATATTTAATGGATATTAAAAGATATCCTGAATATATATTCAGGATCTTTCCGTAAAGTGCTATTTGAACAGTTGTGATGAAAATATTTTTGCAGTAGCTGATTTGTTACAAAATACTTTTTAGGTATAAAGCTATCTTCATTTCATTACCCATGATTCCCTCCACTTTTAACTTTTTATTCTTTCGATTACTCAACATAAGTATCTGTTACTGGCTAGAGACCTTAATACTTTCATATTAGAGACCTTCACACGTGACCTCCTCGCTTCTCTCGAGCTTCTCTAACTTCTGCATAGAGATACTCAGTCTCCAAAATATGTGTGTTCCGAGTTCAAAATAGATTTGATTTTACACTGAAAATTTGTATTAGGTTTGTTTTCACGGGGGAAATCGCTGGCTTCCATAGCCTTTAAGCTTAAAAGATACACACTTTTACCCCCAAGATCATAAAGGGTCCCTGGTGTACCAAGCCGTGAAGACGATTAACCTACGACCAATGAGTTCTATTTACCCATCTCTCTGATTATACTTGAGAACACACAAACCTTTGTGCTCAATCCTATTAGTCCGTCATAATACTTATGGTGCTTATTTCCCAAGAAACATGAAATAATTAAACATTGTTTTGTAAATCACTATTTTAAACTTGTTTTTTTTTTAAATTCCATTTATCAGCTCACATTCTTCTTACATATATTTTGTAAAAATGTTCTGTTCTACGATTTTATTTATAATATCAAGTTCAAATATTATATTTTTAGGTGTAGTATATGAAAATTGATGGTAATAAAGTTTTTTTAAATATTTATGTTTAATTTAAATTTTAAAGATCTAATGTCTCGTTCGGACACGAAGAGAATGACTATGTGTTTAAAATCCAGCATTTTGGCTCTAACTCAAAATTTTCATTGCTAAAAACCAATTACTTTAAAATGTATAAGCAACATTATAAGAGAAAGGTTCCTTGCAATAATGAAGCATACAATAGATAGATAGGATGAAATGTTATAGAACACCATCAGCCTCATAAATTTGAAAAGAAAACTGAAAGAAAAAAATAGTAACAAACAAAACTAACAATCCAACACCATATACTATATAGATAGGGAAATGAAAAATTACAAAGAAATTCGATTTCTATTATGTCACTTAATAATGTGATAGTATCTCATATACATATTTATAATAATTAAAACTATGAAATAAAAGTTTTAAAAAGTAATTTTATTTTCTTGATCTCAGTAGGCATTGATGTTTTTGGTTTTTATGCCACATGGTTTTGTTAAAAAGTTATTATTTAGAGCCACCCTTTTCCCTACTACCTATTATTAGTTATTATTATCACACACAAAAATTAACTACCTAAAACTTTGGCTATATTTGCTTAAAAATAGTCAATAAATCCAATATTTGTGTAACAAAATGTCGAGAAAAGCCGGCACTGGTAATGCACTTTGCCAATGAAATACTTCCAGGTTAAATTCAAACCTCGTTGGCGAGTGCTGAGATTTGAATAAATATTTTTTTAGCGTTACGGGATTCTGTTTTACAGAGTTTAACAGTGGTTATATTTTTGCAAATGTTTCAACCCACTGCAACGCAATAAGTGCGCAACAGCCATGTTTTGTTCAACACTTGTGACGCATGTGTCGGTCAAATTTTTACTATTCCTTTACTCTAAAAAATATCATCATACATTTTTTTCTCCATTTAAATGTAAATAAACGCTTATTTGTATTGATAATTATAATTGGAGGATTTGTATTAGGGAACAAAGTTATGAATCCTCCAGATTTTAAATAGAATTTCAAAATATACACCACAAAGGCTGATATAGAAAAAAACCGTTGTTATGGGGCTTTGTTTGTGAATAATCATTCTTCCAATCATAAAATTTAGAATTGGGTACTGAATCTAAATCTGTATTTTGTAAAAGTATTTGTAAAAAATATTTTAACTCAGCTTACATAAGGCTACATGGAATAAAAGTGATAATAATTCAATATTTTTCTCGTTCTGCCAAATGCAATGGGATTGTTGGTAAACCATTTTTGATATTTATTTTAACGGTTAAAAAGCAACACCCCTTTAGATGGTGAATTTTACAAAGCTTTTCCATTTCCTTCATTTTATTATTAAGTGTAGTGATAACAATAACCTAATTTGATATGGAAATTCCAGCTACAGAGAACTATAAATTTCTACATATTTAGTAACTTACTCGAGAATTGAAAAAATAAAGTAGACATTGATATTAGCACTCCATTTTAAAAGCTTGATTAAAAATAACACACCGTATTGTTTTTATATTTAGATGTAAATGTCTGAAAACCGTAGAAATCTTTAAGAGTTTGGAAATGCAATAAATGGAATTTTGTAAACTTCGGTCGTTACTGAGAACTTGATGACTTTATCTAACAGTTAAAAACGTTTTACTTCCGTAAAATAAGTTGTTTTTTTATAATAGTGAAACTATTAATATACTAATCTTCATTTCTGTTAAGAGTATTTCAATATACTTGAGTACAGTTTTCTGTCTTTCCTACCTATTGTCATCTAATCAATATTCCCCTTTATTGACATGTTTCTGAGTGATTAAATTTTTAAAACTGAAATTGGAACTGTTCGTCCAAGTCAGTCAGTCAGAGAAGGAAGGGGTTCGGTTTTCCCCGAGGTTATGAAGCGCCTGCCACCGATAATGGCTGCGGGTAGGGATATGGGAACAAGGCTTTTGGTAAGGGCTAGATGAAGGAAGGGCATCGGCAAGGCAGATCGTTTTTTGGGTGGTTACTCTAGAGAATTCTTTTTGGAGAACTTTTTTTCAAACGTTTGAACTGGCTGACTGTCTTTTTTTTTAGTGTGTTATTTTCAGTTTTTATACATCTGTGTAGTAAGGTTGTTTGTGGGACATAAGATGTATAATAAAACTTAAGGCTGGAAGTAAATAACTAAATGATGATGGATGATATTAATAGAGATTAAATTATCTAAGAGAAATTTCCGAAAACACAACGCAGTACACTAAAACTTAATATTACTTAAGGCTAGAATGAGTGTTATAAATAGGGCGAGCTTAAGACTAGAATCACATTTCTAACTTAAGTAATTTTATACATGGCAAACCTAAATTCCTTAAGAATTTATTTAAAATAAATCTTAAAACGAAATATTGTGTTACAAAAAAAGCATTTTATTACCGATTGAAAATTTGTACTATATGTGTATATATATATATATATATATATATATATATATATATATATATATATATATATATATATGTATATATATATATATATATATATATATATATATATATATATATATATATATATATATATAAGAAGAGTTGGAACTAATAGATGGAATTGAAAAAGAAAAACAAATGGATATTGATTACAACTGAAAGTAACGTCCCATAGCGTATGCCAGCAAATGAGAAAGAACTATTAGCGATTGTATGGGTAACAAAACATTTCAGGCGTTATTTATTAGAGGGAAATTCCAAAATTTATTCAGATCATAAAACTTTACAGTGGTTATATACTGTTAAAACCGAATTTCAATCTTCTGAGATGAGGATTAAAAATTTAATATAAGGAATTAAACCGAAACACTGATGCTCAATCGAGAATCCAATTGAATATCACCTAGACCAAACATAATTTACATTATTGATAGCACCATAACCTTATAAATCACAATTGGGAACATCGTATATACATCGTATCTACATTTATCATGTAGAAATCGTTTCTTCCCTAAGTGTTATAAGAATAAAGTTCTACATTGTATAGTAACTTGAGACCGCAGTTGGTCGTATTTTAGTTATCCTTAGAGCTCGGAGGACAGAAACGTTCACGCCAACACTTAACTTGTTCTCTACCTGTAAAGTTGTACACATCTGAAGTTGGTTATATTATTTATTGATATTTTATAGATAATATAATATACAGATACTACTTTCTAGTAGACATATGCAACCCATATGAAAATAAATTCAAAAATGTTAAAAAACTATACCAACAAAATCAACTAGCTTCCACTTTTGAGTCGATAAAGGTCTGTTTAAGTATGGAAGAAATATATGGAATAAAGAGGGATCCTTTGCCCCTTCTCTCGTAGCCCCGGAATAATGGATCACGGGAAAACTAAATTAAATGAAAGACAGAGCAAAGTTATCGACTACAATGTCCCCTATGGAAAACGGGATATATTCGAAATAAAATAATATGTTAATGACAAGCGCTGGTAATTTGAAGGAAGATATAAAATCACTTAAATTTCTATTTTAATATAATTTGATTAGAATTTTCTAAGAATTTAAAAACTCAAACATCTATGTTTTTTTTAAAATTCTATAACAATAAAATCAATTATGGTGAACTTTGATACTTCCATGGCTTATAGTTTCGGAAAACGACTAACAAAGCATGTATAGTGCCTTTATATTTTCTATTTCCTACCTTGTTCAGGTTCTATTCAAAGAATGTTTAGGTTTCCCTGTGACACCAAATGTTTAAAGGCTCCCTTTATCGGTTTTCAGATTTACCCACTCCCTTTGACACCAAATGTTCCGAGGCCCCTTTATCAGTTTTCAGAATTAACCACTCCCTTTGACACCAAATAAATGAATTGTACTTAATATCCGTTTCTACAATGTATTGCCTTCATATAAATTTATGTTATAAATCAAATACTTTAGTTTATATTTAAAATATATTTAGTTAAATATATAATAACTTTACAACACTTTTACTTTGAATTCACATATCACTAACAATATAATTTGATTAATCAATGGGACATATGCGAGTTAGATATCGAAGACCAATTAGAGTGTCTTCATTATTGAGCAACGACTGAGACTAAGTACTTCTGTAGATTGCCAGATATGTAGGTTGTCCGTTGTAACGTGGTATACCGGTATTGTTCTATTTTAGGAATTACTGCACTGTGGAAAGTGTTTAGTTTCTTTTGGGGTTAATTTATTATTACGTTTTTTTTATTTTATTTATATTTGTTCGTTTGTGGTATTGCTTTTGTTTTTATAAATTTGTAGTTATTCTCATAATATCAATTTGGGGCCTTTTTGTACTTTTTTTTATTAGATGCATGTCTTCTTATGTGAGGCATGTATTCATTCCGCTTCCACATTTTGGTTTCAAGCAAGGGGTTAGGGTATTTCTATGTAAAACAAATGCATTTATGTAAGAACTAAGAAATGCATAGATATACAGACACAGACAGGTTAAAAATCCATTTTAATCGTTACAAACTTCCTCAAAATTCTTTACTGCCGAAGTTTGGGGGAAATAATTTTCAGGAGCTTATACGTTGAAGTGAATGAAAATCGTCCATAACCCAAAGGTATTTAAGGCTTGGAGGATATCCAAGTTCGAAGTAAGAGAATTTCCTAACAGCGCCATTTTATGTATGAATATAATTTACGAAATTCCAAACTTTAATGCAGATCCTTTTAAACTTGGCAGAGAGAGAGAGAGAAAGAGAGAGAGAGAGAGCGTGAATGTAGCTAGTAAATATCCAATATGACTTTCCACTTATAACCCCCAATTTGTTATTCTATACAACTATTAAATAAATCTTAAATCGTGTTAGGGTGTATTTCTAAGAGACATTTAATGTGTACAAATATTTTAACAAACGTTATTAATTAATCCATCAAAATATCCACTTTTAATCAAGTTTTTTCCTGGCGAAAAATCAATTGTGTTTATCATCACCCACTCACGTTTAGTATTAAACTGCTTCAATTATCTGTAACAGTCGTTCTTTCCCTTACCTTTACTTTGAAATGACAACCGCTTTGGGGTTCTAACTTCACTTTCACACACAAACAAATGTTACCAGTATTATGAACAGTTAATTACAACTGTGTTGTCAAAAACACAATCGCTTCGTTTACATGAATGTCATAGTTTATAAAATGAGGTTTTTAATGAAAGAACACATTGGACAATAAAGGTGAATTGTTTTAATTTCTTCCGAATGTTATTTAGTTTTAGGTTTAAGAGCTTTTTCAAAAAATAACTATGTAGGCTCTAGATATATCAGAGCAAAAACAAGGGTGATGTCAAAATCAAGGGGGGGGAGGTGAGATTATAATCGGTGTATCTTCTATCAGGGGTTTGTTGAATACTGACCAATAATACACTTTTTGTTATTGATTTTTAATTCTTTGTTCGCTAACGAGCTTTACAAATTGACCATCAGCCGTCTACTAAAACACAACTTTTCATCGTCTTTTTCTACCTGTTTAGTAGAATATTCACAGTTTCTTTCAAATCCCCTATCTCTCTTCTCCCCTATTTCCGTAAGAATTCGTTCTAGAACCCCTCATACATCTCCTCCACATAAGTAGAATCCTTCATTTTCACCATCATTCACGACATTGACTTTACCTGAAGGTTTTCGATTAAATACCATTATACCTGTCCTTCTCTCTGCAAGGTACTCTCCGTATTTCTATTCCAACGCGGTCACATCTATAGCTAGTGTCGTCGCAGTTTTATTTTTCATATCCATTCGGGTATCATTCCTAACTTTTTCTGACTAACTGATTGTCAAATAATGTAGCCACAAGTTTACTATACATTTGGATTATTATTTACCTTCGAAGTTTTATCTATTTCGTTTTTATTATTTGTGCTTTTAGAATTATGTTACATACTGTAAAAAAAGCAAGATATTGTATGTAAAAGTCCCAAAGACCAGTTTTGGAGGGGATCTGCAAAAGTTTAAAGACTTCATTAACAGTGTATGGTAAGTGTACTCTATGGTTGTATGCACTTACATGTGTTAAGTGTAAAATTGATAGCCTGTTCACAAACCGACTATTATTATATCGAATGATTTAGGTCGTATTTTGTCCATTATTGCGGATGTTATCTATAAAAATCTATGAAACTATTGAACAAACTATCTTGCTCAGAAAACTATAAATATTTTAGTCATTTGAATTGTTCATTTTTATTTTTGAAACCAATAATTTCGTGATAACAATAGTCAAATTCTTATGTTTTTTTTTGAAATAACTGTTTTAGGTTGGGCATCAGTGGTTATTACCTGAACAACATAAGATAATAACTCACCACTCGTACTGCATTTTGCTGGTTATATTTGAAGTAATTTAATGAATCTGTCACTGTTCCTCCATGTTGTGAAACAAATCTAAATGACCACATTTTTATTTCAACTTTATTAACTTGAATTTCGCAGCTATTTCATTTTCAGAATTTTGAATGCATTTATGTTTTATAATTATGGTATGCAATTCACATTAGTGCACTTAAAACTAGCTTTGATGTATTACAATAAGGTAGTTAATTATGTGAGGATTAGAGTGTCTGGATTAGGGTATCAAAACACTCCATGCGCTGACGTATTATGAAGTGCAATTAATAATGTGAACCACAATGATTAGCAGAAGGCATTTAGTACATCACCTTTGTGTTTAGCGATGCAAGCATAAATATTATTAGGAAAATTATTCTACACATTATGTATTTCTTAGAAAACATACTATCCATCTTTTATCACCTTTTAATATTTACTAACATATAGCGAATTTTAGTGTTTTTATATTCTCCTGAAATTTGAAAATAAAATACTTTTCGTTATTTACTTTTTTGATATATAGTAATTGTTTGCTACATAGAAAGAAGGGACTCTCAAAATTTAATCATGTTTTAAAGTACAATAAAACCTGTTTCGTTTAACATAAAGTTTAACACATCCTTACTCATTTCGTATGGTTACGTAAGTTATAATGTAAATTACTGATTTAGGTTTATTAATTACATTTTAAGAAAAATAACTCTAAACGCATGAGTGCATGGTGTATAAGAATCTATTGCTTTACTTCTATGTTTTATTTAATTAATTATTTCAATAATAATATATCATTGAGCGCTAAAGATCAAACACAATATATGCCGAAGAATTTCTATCGAAAATCGTTCCATAGATACTCAAGGTTACCAGTTTTAACACCCCTTTGGGGTTTACTTAGATTATCAGGTTTCATTATGATATAACACAGAGTAGCGAGATGTTTGCTATGGCTCATAACTTTTGGCAAGTATATTTATGACTAGTTTGAGTAAACATGACTCACAAATAGTAAACATAACTTTTTGTATTTCAGATGGGAAAAAATATTTCTAAATGTAATTTTTAAGTGTTTTCATCTTAGAGCCATGTGTTTATTACTCTCTGATTTTGTTTCGAAATATTTATTTCATATTTACAGTTAATTCAATGAGTTCTATTTCTTACAAAATTATGTGAAAGTTACGGGAATCTTTAACTGTTAGCCAGTAACAAATTCGATCTGAAAAGAGAGTTAATTATTCTTAGATCCGGTTTCGGAAATTTCATCATACAAGAATCAATCAGATATTGTTGATACGTGATAAGCCAGACGGAAAGAGTGTTGGTTAAAAGTTAAAAAAACCAATTTAGTATTTTCAACCTTGTTTGAGAGCATATTTGTGGACGGACATTTTCTATTATAAAACAAAATATATATCGCCTCTTGTAACAATGTTGTTGGTTAATATTGAGGTTATACTACACTTTATGCCAGTAGTCTATACAGCGATACTCCATCATAGACTAATGTTTCTTAGAGGGATACATACACGTTACATTTTACAAATTCTGAAGTAAGAAATTATACAGAGCTAATACATTGGTCTAACTTGTAACAACCGGTATAGGCCTATACAATAAATATAAATACAATAAATAGTAGGCTATACTAAATCCGTTAACTTCTGACAATGGGTAACATTAGTTTGTTTTACTGTATAAAGGGTGTTACAGACCCAGTAAATATTAAACGACTTTCCCCATATAATTCATATCTGGCGATGTTGCCTTCTCTTCCCTTTGATCAAATTAGTGTTTGAATAATACCAACTTCTTAATGTATTGTATTCACATTTATTACAAATGTATTAGTTGTGAAATTTTAGAAAATCTTTAATTTCGTTTCATATATAAACGAAATCTTTGCACAGGAATAAGTTTCGTGTGCTGATATAGGCTTATTAGTTGTGATGCCTTTTTACGTTAAAGGCTCCAGATGACGTTATATTCAGCAAACGCAACATATTGGCTTAGACAGAGGGACTCCAGAAAGATGCTAGTAAAGGACTTCTTTCCATGGTGAAGTTATAATAGAGGTGAACTTTACTATGATAGTAAGCTAATTAGTTATTTGCTAGTGACGTCATTACCTTAACAATCAGATCCTTAATAATGATCTTACAGGGTCATTTTATGCAACGACGGACTGGCAGTTTAATCTTTAAACAATCAATATAAATAAGAACTATGAAATATGAAATTTTTATACTGAGTAGTAAGTTTCCACTTACTATGGAAATTATGGCAATTGGTATGGTAATTAGCTATTATATACTCAATAAAGACTTTACGTTTCATTAGATAAATATTAGTAATTAGTTTACATAAGTTTACTATGCTACAAGTCGGAAGCACTTACTGAAAATATAATATCTATTACATGTTTACATATTTTTAAAATATAAGTAGTAACAATTTTAGTTGCACTTTTTCCTCTACATCTGCTATACTATTCGAAATAATTTAAGAAAACTCCCAGCCAAATAATTAGTTTATGGTCTTTGTAAATCTTGTATTAATGTCTAGAGCAGTTTATTTCGATGTCATGACTCTCAGCTAACGGCATTCAGTTGTAATATTCGAGTCCTATTCCTGCAAGACTTGTGGTAACGTTTAATTTCCAATTATCTAAGTAGCTGTCCCATTATCTACAATTACCTAAACCTTCATGGTAATAGCTCTCTCAAGTTCATCCTAAGATCGCAGATGAAGAAATGTATACGTGAAGAAAATGAGATTATAGGTTTGCACAAGCATTAAACAAATTTCCACTGTCCTTTATATATCTTAGGAGTAATTTGCTAAAACTGCATGGGAAATGTTTGTTTAATTATCACTTACCCACATAACTCTTTCAGAAGCTTGACACTATGTCGATTGTTAGAAGGTATCAGAGAAAGTTATTACTTCTCCAATACATCTTAGTCACTGGATAATTTTGCCTAAATCTCCACGCTCCAAAACCGGGCCTCTTTCCTTGATTCTGCCTTCGGAGAATTTTATCATCTTCACTTGATTGTCTCACCTCTGGACGAAGACTTCGCACACCCCTGCATATATATATATATATAAACCTAAACTATTTTACGTCAAGGCAACAAATTCTTTGTCGTGTGTTGAAACTATGCCCTAAGTTCTTGGAACAGACTCCCAACCCTCTTATCCTTCACCCTTGTATAGCGTAGTTGGACATTTTTCACTTCCCTACAGATCTTGCATAAACAGTATCCTTGTCCAATGGGTCACTGTCTTGGAGGAGGAAAGATGTTATTATATATTTATTTTAGATAGTAATTCTCAAAAATTGTTAAAGGTTAAAACTATAAAATTTTCCACAAATACATAAATTGTATTGATTACCTGTTGTCGGCAATAATCTGTTGTCTTCAGTGAGTATAGTTTATGATTAAATGCAGAAAACCACATGGTTGCCGAAAACAGGTTATGATGAATAAAAATTGTGTTGTAAGTAAGGTGTACAAGTGTATTTTTATTATAATTTCATTTTTTATGTAACACACTCAAGGGAAATGACTACAAGGTATCCACCTGATAATAAAAATATGTCAACAAATAGAAAAACACGTTTTTTCTCAAATAACATTTAAAAAGTATTATGTTCAGTAATAACTAATATAGATTTAAAATTATTCTATTTCAATTTTCAGTTAGATTTCCTCTGGAGATGGGCGAAATAGACTATAATAAACGGCAAATTTCAACATTCAATAAATTTTAAATGACGTTTACAATTTTACTATTATTACGTAATAAAATACGCACTGTAATTCTTAAATAACCATAAAATAAATGTTTGTATTCCTAAAAACATGGAGAGATGAAAAATTCGAGTCATACGAGTAGAAAAGGAATTATGTTTTGCATTGTGTAAAAGAATTATTCCTGGTGCGGTCCCACATTTATTCGAGGTCGAGATCTGTTACCCGACTTGTAACAATGGGAACCTGAGCTATAAATTCCGCCACAAAAACAAACCAGTGGAGATTCAGAAGTGGGATATATAGTGCTATTTTATATTTTTATAAGAATATATTTTAGTTTTAAAACAATATTTACTCTTCCTCAAGAGGCCTATAATCACGCTGAATAAAATAACTTAGTAAATATGTTTAAAAAAATAGTTTTGAAAAATCTGCACAGTTATTATATATGAGTTTTCTCAGACATTACTTAATAGTAAAAAAAATTACTAAGTATGGGAAAAAATATTGAAATATGTATAACTTTCAATTATTTTTGTCTTTGTAAAGCTCACTACGATTTTATTTTGATACTCATCTTTATTTTTTTTCCCGGCGGGTAGGGCAGTAGAAAACCCGCAGTAAGGCATGCTTGTGGTACGAGTCCACAAAAATCCTCTACAAATCCAGAAGCGTCTGTCTCATAGTGAGCGGCTTTCTAGTCTGCGTCTGTCTCCCGAGGAGCGGCAGATATATACCTGGCAAAGGTATAAATTGCAATACCATTTAAATGCAATGGACAAAACTCACGGATATAGTACCCCAGGTGGCAGACAAGCATCGCTGGAAAATCCACCCTCTCAGGAGGTCGGCTCAGTGGATTCTGGGGAGAGCCATCTATTGCAATTTAATGACGCTTTTAAAACAAACACTAAAGTAATAAGATCACCGACATTGAAATAAAAAAAAAAAACATTACTACTAATCCTAGTATGGAGATGAATGAAGGGGCGATTGAGGAACAACCCAGCTACTACGAAGAATGGAAAAAAGAAGTGGCGGCTAGAAAATCTCTTGAAAAGAGAGTGAATGAGTTACAAAAATTAATTCAGAGTTTAGAAAGGAAAATGCAAAATTCTCATCATGGTGAATCTAGTTCTACATTAGTAAGGACAAGTTATAGTACAGATGAAGAGGAACTCATTAGGGAAACAGACTGGATCCTAAAAAATGGTAAGCGACCAGCCAAAAAAAGGAGGGTTCAATCAAGCCCTGAGTCAGTTTCTGAAAAGGATATTGAGAAACCAAATCGTATAATCAAAAATGTCAGTAATATTGAGAAAAAACAGAGAGTTTCTCCACCTATCATTGTTTCGGATATAGCAGCATTAAGCGACTTAAGAAATCTAGTCAAGCTAGTAACCGATGAAGAGTGCAACTACACCTCATATAATAATAACATTTGGAAAGTAAAAGTAAGTGATGGTGAAACTTATAGAGTGATAACTGAAAACTTGAATAAAAGTGGAACGCAATGGCATACGTATGAAAATAAAGCTAATAGGTTATTAAAATTTTTGGCACGTGGACTGCACCCATCATGTGATGTCCAAGAAATAGTTGATGACTTAAGAGGTAAAGGTTTCCAAATTGTAGATGCTAAAAATATAATAAAAAAAGAAGTGAAAGAGAACAAAGCAGGAGAGAGGTTTGTAGTGAGAAGGGACCTTCAACTTTTTATGCTCTCATTTCATAATGAAGAAAGTATGGCAAAAACTTTTTCTATAAAATTAATAACGGGAATGGGAGTAAAAATTGAAGCTGAGGAAACGAAATGCAAACTTAGTACCGCAATGCAAGAGATGTCAGGCATTTGGACATACACGGGGTTACTGCAAGAGGGACTTTGCTTGTGTGAAATGTGCTGGAAATCATCTTACTAAAGATTGCCAGCTGAAAAAAGAAGATAAACCTAAATGTGTTAACTGTCAAGGGGATCACCCAGCAAGTTATAGAGGATGTGTAATTGCTAAAACCTATCAAGAAAGAAATAGAAATCAGAGAGGAACAAAACAAAGAGCAAGAAATAACGTAAACATTAACTATCCTAGAGAGGTTATCAAATCACCAGGTATGAGTCAAGTAACTGATAAACCAAAGTCTTATGCCAGTATAATAAAAAAACAGAGAAAAGAAGATGAAAACTCAATCAAGTATGCAATTAGGCAAATTCTACAAGGATTAGAAGGCCAGGAAAGATCAATAAAGCTGTTAACTGATGAGATTAAAACAATGAAATCAAATCATACTAAAACTCCAGTGAATGGCTAAAATAGAAATGAATGATGAACTAAGAATTGTTACATGGAATGCAAATGGACTCCATAAACATATTTCTGAACTTCAAATATTTTTGAATAATGAAGATATTGATATATGTTTAATATTGGAAACTCATTGCTCAAAGCAATCTCTTATAAGAATACCACAGTACATATGTTACCACGCCTTGCACCCAGACAATAAAGCTAGAGGTGGCTCTGCCATTTTAATTAAAAACAATATACACCACTATGAAGAGTTAAAAGTAGAAACATTTAAAATGCAAGTAACCACGATAAATATTAAAGCAAATAATAAGGATGTTAAAATATCAGCCATCTATTGCTCACCGAGACAATAGCTATCGCAATATGACTATAGAAATGTATTTGGAATGCTTGGCAATAGCTTCGTTATTGGAGGAGACTTTAATGCTAAGCATACGCACTGGGGATCAAGGTTAACAACTACTAAAGGAAGGGAACTATATCGAGCAGCTATGGACTATAGATGTGTGTTCTCCTCATCGGGATCGCCAACGTATTGGCCATCGGACCCTGACAAAATCCCTGATTTGATTGATTTCTTCATTTCTAAAGTTATAGCAAAGATTCATATTACTGTGAAAGGGGGGGGATGATCTATCCTCAGACCATACCCCAGTGATACTCACATTAAGTGAAAGGGTGAATATAAATAACAACCTCCCTAAACTTACCAATAAGCTAACTAATTGGGAAATCTTTAGGGAAAAGCTCTATGACTTTATAAATCTCCAATCTCTAATGGACACACCAGATGAAATTGATAATGAAGTTGAACAGTTAACGGCAGACATTCAACAAGCAGCTGAAGAGAGTACTCCAATATCGTATGTTAAAAAGTATAGAGAAATAAGCTATCCAGAAGATGTTAGAGAGATGATTCTTGCTAAAAGAAGAGCTAGAAGAAAATGGCATCAATCTAGGTCGCCAGAAGATAAACCATTGGTTAATCGTCTCAACAATGTGTTGAGAAAACGCATTAAGGAAGTTAAAAACGAATCCTTAAGCACTTTTCCAAATAGCTTAACAGATGATGAAACTACCAACTATTCTTTGTGGAAGGCTGCCAGAAAGCTAAATAGGCCTATTGCTCAAAATCTGCCTTTGAAAATGAGACACGGTAATTGGGCTAAAAGTGCGAAGCAAAAAGCTGAATTATTTGCTGATTATTTAGAAGAAGTGGTTACTCCACTTAATACAAACTCAAATCCAATCTTAATAAACCTTAACAATATTTCATGTAGTACAAGTGTTCAATGTGTAACACTTAAAGAAATTAGGGACATAATTAAACATCATTTAAGTGAAAGAAAATCACCTGGCTATGATCCAGTTACAGCGAAAATAATGAAAGAGCTACCGGACATTGTTATATTGAAGTTGCAGCTTATAATAAATGCATGCTTCAAAATTAAATATGTACCTAAACACTGGAAAATAGCTGAAATTATAGTAATACCCAAACCAGGTAAACCTCCTACAGAAGTCACATCCTACTGACCAATTTCGCTGTTGCCAAATATGACTTCTATTAAAAAGACTTTCACAGATTATAAATGAAAAGCAAATGATTCCAGGTCACCAATTTGGTTTTAGAAGTAAACATTCTACAATCGATCAGGTTCATCGTATCACTAATACAATAGAAAATGCTTTAGAAGAAAAGAAAATCTGCATGGCTGATTTCTTGGATGTAGCCCAAGCATTTGATAAAGTATGGCATGAAGGGTTGAAGTATAAGCTCTATAGAGATTTACCAATACCGTTTTATCAAATACTTTCATCATATTTAGATGAAAGATATTTTAGGGTTAGATATGATAAAGACTATTCAGACTTGAAAAAAGATATCTGCTGGAGTACCCCAGGGTAGTGTACTGGGGCCTACACTTTACCTACTATATACGGCTGATATTCCATTGGGTATTAACATAATGACAGCCACGTTTGCTGATGATACCGCACTTTTATCAAAAGATAACTCTGTTACCAAAGCAGCCAATAGTTTACAAACTACCATGAATAATCTTTATATCTGGACTAAAAAATGGCGCATTAAGTTAAATGAAACTAAATCCGTTCTTGTAACCTATACTAACAGAAAGGTTATTACACCACAAATACTGATAAATGGCAATGCCATACCAACATCAAACACAGCAAAATACCTAGGTATGGCACTGGATGCAAAATTGAAGTGGAAGGAACATGTAAAAAAGAAAAAAGAACTAAATGCCAAATATAGAAAGTTATACTGGTTGATGGGCCGTAGTTCTGAACTATCACTGAATAATAAAATAAGATTATACAACCAAATTCTAAAACCCATCTGGACATATGGAATTCAATTATGGGGATGTACCAAAAAAACAAATTTGAAAATGATTCAGACATTTCAAAATAAGGTATTACGTAACATGGTGAATGCACCAGGGTACGTTAGAAATGAAGACCTGCACCGGGATCTGAAAATCAAATTTGTTATAGATGAGGTTAAGGTTTATGCCTCTAAGCATTTGCATAGACTGCATATACATCCTAATCAGGAGATTGAGCCAGTCCTTGATGTGACTAGGCATGTCCGCCGTCTACAAAGAACTAGACCACATGATTTGGCCACTTTAGAACAAAGAGAAACTTAAGTTTTCCAACACCATTTTTTTTTTCTTTAAATGAAAGTCATTAGTCAGTTGTTTCAAATGGTCATGACAAAGGGAGATGTCTTTAGTGAGTAAGAATCTCACACTGTTGCGTAATACGGATTGCGCAGCGTCTTTTTGAAGATTTTCACCTACCCATTAAAAAAAAAAAAAAAAATCTTTATTTTTGGCGTAGGGCTTCTCCTCCATTTTAACTATTCATTTAAATAAAAACTCTTTAGATTTCCATATGTTATAAGTAATTTCTAATAAATCTTATAAGCCCCTATAGTGATATGGTATTTGATACTAATATACACTAGGACTAAGTCTATATTAAATTATATTCAAAGATATTTTACAAAACGGGTACAAAGTTTTTTATTCCTCTAGAAATGTTTAAATTAAATTCAGGCTTCTAATGTAAGCGAACAACTTATGTTATGCAAAAAATAAATATCGAAATCTAGTTGCTGTTCATGACGAGCTGGTTGTAAATTACAAATTACACTTTTGCTATTACTTACGACCAGACATTTGTTAACTAAAAGTTGTTAATTGTTAACTTACACATGGAGGAAACGTTTTCGTCTTACGACTTCTTCAGCCTCGTATTTTTTTGCTGCTAGAAATGCTGCTGTTGTGCTTCCTTGGTACCATCTTTTTGAAAGTTAGAAGTGATGTCATCGCTAAAAGTATGTGTCATCTCTGTTCATTTAAGATGTCATTTTTATTTGTGTTGATATGTCTATATATTTTAAACTGTTCTAGTGTGTTTAATTTATGGCCTTTGTTGCATGCGTGGAGGATGCTCATGTTATTTTCCATACTTTTGCATGAGTGTTTAGTTTCCACGAGGTGATTTGCGAAGGTGGACTCAATATTAGTGTGCAGTGCCCTTTTGTGTTTTTTATATCTTTCGGCGAAAGATCTGCCTTTTTGTCCAATATAGAACTTATTGCAGTTGTTGCATTTTAGTTTGTATACTCCTGGGTTATTATATGTGTTGGTATTGTTATTAATGCTGTGTCTGATAGCTGCTTGGATTTTATTTGTTGTTCTGTAAGCTACATTGTATCCGGCTTTTTTTGGCAAAAATACGAGGCTGAAGAAGTAGTAAGACGAAAACGTTTCCTGCAAGTATAAGTTAACAACTTTTAGTTAACAAATGTATCGTCGCAAGTAATGGGAAGTGTAATTTGTAAAAAATAAAGTTGTGCAAGAGCGAAACAATGTGATCTAAACGTGTCGTATCTTGTTATTCTTATTTTTTTGTTCCGTAGCTATATTGTAAGAAAAAACACTATTCCATTTCACCGTAACCCCAGTAAATTCTGTTTGTAAATTTAAAACTTGTTATTGTTTTTCATTTGCTCCTAATTTAAGAGTTATACAGAACACAAGAATTATTTATACATATTCAAACATATTCATTAATTATCTTCAGTTGCGATTGGTTTTCTATTACCCCATAGTTTGCATTCGATGTATATTTGATCTCCATAACCATTTTCATCTCTATATTATTCAACTCGTCTATATTATTTATTAATAAATACTTACTAAAGCTAATAGACTTAATTTGACATTATTAACATTTTTAATGTTGCATTTCCTTGAATATTATCCTGTTGGTATAACTTTCGTAATTCTGAACTCCAATTTTATCGTTATTCCTTCTATGAGTTTGTGTATCTAATTACCTTAACTGCATTTACAATGACGCCACGCACAAAGTACATTCCATTTCCGTAATACTACTACAATAATAAGTACCCTATAGAAAATTATAAGAAGGTTTATATTTAATTTATATTAAGTTTTGGTGCCCACTTTAAACAGCAGTAACAGCGCCAAGAATTATATTGAATTATACTTTGACAAAAAATGTTTGGTTTATGAAAAGATCGTTCAACTGTGGCTAACAAACTGTCACTCATTATCGGCAGTTGTGACGTCACCGAACTCGTTAAGTCTTCATGAAATATCAACATTAACTTTTCATAATTGCATATTTATTACTTCTGCAAACACTATGTAAGAAATATAGGGCAATGTTATTAGCTATAGACACACACACACACACACACACACACACACACACACACACACACACACACACACACACACACGCACACACACACCGACAATACCTATGTTCTCGTTCAGTTTATCGTAAAGTGTAAAAGTAAACTTAATTTCTTAATTGAAAGTAAAATTTAAAAAAAAATTAAATTGTGTACAGGAATAAAACAAAGTTTTTGTATAGTATAGACGGAGAAAAATTGTTCTAGTTAACAGAAAAATATAAATGTAGGGAAAAGTGAATATTATTTTATTTAGTTGTCTTTATATTCGAGTGAAATGAGTATGAATTTTGCCAAACATACGTGAAAGGACTAGATTACACCGGCAGATTCGAAGTTTACTCGGTCTCTATAATTCGAAAATATTATGCATATAGATAAATCCTTTACAGTAATAGGTGAATTTTTCTCAAAAATGATCGTTTTTTATTTTGATAACTAAAACTTAAGAAATAGAAAAATTACTGTGAGTACAATAAAAGTATTATAACTTAGTGCAAGGGCAAAACAAAATTGATGTACAGGATGAACGGATGGATCGTGAATAAGGACAGGGATAGAGTAAGGGCCTACAGGTGCTTCTGTTTTGGGGTGTAAGCAAAGAATGTCTAAATACGAATAGAATTATGATAAATGTAAGGTTATGTTTTAAATTATAATAGGCTTAGTGTAAGGTCAAATACGTTAAATATCATAACATTCTTCAGTAATTACATTTATATAATATATTTAAATACTCTACAAGTGTACTGAAGTAAAACTTAAAATATTTTTTTTTTGGATATACGTGGTCAAAAAAAAGTTTTAAATTTGCTAATGATAACTTATGGAACTTCTACTAAATTACTTCTGAAGAGGAGTAGTAGCTCCAACCTGGCTAGGTAACTTATAAATTAAAATATGATTTAAGTTACGGGACCTTTCATTTTTTAATATTTTGTGACTTTTAATTGCAGAAACTTTTCTCTATATAACAAAATAAAAACAAAAGCTGGTATGGTTGGTGTCACATAATATAAGCAATGTATGATGACCTAATTTCAAATTTCTTTTCAAGGCATCAAACCGGCAATATTGCTGTCAAATAATACGTAACTTCAAGAAGGTTGGATTTGTTGCGAATAAATGGATGATTTCATCTTTATGAGGAAAAGTAAACTTGAGCTAATACATTGCTATTTTATTTTGGTTACGGCAATTTTTATTAAAATTTATTGTTATTCATAAAATTTGGCAACAAAAACACTACACCTGATATTTTTCAACATCCGACGTAGGCCACTTTGTCGCAGCAACACTTAACTAAGTCTCTTGTACAACGCTGGGGTAGATAACAACATTTACGAATAAATTTCTGTCTCCGATCTAATTTGATCTAAATTTCTGTCTGCGATCTGACGTTGATTCTCATTTTCACTCGTGACAACCATTCTTATTTATGTAGGTTAATGATTTCCAGTGACTTCTTAGCTCTTTCCAAAATTCAACAGACACATATATGTACTATTTGATACTATTATTGTATACCAATTTTTTTACATAGCAATTATCTCTTACGTAGTTTATTACGAAAAAGTTATTAATTACGATTAGATATGCAATGAATCGTTTCTAAGGGAACTGAAGTTCTCTTAATGGAAGGTTTGCTGAAGTCAAGGAGCAAACACGTTGAACAACCAGTTTTGTGTTTGCAGTATAATCTGCCATTTAATAGTTATTCTTAAAGAGAAGTTTCATTATTTTATTAGAGTTTTAACTATTGTATAATTTCTTATCTTGTTTATACACATATGTAAACAAGTTTTTGGAGTTATTATTTATTCTTCAATTTAATAATGTAGGATATCAATAAAGTTACATTTTATAAATAAAGAAAATACTTCTTGAAATTGATATAGAAAATAAAAATATATAATAAAGTAAATATACCAATAATAATCTATCGTCTTATCATAAAGCCTTGCCTGTTGTCTGTTTAGGATAAATGAACCTCACCAAAATTTTTATAAAAATAGATAAACAAAGTTTCAATAACTACTGAAGCAAGCGGTGCCGGTTTTACCGGCGGGATTCTGTCAGTTCAGCAGTTCATTCTGGTAACATTTTAATTTACATCAGAATTGTTGAGTATAGACACATTTATATCTAAACTATATGTTCTAAGTGAATTTCATATTATTTCCAATGGAGATGTAGCGCATTTAAGACTCAGCAGCAGCTGTTATGAAAGTGTTGAATTAAACATGACTCGTTCATGCAGCATATGAGGAATATTGAGTTTAAAATTATGTCGAGTCTCATGTAGTAAAGAACTTATTACCATAGTTATGATAGCAGCCTTAACGTATTTGTTTGTGGACATCATAATATTTTCCGATTTACGACCCTAATTAAAAACTAATCTGTAATGAGACCAATTGATTGGTAGTTACGACTTCCAAAAGCGGAGTCATTGTAACTAGTTCACTAAATAATTATAAGATGGCTGGATTATTTTAAGCATACGAACTGCTTCTGTAGATTACGCATTTAAGGGAGCGGTTTACCATAAACCAAGAACTAACACTACCCGTTACCACAACTATACACTGTAGCTTTGCTTCAACTTTAGATATTCTAATATCAAATATCTTGATAACCACCGTATAACAAGCATTTCAAGTACTAACGTAAGGTAATCATGTGATTTTTGCGATTTGAAATTATCACAAAATCTGTTATAAATAGTAACGGTTACTAAATAGTGAATTACAAATAAAATGAAACATATCTTTATGTTAACCACGTAAACAATAGGGATTAACTTTGACTTTATAAAGTTCGGATAGTCTTAAACTATTGCTTAAGTGATTAATAAGATTCACCGAACGTAATGGACTAAAAAATTCAAGAATATCTTTATGTTTTCTGAATATAGGTTAATGCTCATATTCATATCATATATCTCTTATAAAATTAATCCTACCAAAATAAAAAAAAATCACAATATTATATAATATACAGGAGTAAAAGATACTTAAAATTTAGTCATGAAAGAAACATCGTAACTGATACTCTGTGTTAGCTTTGAGTTTCCAATTTATCGAGACAAAGTAACCACAGAATGGAACTTTAGAGGGTTAACTTTAAAGGTTGCCGCTTACATGCCTCTATACCCGATTGAGCAAAGTAAAATGCAAAAATAAAGTCTTTTGTGAAACAAGGTCATGGGAAAATAATTTCTCTCTCTTAGTTTAAATATAAGTTTAAGAAATAAATGCAGGTTTTTATAATCTGTTGACATGTTCGATTTACCAGGATAAAACTAAATAAATCGATACTTGTAAGCTGTAGCTAGGGTCCCACTTTTAAATTGAGACTGAGTAATACACACTAGGCAAGAGAAGAATAGCATAGTGGTTTTCCTTACTTAAATTGCAATTGACGCTACTGTATGGAATTATCTAAGGACTCAATAGTTTATGAAGATTGAGAGCTCAATGACGGGACGATAAGAATTCTCTATTTATCTCAGTCAAGGTCTAATTACACCCACTCCGTGTCTTCAAACGATATTTAAGCCAAATCACTACTTATTTTCCCAAATATCTAATCGTTTTTAAAACATTTCAATTCTAACACAAAACTCTATTTCTCCTCAATTAATAAATATTTTATCGATAAAACCTAATAGTTTTATGTACTAAATACCAACCTTTGCATAGAACGTACTACAGAGTTAAATCATTTTATAAATATCAGATAAATACGTAACACATTCACTTTGTAATTTATAGCAGGTATGCTGCTAGCGATTTTTATAGTTCTTTTGAAATATTTATCCATTGAATTATAAAACCGATAATGCAAATTTTAAGTTATTTATGTATTTCAGCTCTCAAAAACATCAAAATAGGAGTCAGCCTAATTAAAATTGCATAATTATTACTATGCTTTTTTGTTCAAATAGATTGTCTTTGCGTCGACCACTCAATGTTAACTCAAAAGACGTGTAGCTCCATTGTTTTCTTAGTTGGATGGAGCTACCATCAACTACATAGGTTTTTTATTGTGTGCCCTAGTGAAGTTAGATTTATATCAAATATGATGTTGGAGTATACTTAAAGTTGCAGGAGGGAATGATGTCGTAGCTGTTTATCCAGTAAATGCCTTATCTACTCTCTAAACCTACTTAAGAATATTTAACACTTCAGGTTTCTCCTAAATGTTCAATATGGTTCTCTAGATTGCCAAGGGTTTGTGTCAGTTAATGACTCAGGATATCCTCCAATAAAAACTTGTAATAACTAAACACTTTTAAATGTTTATAAACTTGTCTATAGTAGCACTTACTTCTATTTGTTGAGGACGGCCGTTTCGGGAGATATGACTCATTGTCAACTTAGACCGTAACTGCAATACAAAATAGCTTTTTATAGCTATTTTTCCAAGCACTAATTCGGTTGAAGGTGCTATTAATTTATTAGCAATCTAAACTTGCCATAACTTTACGCTATAAATGTAATTTATTACTTGTTTTGTTTTGAGGTACAATAATTACATTACAAATAACGATTAAACTCAAAAGTTATTCCTTTATTTACTCATACGCATTCCAGTGACAAAGTCGTCATCATCATCAGTTAGTATTACTACCACAAACAGTGTGTAACGGGTTTAAGTAGATAGGTGATTAATTTATGATTTTTGTGTACGACTTGTAGGTGTTTTATATTGCTCCTTCTGTTAGAAAAGTGTCATTGCACACCTTGAACAATACAAAGAATCAGATTATGATATGTACAAAGTATATAAATACAACACATTTGTTATTTGCAATAGCTTTAGAAAAAAGTAAATTTGTGATTATAAATTGATAAAATCATTGAACTTTTAAATTGCAAAACATGGTATAAATATGATTTGTATTTATTTAACAATGACACATATTTAAAGAATCTATCAGTCAATTACTTACATTCACAAAAAACAACAATAGGAAAACATTTAACATTTCCAGGCATGACACCGGGTAGTGTGGGACCTAGGTGAGAGAGTTGCCTATCGTGAATGTGCCCTCCCCGGGGAGAGTCTTATAAAATGTTCAGAGCTCTGCCATATTTGCTTGTTTTTTTAAAATCCTTTGATATTCGAAAAAACTAAAACCTTGAGTTTTTCCCATGATGGCAAATGGGTTACGTACCTCTCACAGGTACGGTATTAATTCATCAATTGGTAGTGAATACAGTAATTAATCGAAACCACAAGTATGAGTTCCTTCGAATCAAACGTGTACAATCACAGAGATGAGTATTTATACAATAGATATTGTTTATATTACACAAAATCTGTTTGGAATTAGGTTAGGTCTGTTAGGTTATATTTATATAATATTTACACATTAGAAGTAAATGATGTTGTCATTTTTTAATAGTGCTTTGTGTTAAGTTTAGAAGTACACTAGAGGACGTAGTCTTTGCTTTTGTGTGCAAGCTGATCAAATATATGTTTGTGATGTGTTATCTTTGCAAAGAATAAACAAAATATACTAAAATACAGAAGCAATAAGGAAAGACCTATCCAAAATCTCTTGGTGATAGATAAATATTATGACTACTACCACTTTTGATAATATGCATCCTTAACACATTAAACAAGGCAGGCAACGAAGTTAAGACAAAGCTATATCAAAGGGTTACCATTACATTAACCCGTTAAGCATTGATATTTTTGTAAGTAAAACTTAACTTAAAAAATATCTTATGTTTTAAATATTTATTATTTTAGTTTTCATGATGATATCGATAGTTCCAAAAGTAGTAGTTAACATTAGTTAAAGAGCGCTCTCTCAACACTCTCTCAGTAGAAACAATTCCATTCCTACGATTAGTTCCACACTCTCCCTATACATTATTTAAATATATAGTTCAAATTTTCAGTCGTTAATAATACGTTGTATTATTTTATTACGACGTTAATAAAACGTCGTAAATACGTTTTATCCATCAACTCAAGTTGAGTATATTTTTTTAACTTGTAGTGGTGGCACTTGATGTTAATACAGTATGTTTTCAAAAACTAATAGATAAATTTATTTTAACTTATTGATTTTAATAATATATTTTTCTTTTTATTGTGCGACTTGATATTGTGATTCTGTTAAGAATATATATATAAATATATATATATATATATATATATATATATATATATATATATATATATATATATATATATATATATATACATGTATATACATATATATATATATATATATATATATATATATATACATGTATATATATATATATATATATATATATATATATATATATATCTATATATATACATGTATATATATATATATATATATATATATATATATATATATTAGTGTGTGTGAGTCTATGAATTATAATATTTTTCCATAAACCAACTATGATTATAATTAAAGTTAAAGCTATCGTAAAAGGTTAATCTAATTTTAATATCTATTCATTTTGCAACCTGCATTAGGATCACAGTCGTAAAAGCACAGAACGAATATGCATACACTCTGGTGGAGGATTTCGATAAAATTCAGTTTTCACAAGGAGCGGTTTAAATATGACAAAAATAACTAAGCAAAATAAGGTATTGCAAGTTTATATTGATAAATATCAAATTTAGTTAGGAGTAATGGAATATGTAACAGTTGGTATGTAACTTGATATATTTTCGCAGGTGTTGCAGAAATCATTGTTACACAGACTTGGAAAACATTCCCCACCATCAAAGTAGAGATTTAAATTTAATTTAGAGTAGCTGATGTTATGCCACAAGAAACCTTACTATCTACACAGATATAGGTCACGATTGTGTTGCACCTTAAATTTATTCCATGCTCGGATATTCATGGTTGATCTGTGCTTTATGCTAGTAAATTGATGAGTTTCGTAATATAGGATGAAGTGCAGTGAAAAAAGGGGGAGGTGTACAAGCAAAGTAATTTTTGAAAATTAAAATAATAAACAAATTGAATTGAAAACAAAATTATTTTCACAACGTTTACTTTATAAATACTAATCCTTTTCCATCATAGGAAAAAACTGTGTAGCAAGAACGTTTCCAGACTAATTTTATGTAGCCAACTACTGATTTAGATACATATTATTTTATTCTGTATCATTACAGGTATGTAATTTAGGCTACCTATTTTTATAGTTGCCTTATAGTTTTCAATAAATTAAATTTAAACGAGCCCAGTGAGCCCTTGTACTTAATTTAAAACTACTGGGACATGAAATTTTCATACACAGAAATAAACAAGTCTCATAAATGTATTTTCAACAGACTGATTTAACATTTAGGCAGATAAGGTCTACTTTTGCATTTGAAGTAAGTTACGCCAACTGCATTCTGCTTTCAATTACAAACCCGGATCAATATCTACCGTCATAGATCATGTCCTCAAAAACGTGACTGGATTTGAAACTCCAAGGCCTTTGTGTAAACTTTAATAACTGAGAAAACTACATAAACGTGCCCACACTGGTAAACTCACATTATTTTAACTTTAAAGCGCCACATTTAGGTGGAAACGTTATGTAAATTAGTTTACAATGTTATATCGTTACGGAATAGCCGTCATATTCACACTAGGTAGAGTGACAAATAAAACTATACTTCAGTTCAGAAAATCTTTCTTTCTGTCTTTCTTATTTTTAAAACGTTGTGAGCTATCTATGATTGTATATATATATATATATATATAGAGAGAGAGAGAGAGAGAGAGATAAAGAACTATATAAAGAATATAGAAATATATAAATAACTACATAAAGAACTAAGTCAAAATACAAATACAAGAATTATAATTGAATTATGTTGGTATTGTTAGCCAACGAAAAGCTTTGAATTGTAAATTCAATTATAATTCTTGTATTTGTATTTTGACTTATTTCTTTATTACACAAGAATACATATTGCGATATATATATATATATATATATATTGTGTGTGTGTGTGTGTGTGTGTGTGTGTGTGTGTGTGTGTGTGTTTGTGTTGTTTGTGTAGGAAGAGAGAGAGAGAGAAAGATAGATAGATAGGGAGAGAGTTTATATATACATACCGTATAGTGTTAACGTATGATAATACGTTTTCTTGTAATATAGGTATGAATAAAAATATTTCAAATATAAGAATGGTTTAAATTTATACATTTTCTTAAAGCTTTTCGCCAATAAAATAAGTGTTAGCATCCTCAAGAAAAACAACGATATAATAAATTGTTTTATAGAAATAAATTATATGTAAGGGGCTACTACAATTCAACCATATATTTATTGGTATTTGTACACTTCTATGGAATTTTTGCCATGACAGCAATGACCTTGTAAATAGTATGGCGTTTTGATTTCACTTGAATATGTTCATTAATTAGTTTGAGTTCAACTTTATGTTTATAAATTTCTAATATTTCATATGTAATAATTTTCAACAATTTGTTTATTTCTTTAAATAATTTCATATTTAGGGAAATCTCTATCCATTATTGATACAGTGAGTAGTAAAATTTATGTATATTTTCGGTTTGTAATGAACGTTTAAATGATCTTAGTATCTATCTTCTACTTTCTACTCTATTTGTGCTACATATAATTGATTACAATCTTGATATTTTATATTATATACATCAATTTCGACTGCTGTATTGTTTGTGATTTTTTAAAATTTTACTATCCCTTTTGAGTAGGCAAAAATGATTAATTTGGTTATATTTGTTTCTTGGATAAATAATCTTGTTATTTGGTTTATTTCGTTACTTGTGAATGTAAAAGTTGTAAAACCTTTTTCTCCTTTATTATTTACAAAGATATTGTCAATTTTCTGTTTTCTTATTATGTTATTTAATTTATCTATAATTGTTCTTCTATATCCATTTTCTAATCCAAATTTGATAAATTAAACTTTTTATCTAATTTGATCATTTATGTTCATTGGTATTTTGAGCACTCTATATAATGAATTGTAAAGCACTGTCATTTTATGGTTATAAGGATGATTTAAATAATTTGATATTATTTGATTTGTTTTAGTGGTTTTTTCTGTGTATATTATATATAAATAGCTCTTTGTTTCTAGTATATATAATATCTAAATAATTCAGCAAAAAGTGTATGTATTTTTATGTCTATATTTTGTAAATATATTTCAGAAAATATGCTTCACAGAAGGGACCCTATTGTTAATGTCTCATCTTGTTTATAAATTTTATTATTCTATAAAAAATGTTTGATATAATATGATATTTAATGTATTTATTATTTCTTTTGTTAATGTTGTCCATATGTACTAGATTATTCATTGTAATTTCTCATGCTTGATGAACTTAAGTGTAGTTTGTGATATGATCTTTCTCCTTCCAAAGGAAAAGTTCCAAATGGTTCAGTACAGTTGAGCATTTTTGTATTAATCATTTCGATCATACGATTTGTCAGCTGTTTTTATTTTAGAGAAATAAAGACTTTATTTCAAGTTTTAAATTTTCAATATGTTAAATACTTTAATTTGTGACCCTTTTTATCTATATTTCTGAGTCATTTGTTGTTGAAAATACAAAATTATTTTTGATAATCTCATTTTTAATAAATTGAAAAAAATTAATATTTTGCAAAGTTTGATTTAACTCCGACTTTTAACAGACGTTAATTTCAAAATAGGTTATAAATATGAAAAAAGTGATATTAATTGTTCCAAATCATCAACAGGTAGTCATTTAAATTTGAAAAAAAATGCAAGCACAAAACCATTCACCTGAAAAAAACTATCCTAATGAAACAATGCATCATATTATTGTACTACATTTTTATACAACTAAATTACTAAAGCTGTATGAAATATAGCGATGAAGAATCTGTTTATCATACGGTTGGCTATGATAAAGTATTCCAAGAGAAGGCCGGAAAGTACGTTTCAATATAGACATGCTATTTTATGTCTGAGTGAAGTTAGGAATACTCGTTAAAAGCGAAAAAGTGATATTGAAGTGTGAATATTTTTTAATTTTTATAACAAAACTTATTCTGACTTTATAGTAAAATATACTGCAGTAGTTCGTTAATGAAGTGTTTTATTATTGAGGTTATGTCGGTATGATGAGAATTGGCTTGGTTTTAACTATTATTTCTAGTTTGCAACATTTAAAATAAAATTTTATTTATTTAGTATTTATTTTTATGGAATGTAAACATGCAATCATTCCATCTGAAGCTGTCTGACCAAGTACGCTATGTCAACCAAAGTAATTATATTACCGTAAAGAATATTCTACCCTGATTTATTACTTTAACGTTGCTGTTAACGTAAACTAATCTCTCTAATTTTATGTATATATACACATGTAAAAGAAGTTATTGAAACACTTGTATTTTAGTCTCCAGCTGATTGCTGACCTTTGTGTTTAATGTGAGCTACGACGCGATATAATAGAGTGATGACAACAAACTTTATTACATAGTACTGTAATACATTATTTACTATGTCCATTTTAATATACTAGAAGCATTACTAACCACTTTATCACCTCTAATTAATCATAGAAACACTTGCCCCTTAAAAACCCTCGACTAAAGATGTAGTTGGCTGAATACCTTATACAAATTGTATTATCCTTCTAAAACACAATATGAATTGTTGCAATACCACTTTTTAAAAATGGAACTGTTTTAATTTAAATCATTATGAATGTAATGCTGCAATTTGAGTTGAATTCTCTTAGGTAGTATTACTAAAAAATGGTATAGATTATGAGCTTCTTCAAGGAGGATATGCACTGGTACATAA